>OU015501.1:17119616-17719616 GCA_907164885.2 Dolomedes plantarius
CTACATTCAAATTACTTTTGATCGGAACATTTAAAGCATTTTAGAAGGATGTCAAGGACGACAAATATGAGCCTATACGAAGACAAATTTCTTTGCAGTAATTCGTTTCAAATTACTTCCAAAAGATGAGCAAATTCCCAAGCGTAATTACATTATCAAAACACACGATTACTATGTGTGCTGTCTCCTCTTAAAGTGACGCCGTTTTTTATCCCTATATTACAAAGTTTTTTCTCAGTAGAGTTTACATATATATATATATATATATATATATATATATATGTGTGTGTGTGTGTGTGTGTGTGTGTGTGTGTGTGTGTGTGTGTAATAAATTAAATATTAGGCCCTCCATTCTATCATTTAAATTCCCTTTCCTAAATCCAATCCCCAGTAACATTACTTTAGCGCTTTAAAAACCCATAGCAACAGAACTTCCCATAAAACAGCAAAGGTTCATTTCTACACGTGTATACGTCTCGAGAAAGGCGTGGGTTCTCATCGCCAGCCCCAAATTCCGCTGATACTTCAAAATAACAGACACATGTACCTCGCTTCTAGCGCGTAAGGTTGAAAGGTGATATTACACTTCGCTCCGAGTTGTCGTCTGAGATGGACAGATGTTACTATCGCTCTAATAAAACTATTCGACACGACTGCTTCAAAATTTTAATTCCTTTCAGGCTGAGTCTAGCTCCAGCCATGTAAATTTGAGCTAGTTTTCCTTTTTAGGTTGCATTTTAAGAACGATATGTAATGGATATATTATATATATATATATATATATATATATATATATATATATATATATATATATATATATATATATATATATATATATATATATATATAATAAAGTTAATATTAATATCAAATCGAAAGAAAATTTCGTTAACTAGATGTAAAATGCGCGCAAAGGCTGCTTGATCTTTTAACCAACCATAAATCTTTTAAGTAGTTTGAAAAGTATATTGTTTTAAGTGGTTGAAATTTTGTACATCTAAGGGATGTGCTGTTGTTGGTTTTTTTACTAGATGCAAATCTGCTATGCAATCATTTGCATGACGCAGTGAGTACAACTAATGTCCTGTTCACAAAGAATCCGTCAGCGTCAGCATTACTAGTATTGACAGATTTTAAACCAATCACAGACCTTAAGAATTTCGTGTCTAATAGTTTTGAGGTTTGTAATTGGTTAAATATATTTCGATACGAATAACGCTGACAGATTCTATGTGAACAAGTCCTAAGTTCTGCATTAATATCTTTTTAGCCCTTCAGCATTTTGCCAACTGCTGTACCCCATACCGCGGAAATGGGAGTTTACAAGAAAATCTTACGTTCATGATGTTTGTTTCCAGGGAAAATGATGGAAGAATTTACTGTCAGTTGCACTCTGGATGCACCATGCAACTACTTAAAGGTTATATAATTTTATTGCAATCTTATGCCATTTGGGATTATATGAGCAGAATTTCCGTGGGGGGGGGGGGGGGTAATATACAGCAGAATTTAAATCAAAATCTCTTAAAATGTTACTTTTTCATTCAGCAGATTCGAAAGGTCGGTCGGTAATTTATCTTTAATTCAACTTCTTTTGATTCCCATTTTCACTAACGTTATACAGTGGAATCTCGATCTATCGTTTTTCAAGGGACCGATTGAAATGAACGATAAATGCGGAAACATAACAAAGCAATATGATCGTTTGGACTGGATAAAATGAACGGTACATACGGAAAAACGATGGATCTGAAAACGATCGATCGAGATTCCACTATATATATAAAACAGTTCCGTAACTGACTGACTCACTGACTGACTCACTCACTCACATACAACGCACAGACCAAATCGCTGGACCTAAAGGGCTAAAACTTTGCATGGCGATTCTTCATATAGTGTAGGGGTGCACTAAGAGATATTTTTGAAAAATTCTTCTTAGATTTTTAAAATTAAATTTTTAAGCTGTTTTAGTAACTTTTTTAAGTTTGCATTTAAAATAATAATTTGAGGGTTATGAAATTTATATCAGGAGAAAGATCATAAACATTCCTTTAAAATGAAATCTTTTTTGAATCGTTACCTCTATTTTCTGATTTTTTGTGAATTTTTAAAGATTAATTTTTAGAATTTAATTTATTAAATGCTGATCACGTGATTTCCTTTTATAGTCACGTGCATAACAACTAAATATACAAAAAAAAAATTTCTTGCTAATTCGGCAGACGATTGGACATTATCCAAAAAAAATATTAAAATATAATAAAAGATATTATGTTCCTAAAACTGCACTATATTCTTTAGTATGTCCTATTACATTTAATTTGAATATTTTCTTCTACATTATTTTGTCTATGAAAATATCCCTTACGATTTTTTTATAAATATATTTTTATATTTTTTTTACATCAATTGTATACATTGATCGTCGTATTGATTGTATATATATATATATATATATATATATATATATATATATATATATATATATTGGCATTAATTGCATACATTGACCGTTGTATTTAATTTGAACGTGCTCCGTAGCGAAGTGCGGTTTTTCAGCTAGTTTTTCATAAAGTGTGGTGAGTAATCAAAACAGGCTTAGCGATTAAGTATATAAAATGAAAAACGTTTTCATTAAAACGCAGTAAGTGATAATTATCCTTTTTGCTCATTAACAGGGCCTTACAGAGATGAATGGGTATTTCATGGCATCGATACATAGGAGGAAATTTTAAGAAGGTTGGAAATTTCCGTAATATATACAAACAACTCATGCAAACCTTTTTTAAATTGGTAACAATTCAAACTGAGGGTAAAGTTAAAAAATAGTTAAATGCTCAAAAATAGTGTATTTATTCTATTACATAAATGTTTATAAAAATTAATATAAGTATTTTTAATATTGTATCGGTCTCATTGAAAATTCTCCTATATTTTAAAATTCAAATTTCTAAGCAAAAGCAAAATAGATATCTTTTTGCACTTAATCGTTCCCTCTTTCCGAAATGTAGATGATTTGAAGTTTCTTTTTTTATTTCCAATAAAACTCTAAAATATTTCTGCGCTGATATTAAATATATTCTGATGAGTAAAAAGAAATTTGATAAATGTTGAATGATGATTAATTCTAAAATTTTGAGTAGCAAATTCTCTAGAGATGGTTTTATGTCATAATTTGTTTGAGTTTTATTTCAAAAATTTACTTTTCATCAGAAAATTTAGAGAAAAATTCATTTTCATATTTCTTGCACATTTCTTGAAATTTCATCCTTTTCTCCTGTCAGTTCCTTCATTTCTTCTTCATTCAATATTTTTCCTAGAATATGCATCTTTTCCTTAAAACAGACTTGAGGGTTGGTCGGTCGGTTTGTAATGCTACGATCATCCTTTGCTACACGAGGGCTAAATCGACCTATAATCGAAAGACAATTTCGAACAGATACAAACCCTCACGCCCACCGACGGGTGGGTCAAATCGTCTGCGAGTTCAAACCCGCAGATTCTGATTCCGAAGTCTATGGTCCTGGTCATACGATCATCGCCTGATAGTTGCCTTCAAGGACCCCAAGGTCCTTGAAGGCAACATACCACCAAGGAATTGCTTTCTTGCCCACCTCCTCTCCAGAAATGAAATATATTACTAGTAGACAGAGATTCTACTAGTAATATATTTCATTTCAAGAATCTTATCTGTAACTCAAAAATTAGAGTATAAAGAACCAACGCCAAAGTGTCTTGCCCCTGAAAGCTGTGTATGCGTTTTAAGTAAACTGTAATTCGCACATAATAACCCTTTCACTAAGAATCAACATTAGTTAAAATTGTTCTTGAAGGAAGCTACCATGAAAAATCTGTCACAAAAGGTCAAACGGTAAAAGTAACAACATTAGTGATTAGAAGTGTACTATGCGTTATACTAAAACTTGACATAAAGGATATTTTCCTGGCTCATTGAAACTTTTCAGCTCAGAGAAAGAATTCTTAACCTACAGAAACCATCATATTAATTTTATTCTGTAATACTCGCGAAGAATAAAGCCTTTTCCTTTGCTTCCTAAAATCCTTTACCTATAATCACTTTTGGAAAATCTTTAATCTAGACAAACAGTAATAGAGAAGTATTGTGATGAGACATTTTTCTCGGTGGAATATAAAGTCACATTCTTGTTCAACTCAAACAGATAATTTTCATTATATTTTGTTTTTGATAATCCTTTTTTTCTTCACTTTTTCTTCCCAATCCCCATTCTCTGACAAACTTTCTTTCTGATGCCTCCTGCAATCTTCATCCGTGTGCCTTATTTGAAAAGAAAACCTTATCATGGTAATTAAGTATCGCGTGGCCCAAACAGCTTTAAAACAAAAGAATGAAGCGACGTAACCAGATACCTGCATGCAAGAGGAGCATAGACGTTGGACACTGAGAGAGCTATTCTTCAGCCGGATTTGGAAGATAAGACATCGGCTAGTTAGTTAAGTAGAGTGAGCTTTCAGAAATTTAAAATTAGATAAAGCGGTATGTTCGCCTTATAAGCATTGAATTCTAGACACGAATCGTTAATTAATTCTAAATTAATACCTTTAATTTCTTCTTTAGTTGCTATTCAGATCAAGATATTTTAAACTTTTGATTCACGTGTACATTTTACTCGGACCGTTTGAAAATTGTAAGCAGCCAAACTTTAAGGAAATCTCATAGGTATAATTTGATTTTGATAAACAATGTACAAAATATCTATTAATTCAGTAGGGCCAGGAATAGATTCAGGTGTTTTTCGACACCTTATTAAATTCATGCCAATTAATTTGCCCGTATTCTCCTCAAGCCTTGCCGACTATTTCATTATGGAAGAATTCAGAAACAACTCCTAATGAGGGGAAAATTAAAAAAAACAGCAATAGATTCGAACCCAGGCCCAAATTGTGGCAGCTTACGTCTCTCAACAATGTACGTCAAAGGTGGGATTGATTTTTTTGGTATAAAACTATATATTTGTTTACACTTGATGAGCAAAAAGTACATGATCACAGGAAAGTTCGAAGATATCTCACCATAAGAAAATAAACTAGTGCCGTGGATCTTAGCAAAACAGTAAGCAGTTGATTGAATTGCACCGTTTAATCTTTTGAAAGTTTATATTCGGGTCAAATATTCTACAGGACCATCTTCCCTATATATCATCGCACGCTTACAATATAAGTATATGACCTAAAAAATGAAAAGATTTCAACGGTGGAATGATAATCATAATTATATCTTTAATATAAGAAATGAGCTTGATAAATTGATAAATCTACTTAGATTTTTTTGAAGATGCAAAGTAATCTCAGACGTAGACCATTTATAATTAATTCCCTCTCTTCTTGTGCACGCTTGCTCGAAAAGTATTAATTCTAGTGCATTATGTTTAAATACAACGACTTAACGATCGTTTGATAAGAAACATATTGAAGTAATTAGTGAATACATAATCTTCTATGACAGTGAGAGAATGGGTGATCAATTTTTCCTTTTAACAATTGTGCGTTGTTTACAATAGCCTGGAAAATCCTTTTTAATGAGGATCCCAATCTTGATGTCCATTTCTCTCGATTAAATCCTATAGGACTTAGCATGAAGAACTTATCCGTTTGAAACTCGATTCTGAAGATCGAATCGAACACAAATCTAGGACAGAATATGAAAAGGAAGATGAAATTTGAAGGCATGCATTTTTATTTGCAGCCAGAAGAGTAATGTTCAAGGACACGTGTTGTGCAATTTAAGGAGTACCAACATATTGTGGAGCAGAAAACCTCACAAAAATAAAATTCAACCAAAGAGGAAGAAAACTGTATTCATATAATGTTTAATATGATTAATATGATAACTGAAGTTATCACTTTAAAAAAATACACACTGCCTAAAGTTAATTTTAATTTTTTGACAGATTTTTTTTATTTTTGAGGGGTGGGTGTAAATTAGATATAGAGTAAGCTCAGTAAATGGTCTTAACGTGACGTGGACCGTAAAGCTATGCTCAGTTTAAAACAACTCTCATTTTTTTTAAAAATAATAGTTTTTTCAACAAAATTTTTAAAATATTTAATGCAGTGTTTTTTCATTAAGAAAATCATCATTAACAAAAAAAATTGCCACATATGATTTCTTGTTGATATACATCGATGTTTTTCCCTTTTGTGATTAGAAAAGATTTTTTTTTAAATTGTCTCCCAAGAGTTTGTAAAAATTTGATTTATAAAATATTTAATCACTTGTAAGAGCACAAAAAAAACTTTTTCTTCTCTCTCTTTCACAAATGTACTTCGTGATACATATTGATATGTCCGCTGGAACTCGCAAACACAGGAATCAAATCCAAATCTTTTTTTTTCTTTTTTCTCCCTTACGATTGGTGACGTCAAGTGCTTTGAACCCTGGCTCATTTAGAGGTTCACAAAATCTCCGGGCGGATTAAAGGAACTGTTACATTCATGGTTATATTCTTCCTGTAGACTCATCCTACAGGTACTAGTCATCAGCCCAGAACCAAGCATCCGAAACTGACAATAAATGGCAAGATATTTTTTCTATGTTTTTCGTATTTCCTCCTATGTTTATGGACCTATTGTTCCGTCTATGTTTATGAGCTTGAAAACTCTATAAGAGAATCTATTTTGAATACCTTTTAAATCATAACATTCAGTTTTATCTTTTTTGAAAAATTAAAGGGAATTATAGAGAAATATTCTCGACAGATGATTTTGGACGGATAAAAAAAGAAAGTGTTTTTTCGGATCTCTGTCTTAAATTAGGCATACTTGCAAAACTTGAAAGGTGTAACAACGAGATTTGAAACCGTAAAGGAAGCAAATCATTTGGAAAGTCTTTTTTTTTTTTTTTTTTTTTTTTTTTTGTTATGTTAACCTTGTAATGGAATGAAATTAGAAAATGAGAAGACATCGCCGGATTACGTCGCTGCCTAAAAGCACTTGCTTCAGGATTTAGAGACCTGTTTTTGACCCCCGGTAGTCATTCCTCCAGACAATGTTCTATATCGTTACAAAAGTGAAAGGCTGTTAAAAGGAATGATTATGGGTCGTTTATCAAACATACAATGAAAATTCATCGCGTAGAGTTTCAGTTTTGCGTTAATAAAGAAGTAATGATTAGAAAATTTATGTATAAGTCATCGTGTGTTGTTGACTTCCAATAACAGTAATAAGAAGAATGGAATTTGTCAATCAGAGTTCCTCACATCTCCAGTTAGTTTAAATGGTGGAAGAACAGGGTTGAGGATGGGAAAGCCGGGTTTGTTAATCCATGGTTCTAAGACGATTACTATCTTAAAATTACATTTCTGAGCTTCCCTTTTCTATTTTATATTTCAGTTATTCTTAATATATCCCATGGTAAATGTAATGATCTTAAATTCGTATGAATTCAATTCAGATAATTTCAATTACATCTTGATATTAGATCATTTCCATAAGAGGGGTGTGTCAAAAAAAAAATATTCCCTAGGGTACTTATCTTAAAATGTCCTAGAAACTTGTTAAAATCAAAACTAAACATACTGTACATTGCAGAAATAGAGGTCCTCGTAAATAGAGGTCTTTGAACTCTACTCTTACATCAGTTTGGGAATATGTTCACTTATGATAAAATCCTGATGTTTCTCGGACTGCAGGGTATTGAATGTTATGTGTAGATGTATAGAAATATCGTTCCTCATCATTCCTGCTAGGTGACACAGATGTGTCCAGAGAGCTCTTTCTAAGCCTAAGTACCCTTTTTGCGCAATACATAAATTAATTACCTCTGGAGGTGCGGGGTCAAGTGTTCCGGTCTCGTCACTTGACTCGGTTCAAAATTACGGGACTGGTCATTTAGCCAATTCGGACTCCGACCCTTGTGGTGTTAATTCAAAAACAGGAGCCGCCCCTTCATCGCCCATAGCCTTCGGGATTTGATCTGATATTACTGTCGGTCAAGGGGCATAAGCAACAACAACATAAATTAATGTTTATAAAATCCCATAACAACTTCACTACAAAAAATTCGAACAATTACTCCCTTGGTAGTCCGATAATTGCTCTTCATGAAGCACTTGCTAGTAATAAAGATAAACGGAGAGCGTTTCGCAGTTTATATGACAGGCTAATTACAGTACTTCGTTAGCTGATACTCTATCGACACGGAGTCATGAAGGTTTTTAACAAAGCACTTAATGTATGAATATCACAAAAAAGGATAAAACCATAATATTTTTTTAAATCTTTTTTAGGTGTAAAGATTTATATATCTAGCAGATCAGTAAAAGTGCATCAGAGAAAATATTAGTAAAATAACAATGAAAAAAATTGGCAGGCCTAGGAGAAAAATATCTGGAAAAAATTATCTATAGCACGCATCACGCTATAGCTTCCAGTGGACCGGGTCACACTGTTCAGCGAATGCCGATTGGATGCAGCGACAATAAACGGTACGCCTTCAAACTGTCTTACGCTTCACTGAACCCGAAGTTTGCTGTTGACATACACTGTGCGATACGCGGTGCATTTCCTCGCTCTATTCGCGGCTGGAACTACGATGAGTCTCAGCCGGGTTTGCTCTGCACTGAGAAAGGTGTCGCCGGTGTTATGACAAGTGGCAAGTCAGACACTGTTCAGCAGCAATTACCATGTGGAAAAAAGGTATTTGCCGCTTTTCGTAGTTATGGACTGATATGTACATCTGTTTGCTTTTAGATATATGCTGCTTGTTTACTTTTGATCCGAGAAGGAGACTGGATACTTTATTAGTTATCTATGGTAAGTTGTCATAAATAGCTTCTATGACTCATCTAGGATCTCAAATGGAAAGTACTGCCCATCGGATATATTACTCCACTGAAAATATTTCTTGATTGATAAATACTATCCAATACTACAAATGTTGGTGTAGTACACAAGATAGTATCCTAAAAGAATTCTGCAACATATTCATACTACGCTCAGTGCATAATACGAAAATATACCTTTGAAGAAGTTTTGAGGCAGGCTAAATGAAAACTGGATTTTCAATTATAATATTATTGAAGAGATAGCTTTCCTGAGTTCATGGCTTCTTTGGAAGAACGTGATTCGAGAACCTTTTAACATGGCTTCGTTTCGTAATACGGATATGTCCCCGGATCCAAATGTCAAACAAGGAAGTAGAATAGTACACCCAATATATGCACGTTATGCTGTAAAAGACGGCAAAGTCACTGGAGAAGATATCCACAAAACGGTGAATGATCCCACCCGGAATATAACCCCAACGAACTTTCCAATAAATGTGCGTTTGTGCAACAGACTAAGGAACATCGATCCAGCCCAGACAGTGCCACCAAATCCAGACACTTGTGGATATTACAAACGGAATACAAAGGATGCTTTATGTGATTCTACCGAATCAAGAATGAATTCAGAAGATATTGATAAAAATGCCATACACACCAGTGGACCCTCCACAGCAAATGAGAATCTAGCCTGTGCTGCGAAAGGTGAGTTTTCAAATTGTGATTACATTTCATCAAAATATACTAAGCTTGGATTCTCATATAAACCCAGACTCTCCTTTTCCTCTCTAATAATACAACAGTTAGATTATTTGGATCGAATGATTTTCTTTGGCATTCGCTTTGATTTATACTAAAAATAAGCACTTTTTTTCATAAATTCCTTTCCTAGGTTGTAAACATGAAAATAGAGATAGTGAGAGACAGTCTTACAGTTAAGAAGAAATTTTAAACAGAATTTCATAATATACAATATAAACTTAAAACATACCTTACTAAAAGGAAGTCTACATTTATTTTACTTTTATAAGGAAAATAAATCTCAAATAAAAAAAGTTTATTTAAGAATTAAACTTAATTTAAAAAATAAAATGTGAATCTAAGAAACAGTTTAATTCGTTTTTTAATTTAAGAATTTAAGAGTGGAGTATACTCACTGCAAAATCACTGTATACGTTCATTATTAATTGACTTCAAACAACAGTTAGTCCAACAAAATCTCCTAAGAATTAAAGTCACTATCTCCTTGTATAACAGCAATATTTTAAATATTGGTAACCAATGGACTTAGATATTTCGGTTTTGGAGAAATGAATTTAAAGTTTGTCTCACTCAGAAGTTTTATACATTTTGACAGCAAAATTGAGAATTATGAGTTGAGATAGGAAAAATTATTCGGTTTTCAAAAATCAAATGTTGTCCTTCTCACCACATTTATATAAAAAAATTGAAAAAGCTGGACCTATATATATAATTAGCAGTTGCATTTACTGTTTGTATTAATTGTAGTTAGCTTTACTTTCTCGATAACATAATATGTGTTAGACAACAGTAGTAAAAATTCATATTTTATAGTACATTGTACTGAAAGAAACAGCGTTCAGACAGATGCGAAGTAACTGTAAAATTATTACATAAACAGTCTCCAGTAATGTGTCTTTAAACTTGAAGAAGAAGATAAATATTCCTGATATGAAATACGCTCTCCGAGAATAATATCACATTTTTCACGAACAGACATATATATATATATATATATATATATATATATATATACATACATATATCTGTGTGTGTGTATTAATTACAAAATGTAACATTAATAATTTTAGTATAAATTGTAAGTAAAAGAAAAAAACCTTACCCATGACGTGAACAACTACCTTAATTGTTACTAAGCCCAAAACTGACAGTTGATACATTGCATACGATGATACAATACGGTATTGTACAACTTCTTATCGGCGCTAGCTCCTTTGCTTTTATCATTTTCATTTTCTAATTGGATTATGTATGTATATATATATATATGCGTGTGTGTGTGTGTGTGCAAAAGGGAGGAGTATATTTTTAAATAGATATCGAAGATATTAAATCATATGGCTAATATATAAAGTAAAGATCGACAGTCTAAGAGTTCTATTAATAATTCAGTGTTGGACATTTTACTTTAATGAATAGTTAAATTTAAACTTTTTTAAGAATTTCTGAAGTCAGGGTGAATTTGAAAAATAAAGTTTATAATAATTAATTTTTTTATGGTCAATTCTTTATTCAACTTTTTTTTTGTCAGTTCATGAAAGCTATTAATTTTTCATAAACACTGTTGAAGTTTAAAAATTTTCCTATAAATTACTTTTTTTAATAAAAGAAGTACTAATGATTTTTTTCCATTAATAGCGAAATTTTTTTTAAATCTACGCACATTAATCTACGCAATTCAAATAAATTTATATCAGTTCGAGCAAAAAGTAAAATAACCCCAAGGAGATATTAGTGAAAATTATCCGTTTGTTTGCTTTAGTTTCTTCATTTTTCTTCTGAAAGTATCTTAATAAATGAATGCATTTAATAAGAGGAGAGAAAAATTAAAATTTAGATACCCAAAAATCTTAATGAATACTTAGCACCGTTGAGAGAAAGAAAAAAGTTGTTAACATTAGCTATGTTTATAAATAAATAAGAGGGGAAACACTTGTCAGATTATTTTACACCAACGTTATGGAGCAGTGATCTCATTATCATGCAGAAGTCGCAGAGCGTGAATGCTATCAGTAATGTATAAAAGTCTCATTAACGGTGTCATTCCAAATGGAATGAAAGGAGAGACTGTTAGACGGATCTTCTCAATTGGAACAAGTGGTGTCGAGATACTTCATACGATAGTGTTAGATCCTTTTTTTTTATTAGGGACGTCTGTTTCTGCTTCATGGTCAAAGGAATATATTTATAAGCGGAACTCCGATGATGCTTTATTAATGAATAAAGGATTTAACTGTTTCCAGACTCCTTATTAAGATATTTATAATTATTCCATATTTGTTTTAGTCAGATATATATGCACACAACAAAAAAAATGTTCTTTTAAAAGAAATATTTTGAAAAATTAAAACAAATAGGATAAAATTAAAACTAATAGCTCCCCTCTGTTTTTAACTGGAATGGAATGAACAAAAATTCGTCAATGATTCTACAAAACAAAAAATTTGATGAAAGAAAATTTAAAATAATTTTCTTTCAGCCCAAATACTACTTGAAAAGATAGCATTTAAATGACTTATATTTAATCTCCTGCGCTAAAACTCTGGATAGATTAAGATCCGTTTAAGAACAATTCATAGCATTATTTTCTGTGGATAAGAGAGTAGTTCCCGCATACAAACACGTTTTTAGATAATGCCCAAAGACATTTACAAAGGTGTTTTCAGCACAGTTCTTCCGCTTTATTGAAAAATGTTGTCAAGTGGAGCGATGAACAACATTACATCATGTTTCAATCCAGTGAAAATGTTAAGGAATGAAAATGAACATTTCCTAAGAGATTGCATTGCTTCACCAAGATCGATGTGGAGTAAATTATTAGTAAGAAACTGAATAATAATGTCATTTGAGTAAAACTTCTGATGTCATTTATCGTTGCTCGTAAAACTTTGACTACCCACTCCAGTATTCTGGATAATTTTTTTTTTTTACGTTTATAATGACAGAACTTCGGCAAGAACCAAGGTCAGTTTTATCACTACGACGCCTTATTTTACAATGCATCGTATATGAAATGATGCAGAAGACAGATTTGAAGAGAACAATCTGCAAATTTGGACTAGCCAGTTTAAAGTCTAGGTCTCAACGACAGAAATCACCATTTATGGAAAACTGAAACGTTAAATCATATGTCCAATAGAAAAATTTTCTCTTGGGCAGTTTCTGCGATTTTGTGAAGTGTGGAAAAATATTCCGTTGAAGTTCCTAAGCACCTAAAAGAATACAGACAAGCCTGGAAGTATTTCAGTAGTTATAAAATTCAAGGGAAACCTGTCAAGATTCTAAATGATGCACACATTTTTTGTAGAAAGGTCCACATGCATTCAGCATCAGTCTACTTCGCATTACTTGGCTATTACTTACAAACTTGAATTGTTTTTTACCTTCTGCCAACGTGACTGCTGAGATATAACTCGAGGTTTTTGCAATATCTTGTGTAAGACTCTTTCAGAAAAAAATTCTTCTGACGAGACCTTCGAAGCAGATGTGTCTCTGTCTCACCCCAGGTATTGTGCTCAAAATAAGATATTTATTGATGGAAACAAGATTTTTTTCTCTCAAAATCTAAACAGGAAGGATTAAATATTGAACAACGTGTAAATTTCATTTGACTTTTCTGTAGGTCATGCACGTGGCAATATGAAGTCATTTCTCTAGCACGTCTAAAAAACAACATTCAGTGTTATGGAATAAACAAACAGAACCAATTACCAGTCTCTAACGTATAAAAGATGTTAATTACAGTTGCTCAATTATAAAATACTAAAGCATTACTTGAAAACGAAATTTTAGGTACTTGGCTAAAATCTCAAACGCTCTAAACCAGCGGTCCCCTCAAATTTCCTCCAGCTAAACTTACAGCCAAAATTAGTTTTTATTATACTTACCCCTCTTTTCCTCATTTGTATGAAAAGATTCTTGCGATTGAAATTTGAGAGTCCTAGAAAAAGAATTGGGGGATTCTTTACATGGAACTAATTCAGATTTATAATACCTCAGTCTTTAAAGCAAATTCTTCGGTATCCCAAATATGATTTTCAAAGGAAACAATTCACATTTTTCCAAAATGTTTTTGTATAAACTTAAAAGTTTATGTTTAGGTTAGGCATGTAACCCAGTTGGTGGTTCTCGGACAACCTTGAGTGAGTCTCCTTAAATCAGACGTTGTTCCCTAGGGATAACTGCATTAATATCAATCTTACAGTTAAGTCCGAACGATATCAAAAGCATCTACAGGACTTTCAAAAGTTTCTTCTAAGATATAGCACCGATGTGTTGAGTTCAGTAAGTCGAAATTGTTACTCGTTAATAGAAAAAAGTTAGTGTGTTCATGTTTCAATATTTTAAGGGGGTTCGAAACATAGAAGTCTCAGAAAACGTAACGCTTAAAACATAATGTAAAACTCCTAGAATGCTATAAACCATCAGTTTTTTAATTATACAAATGCCAAGTCTAACATTTTTATGTAAATCCTGCTAATAGTTCTTTAAGCCTATTTATCTCAAAATAGAATTTTTGGGGATTTGCCCTCTTAAAAAAGGAATATATCTGAATTTCTTTGCCAGCTATCTCTATGAAATTTCATGGTGTTTCTTTCATCTGTTTTCATTAAGTTACCTGTGAAATGTTTGATTTAGACAGAATTTTTTAAAAATTATTATCTCGAAACAAAAATTATTCAGACAAAAGGATTTTTTGACCTTTAGAGAGATTAAATAATTTATAAATGAAATTTTAATAAATCCTGAAAATGAATTATTTTAAAACATTTCCTATCCACGCGAATGGCAAAATTTAACAATCAGAGCTATTCCATCGGCAGTTTATCAAAAACCAAAGGTTCCTTAAATTTTGAATAGTAATTGTTTTAAAGCGAATTTTCAAATTAGTTAAGTATTTTTATCTTTAAATAAAGACACATTTTATGGAAAAAAATTAAGATGGGAATAAATAAAAGAATATTAAAATTTTCCATGCGTTCCCGTTAAATAATATATTTCAGATTTTTTACTTTAGAGGGAGATGCTAGAAATGTTTTTGAATTAAAAAAAACAGAACTTCAAAAGAATAAGAAGGCAAACCATCACAAAGACGGATAAGTCCAAACCATCTAAGACTTAAGTAATTAATCTGCGAAGAACATCTAACGTAATATTACAAAATTAGTTATTATGGTATATTCCATAAACGACTATTCATTATATACTCATTTGTTTTGCCAATAAAGGGGATAACATTTGACCCACATTCTTCTTAGGACATCATTATCTGCAGAGAATGTTATTATGACACCAACAACACGCTAATCAATCACAGAAAATCCCTTAGTCCAACGGCTACCAAACGTTAAAACACGTCTTCAGTATGATACAAACAATGAGAATTAATGGTTAGAATGGAGTTTCAACCATCAGGGTTACTTGTAGTTGCTTCAGGTGAGGCAAAGATAGCTTACAGGAAGATGTCATCGGGTAGCTATGACCTCGGGGCATACGGTGTCGGGTGCATAAGGAGTTTCGATATATATATATATATATATATATATATATATATATATATATATATATATATATATATGTGTGTGTGTGTGTGTGTGTGTGTGTGTGTGTGTATATATATATATATATATATATATATATATATATATATATATATATATATATATATATATATATATATATATATATATATATATTAACGTTACATTTTTTACCCAATAGATGTGATAATTGACAGATTTAATACAATTTATATATATATATATATTTTTGTCTGAATGCAATATCAGCATTTTTTATGAGAGAGATGTAAAATAAAAAGTCCCTTACATTGGAGGAGTTTTTTCTGTATCAGTTTATTTCATATAAAATAAAGGGATAGGATAAAAATTAGTTTCCTTTATGGTATAAATTTCAAGATTTATAGATCATTTTAATCACAACCAAAGCATAAAAACGTAAATTAATAAATAAAAAATACGTGCATGTCCATCATAAATAAAAATGTATCATTGTACAAATGAAATCTATATTCTAACAATGGCACATACTTAAAGCAAAATAAAAATTCATCTTCATCGTACCCTGCAGCAACCATGGGCGTAAGCTTAACCTTCATTGTTGATCCATCAACATGATATACGCTAAAGACAACAAAATTCTTCGACAAATATCAAATTTAGAAACAAATTTTTAAGTTTACGGAAAAGGTCACTTTTTATGCAACGCTTCATAGAGATAGTCTGTTAAAGAAAAAAAAATTGAAATCTTCTGAGTAGTCACGTTAGTATTAGGCCTGGAAGAGAGAAAGAGAGAGAAAACATTTAAAAATCAGATTGGTAGCTGGAATTATTTTAAAAGAAACTCGATAATCACTCGCATTTGAGGACATCTAAATTATGTAAAACTTTACCAATTTTCCCCAGTCGGTTTTGTATTTATATGTTGTATCAAAGTGTTTTAAGAATACTAGTTTATCTTATCAAGGCTTCGTTAAAAGTAGCTTATATCAAATGACAAACTTTATGCGCAAACTTCAGTATGGTAACCTTCTATTACTTGTTTTGAAACTCTCCTTTCCTCTAATACCTTTCACCAATTTATATCTCTCATTCTAATTTCTGATATCTCATTTTTTATCAATAAATCAAAACTGCATTTCTTAGTTTTAAACTCTCTTCCTTGAAAATAACATTTACAATTGGAAATAATTTTGTTAGCTTTAAAAAATACGATATATGCGAAGTCGGACATTGAATGTAGATAAAAAAAAATTAACCAGACCGAGTGCGATGATAAAGCACGATGGAAAGTATGATGTCTCGAGTTCGATTCCTCAGTCTCCCTGTTGTATTTTGGGTATGAAAGAGAAATGTGATAAAGTGTGGCAGAGAAATTCTTGGTACAAAATTAAATGATTTTGAGAGTAGCACAAGGCTTCTTTCTCCGTCTATTTATGCCGGGAAAGAGTATTTGGTTACTTGTGATGGATCATAACATATTGCAGTGGCATGCATGTATTTGTAACAAAATTGTTTTTTCATTATATCTATGACATACTTTTTTTACCATTATTTCTGCATCATATATTTTTCAAAGGAATTATTCAGGGAAAAGTTATTTAAAATACCAATACTTCCCTTTGGCAAATTTATAAAATCCTCGATAATAATTCATATCTATAGCTTCAAGTTATTAATGTGAAGTAATTTAAAATCTCCACTTAATATACTTTTTAACTACTATATTTGCATTAAAATCTTTTTAAAAGAAATTGATCTGTGAAAAGACATTTACCTTTCTAATACTTCCTCTTATAAAAATTTATAATAATTTATGATAGAAATGACCGTCAGTAGTTAGGGTTATTTGTATAAAGCAAAGAAGTTTAAATTTCTCTCAAGAAAAGCAAGAGATTTCAAACCCGATTCGGCCATGCGTATTTAGAGGCAAGGAAAAAATCGTAAGAAAGCGTGAAAAAATGGTCTTTGATATTTAAAAAATTCATAAGTTATATCAAACAACCGTGTTTTTTACTTAAGTTTTTGCCATTATGATTTTAAATATATCGTCTACTTTCTAAGAAAAGAGTAAACATATCTGATTAAGAAGTTCTAAGAATTGATGTATTTTAAAATAGTTTTTTGTCTTCAATAAAAATGCTAATGCTTACGGAGAAATTTAAACTTCTTTGCTTTATACAAATAACCCTAACTACTGACGGTCATTTCTATCATAAATTATTATAAATTTTTATAAGAGGAAGTATTAGAAAGGTAAATGTCTTTTCACAGATCAATTTCTTTTAAAAAGATTTTAATGCAAATATAGTAGTTAAAAAGTATATTAAGTGGAGATTTTAAATTACTTCACATTAATAACTTGAAGCTATCGATATGCCTTATTATCTAGGATTTTATAAATTTGCCAAAGGGAAGTATTGGTATTTTAAATAACTTTCCTTTGAAAAATTTATGATGTAGAAATAATGGTATAAAAAGTATGTCATAAATATAATGGAAAAACAATTTTGTTAATTTTTTCCCGAAAAGCAGTTCTCATAAAAAATCATACATAAGAACCTATCGCATTTCTGGCATTTTCTTCACCCTGAAGACAGAAGTATATATTAAAACGTCCCAAAACTATTTCATAAAATATTTTCTTCTCTACAACCTTTTAAAACTATTGTTACAGGGCCAAAAAAGTGTTCAGGAGTTCAAGAGTTCAGGGCAAAAATAAGTTCCTAAAGCACTACAATAGCACTTTTTATCTAGTTATTTTATCGAACTAGCTGAAAACTCGTGCTTCGCTACGGAGTAAATTCCAATTAAATACAACGGTCAATGTACGTAATTGGTGCCAAAAAAATATATTTATAAAAAAATCGTAACGGATATTTTTATAGACAAAATAATGTAAAAGACAATGTTAAAATTAAATCTAATAGAACATACTAAAGAATATAGTATAGTTAATATAGTATAGTTTGATGAACATTTCTTTTACTGTATTTTAATATTTTTTGGATAACGTCCAATCGTCTCCCGCATTAGCAAGAAAAAAATCTTTTTTTGGTCAATTTATTTCGTTGCTATGCACGTGACGCATAATTAGTTAATCACAGAAAGAAAAGAAAGTACGGGATCAGCATTTAATAAATTAAATTCTAAAAATTAATCTTTAAAAATTCACCAAAAATCAGAAAATGGATGTAAAGATTCGAAAAAGATTTTATGTTAAAGGAATTTTTATGATCTTTCTCGTGATATAAATTTTATAATCCTCAAATTATTATTTTAAATGCAAACTTTAAAAATTGTTACAAAAACAGTTTAAAAATTTAATTTTAAAAAATCTAAGAAGAATTTTTCAAAAATCTTTCTTAGTGCACCCCTACACTATAAGAAGAATCACCATGCAGAATTTCAGCCCTTTAGGTCCAGCGGTTTGGTCTGTGCGTTGTCTGTCAGTCAGTCAGTTACGGAACTGTTTTATATATATACTAGCTGAAAACCCGCACTTCGCTACGGAGTACATTCAAATTAAATTCAACGGTCAATGTGTGCAATTATAGCCAAAAAAATAAATATATATATATATGTATAATAAATACGACGATCAATGTATACAATTGATGTAAATATATATATATATATATATATATATATATATATATATATATATATATATATATATATATATATATATATATATTTATAAAAAAAATCGTAAGAGATATTTTTATAGACAAAATAATGTAGAAGAAAATATTCAAATTAAATCTAATAGGACATACTAAAGAATATAGTACAGTTAATATAGTACAGTTTGACGAACGTATCTTTTACTGTATTTTAATATTTTTTTGATAATGTCCAATCGTCTGCCGCATTAGCAACTGAAAAAATATTTTTTTGTCTATTTCATTGTTATGGACGTGACGATAAATTTATTTAAAGTACCAGAAAAAGAAATCCCATGATCAGCGTTTAATAAATTAAATTCTAATATTTAATCTTTAAAAATTCACCAAAAATCAGAAAATGGAGGTAAAATTTCGAAAAAGATTTCATTTTAAAGGAATTTTTACGATCTTTCTCGTGATATAAATGTTATAACCCTCAGATTATTATATTAAATGCAAATTTTAAAGAATGTTACAAAAACAAATTAAAAATTTAATTTTAAAAAATCTAAGAGAAATTTTCCAAAAATCTCTCTTAGTGCACCCCTACACTATAAGAAGAATCGCCATGCAAAATTTCAGCCCTCTAGGTCCAGCGGTTTGGTCTGTGCGTTGTATGTCAGTCAGTGAGTCAGTCAGTTACGGAACTGTTTTATATATATAGATAGATAGATGTGCAATTAACAAATGCAAAATTTTAATAAACGTAAATGGATATTACAGTTTTAGAGAAGAGGAGTTGGAGTAAGGATTGTAACGATGATCAACGACTTAGCATCGTAGTTGAAATGATAAAATAGCAGCTCCGAAGGCTGAAAACGATGGTTTCAGTTAACGCTGCGTACTTAAATTATTTTTAAAGAAAGTTAAAATAAAAATAATTAAAATAAATAAGAGAGTGAGTTGATGCAGAGACACACAACTGAAGGGACTGGCGACAGGGCTCCTCAATCTCCATCAGGCGGGAAAGAATGTAGCGATCATAGAGAGAGATTATGACAGGGTTTCTCAAGGAAGAACGGATTCTTTTTCCGGTGTAATTATAGTTGTTTTTTAAGGTGAAATAAAAAAAACACAAGAACGGAAATGAGAGTGCGGGTCTTTTAACGCTGTTACACCAAATAATGTTCCATAAATATGACTGTTACAATTTATATATATATATATAAAGGACTCCATTAGTCAACACCTTGGAGGATTTTCGGAAACAGAGAACGGGCCTTTACGGCTTTCGGAGGCTTGTTGGGTATAGTCGTACTGAGCAGCATCCAATTTAAACAAACAATCCAGAGGTGGAAGTAATACATTTCTTCAACCAAGGATATAGCAAATTTTGTCAAACATTGTGCAACATGCCAATTTAACAAAAAAATCAAACTTATAGAAATTTAGGTATGCAAATTGTACCCCCAACAGATAAACCTCTTAAATGTACACTCTGGCACACAAAAATATGTGTACCCAGAAGGAAACGAACTACTATCACGAAACTTAACATGTATGTCGTGTATGAGGAGATAAGCAAATGATTACAAATTCAGACAATTGTGAGCAGGCGTGGCCTGCTCATTATTACACTTTTTATAAGTGGGAAAGCTTTTGTTTTGGCGATTAAATTTTAGGCACCTCAAGTGGCCACTTGCAAACCTAGAGATTGCAGTCTGCTTAGCTCTATCAACCTTGAGCTCTACCAGGGCACCACCATACAAGTCATGGATCGGGGGAGATCTCCAAGTACTCTGGATAATAGATTTCCTTACGGAATAAGCCTTCTGGTAAGTAAGAGCCGAAGAAGTTGGTGGGCGTTCAGCGGTACCCGCTTTTGCTAGGATGTCAGACACCTCATTGCCAAATAGGCCCACATGAGAGGGGACCTACTGCAAATAGATATCATGGTTCAAAGAGAAATGATCTCGCTGGTATAGGATGGAAAAGCAGGGTCTTTTAACTTGGTTTCCAGCAAGGCCATGATTTGGACACCATGCGAGTCTCCCAAATCTATTAATTGGTGGAGTTTGATTCTTGTGGCATTTGTAGACAAGCCATTAACGTTGCATTGTAGGATTTTTAATGACCTACATTTAAGAGGAGACGGTCATAAATTTTTCGAGCAGGGCCCTCTGCCTAAACTCTGAACGCGCCCCTGATTTAACTACGCAACGGGCTATGCAGCATGAAAATGGCTCACTGGTAGGAATTCTGAGATATTTTTCGGTAAGGATAAAAAGATGATCCAATCCCTAAGTACGTAATTCGACACTCACACTAACACAAGGAAATTTAGTTTCGTTTGTCCACTTTATTATTTGTGGTGTAATATATTTAGAGACAGCCAGGGGCGAAACGGAAAAATACGAGAAGTTAAATAACGGGAAAGACAATATTAAAAGTAGATGATCAATAAAATAGAATTAAAACTGATGGGGCGTTATTATTATAGCATAATTAACATTGCTGGGACGTTATTTTATATTGTATGTGTATATATATGTATATATATACATATATATGTCGCGTCGCAACACGCACGTTACTTAATTGATCAGTTCACAGGTTTAAGTCTTTTAAATAATCCAAATAAGTTTCTTCCTCCAACACAAATGTCTCTAGCTCCATCATCCAATATTAAACTTTGTATATTTAGCTCCTTAGACCTAAAATTCTATTTAACTTAAATCCCTTAACTAAACCCCCCTTTTTGCCATAAATTATTACATTTTAATGATTATTCCGAGCAAATCTCCTTAAATTTCCACAAATTAACCTAATTAGACCCAGTTAACCTACTCTTACTATTAATAGTCTGACATATATATATATATATATATATATATATATATATATATATATATATATATATATATAATAAGTCTAATTTTCTTTTTTTATTTACCTTGGTAAGAATTTGAACACGTGAGCCGCTCCCGACTGATTGACCAGTCAGACACTGATCAATTTCATAACGGTATCACCCGCTAAACCGCCCATTATACGCATAAAATCATAATTTTAAAGAATAATATAAATTATTTTTCCTCAAAAAATGTATGGCTGTTGTTTTGTCCTAAGTTTTACAATCATATTATCTAATATGTAAATGAATTTTCCCGAAAATAAATATATTTTTGAATTTGTTTATTCAGTATGGAATAATAACCTTTTAACTTTTTTCTTAAATACACCTAAGTAAATAAGTTCCTTCCCCTTTTTTTTTTATATTTTCCTACAGTAAAACAGATTGCTTGTCAGAAAAATCTCGGATATTGTTTTCGAAAACATAAAAAAAAATAACAGCGTATTATAAAAAGTTATTACAGCTTGGTTTTTTAAAGGAATTCCATTTTATACATACAATAATGTAAATATTGAATACATCAAATCCTAACATATCTCCTGATGATTTACAATTTCACAGAAGAATACTGATAATTATCAAATGGGAAATAACACTTATAATTTAAAATATTACCTGTTTCACTTTTAACATTAGTACAATACAAAAGGACCCGATGCAACAAAGTAGTAGGCGCGTATGAATTCGGCACTGAGGGTGCCTCGGTTCGAATCCTAAAAGCACCACTGAATGCTCTCGTGTTTAATCAGGGTATTGACATGTACAATCTGTAGGCCGTAAGGTCCCGCCGTGTGGTTTGTGGGGGTGGGAGAGGAGCACAGCTCACCAGATGTCACCACTGGGATTTCTCTGTCAAAACTGTCATGGTACCGGGCAAAAAGTCGGTCTCCGCCTTTGTGGTGACCAATAGTCGTGAGCTAAACTCTTCGGCGTTGCTGCCTTCAAGGGACCTTATTAGGATTTATCTGGGCAGGGGTCATTAGTAACAACAACAACAACAACAACAACAAAATACAATATTCGGTTTCTAAACTGAGGTTTTTCTTCCCTACATTTTCTGAATTTTCCATTTTTAAAATAATCATTTTTTGTTTCAATATGATTCTATAAGGTATATATAACGTGGATCTTTTCTAAGAGGATTATTTAGAAAGGTAAATATCTTTTCACAGAAGAGTTCCTTTGAAAACGTTAATAATGCAGATATAATCAAGTGGGAAGCAGAAATATTTGAGGGAACAGCTTAGCACTTATAAACAAGGGTAGAATATCTTAGAAAATCTCCATCATGCACCCTAACTTTATTATGAGATATGACCCTCCAACCCTAAATAACCAATAACCGCTCAGAGCTCTAACTCCTACGCCAAAGTAAATCTTTGAAATTTAAAAAAAAATGAAAGAAGTTTAATATTTTCTTTCAGCATATTAGGGCAAATTTCCAGCTACAAAAAATATGGTATATATTTAAGTCTGTGAAATAAGGAACAAAATGGTCTGTACAATTTTGCCTTGAAACATTACGCGTATTTACTCTAGTATAACACATACAATGTAAATAATTCAACATAAAATAAAACGTATAAAGAGGGCATAGACTGCCGAACAAGTTAACAGTAAACCTACCCTAGCGTTGAAAATTTTAACTTTTCAATAAAAGATTGCGCAGTTACAACAAATCCTCATACTGAAAACGGACAAAATTCAACAAAGCGAGATGATTATTAGCAGGAAGAATGTAGACAAAAATAAACAGAAATCACGCACTTAGGACTCAACGCACCGTAATGCAAGATTCTGTAGCAGTAACGGAACTAAACCATATATCGAGGTCATCAAGAGACCTAACCAAATCAGTTACCACAAGGGGGAACTTTCTGAATAGGATGCAGGTCTAATCAAAAGACATCCCAAGGCCCCGAGATCCCCGTTGAAACAGACAGCATATTGTAGCAAACTTCCAGCTACAAAAAATATGGTATATATTTAAGTCTGTTAAATAAGGAGCAAAATGGTCTGTACAATTTTGCATTGAAACAATATATGTAGTAGCCCAGTCAAAATAGGTTTTATGGCTAAAAAAAATATGAAAGTTTTGAAAATTGGTGGAGATGTTTGTTTAGGCATGCTAATGAACATACTAAAAGTCCCCACCGATCAGACTTGAGCTTTCGCCGCCATCTTGGAAAATGTGTACACTTTTTTGGTTTTTTGGAAATATCTTTAAAAATATTGATTTTATAAAAAGTAATTAAATGCAAAAATTAAAGAGCATTAAATTGTGAACAAAAATCATTCATAACATTTTTTTATATGTCTAACAGGAACAAAGATAATTGACTTTGAAAAGAGTGCACTATCACACCTGGGACGCGCAAGCGCGGTTCCCCATCGCGGTGGGGGGAAATACCCGCGCATGTGCATACCATAATTAGCCAAATTAGTTTTACACTAAATGGGAAGGTTTTTTGTATTTTTTCAAATAACTAGGAAAATATTAACTTTACGTAAAAAAAGTTTATTTCAAAAATTAAAAAACATTAAATTATGTACAAAAACGATTTTATACATTTTTGACGTAAACCTAACAGGAACGAAGATATTGACTATAAAATGCGCGTTAATAATGGAGGTAGCATCAAAGTCTTGTTGCAGCGCTCTTCTTTGAATTTCTAACCTCTCCCACATTTCGGTATTCTTTAAACACAAGAAAACAGAATTTAATGTTTTTGGCTATGTAGATAATTAATCATTATTAATTTTATACATGACTGTAGTAAACATGGGGGTATTCACTATCAGATTTCCATTGCGAATAATTGTTCAAGCTTACCTACTTTAGGATTTACGTGCTTTTTTTGGTACGGGATTCTCCCCTTCGTCAGGCATGTATAGATCGTCTATGGATCCGCTAGCAACGGCCCATTCATCAACTTCTTTCATTCGATCGTCATCATCAACAGGGTTGATGCCATTCTGACATACCCCATTGCAATTATTGCAGGCCGTTGTGCAGTTGATGCCTGCTTTCCGACATCCGCATCTTACTCCACAGTCAGTCTTACAGTTGCAAAACACCATGTTTAAAACTGAATCGGGAGCTACTGCATCTATAGTTGTGATGGGCACAAGAAATTTCTCTTGACGCTTCCAGCCCCACAGGCAGTTGGGCCTTTCTTTTCCAGGTGCTCCAAAGTCTTCCTCATTTTAATTTCGATGGCTCGTATTTGAGTGAGTGCATTTAAGGTTTCTTGCGATGGTGGTTCAGTAGCAAAAGTTACTATAGTATGATACATATATGTTCATTATATTATTGATAATAAAATGAATATATAATAAAATGAATAACTATTATATGAATTTATAAAATAAGGTTTACTTCGAACATATGGCAGATTTTGAATAGTAGAATTATAAAATGTATATTTAAATATATTCTTCTGTTATGTAACATGCAGAATGGACAGTAACAATGTGACTATAAGTCAATGAATTTATATGTAAATATATGTGTATGTGTGTGTGTGTGTGAGCGTGTGCACGTGGCTCTCCTTTAATGTTAAGAGTGTAAGGTATACACAAGAATCGAACTTTTGAGTGAATGAATTAAAGAAGCTGCTTGAGATATGCTAATTTCGGCATACGCACTTAGTATAAATACCATGCAGCGTCATTAATAAAAAAGGTTAGGGTGGAAAGAAGGTTGTTAAGGTTGATAGATAAGCGATAGGGAGCTACGAGGTATGCAGCTCCAGTACTATCCTGCGCTAGTGCTTAGGGGGCCTAAAGTTTACGTGGCAGAATTGCTGGTTGACTTACTGTTCGTGAGTATTGAAAAATATACTGTTCTTGAAAGCTGTATTTATATATGTGTACAAGTAGTACGTATGAATCTTGTTGTTAAAAGCAAAGCCTACATGTGCAAGAATATTCAATAAACATTGTTTCATGTATAAACTGTGTTTGTATCAAATTCATTTAGAGTGCCACTTCAAATTATATACACCCAAGTCTGGGTAGAAGTGAGGTATTTACTCTATAAGGTAATATCAACAAGTGACTGAATTCAGACGCTCAAATATCTACACATTTAATTTACGGCTGTATGCATTTATCTATATACATAAAACAGATCCGTAACTGACTGATTGACTACTGACTGACTGGCATATAACGCACAGACCAAACCGCTGGACCTAAAGGGCTGAAATATTGCACGGCGATTCTTCTTATACTGTAGGGGTGCACTAAGAGAGATTTTTGAAAAATTCCTCTTAGATTTTTTAAAATTAAATTTTTAAGCTGTTTTTTAAACTTTTTTTACGTTTGCATTTAAAATAATACATTGAGGGTTATAAAATTTATATCACGAGAAAGATCATAAAAATTCCTTTAAAATAAAATCTTTTTTCTAATCTTTACCTCCATTTTCTGATTTTTAGTGAATTGTTAAAGATTAATTTTTAGAATTTAATTTATTAAATGATGATCACGTGGTTTCTTTTCTTTTTGTGTAATTTTTCGTCACGTGCATAACAACGAAATAGACAAAAAAAATTTTTTTTTTTTTTTTGCTAATGCGGCAAACGATTGGACATTATCCAAAAAAATATTAAAATATAGTAAAAGAAATGTTCCTCAAACTGTACTATATTAACTGTACTATATTCTTTAGTATGTTCTATTAGATTTTATTTGAATATTTTCTTCTACATTATTACGTCTATAAAAGTATCCGTTACGATTATATATATATATATATATATATATATATATATATATGTGTGTGTGTGTGTGTGTGTGTGTATATATATATATATATATATGTGTGTGTGTGTATATATATATATATATATATATATATATATATATATTCTCTTTTGGCATTAATTGCATACATTGACCGTTGTGTTTAATTTGAATGTACTCCGTAGCGAAGCACGGGTATTCAGCTAGTATTATATAAATTTGAAGCATGTAATGAAAATAAAAGACGGTCAAAGAACAGAAGGAAAATTTAGGATAGATTTGCTACTGATTTGAAACATTATTTTCGTCTCGTACCTAATAATCCCAATCCATTCTTTTCAACATGTCTATTTAATCAATCTAATACTAACAAAAACTCTAATTTACAATTCTCCGCTGAACAATGGCGTATCCCATTCGGACACACCGCCTTCTAATCCCATAAAGAACTCCTCTAGTCATTTAGACAATAGTCGGACTCTTCCTTGACACGTGGAGGCGATCGGATATTCGATGGCGATGCTTACGAGCTTCCAATTCCTTCCTTGCAAATCCGGTATTTTGCTAGACAAAGGGTAAGATGAGTGGGTGGAAAACCTGCACACCAGTTCCACAAGCGCGAACGGAACCCTCACGCAGAGTTATTCCATGATTGGCTACGTGCGGCTGGCCAGGCAAATTGGATTGGGATTAACAGAAAATAGGATGCGGCGATCGATGCGAACGCAAAATTCGGATTTTATCCTTACCCGATTGGATTCATCCTTTCAGGAGTAACAGTAAGTAAGAAAAGAAGCTATTCTTTCGTTTCGTTCTTCGTGTCAAAGTTTATTGAAAATTTGCCATGCATGCGTTCGTTATTTACCTCTTGAGAACAATATGCAAGTGACCTAGGTAACGGAAAGTCTAAACTATGTGTCCACGCGCTGTGTTTCAATTTGTACGAGTCATTCACTTTCTTACGATGTGGTTCAGACACTCTTTCGAGTAAGAATTTTGCCAAAATTAATTATCTCTATTAGTTTGCGTCAATCGATACTAATTTTATTCCTCGGTAGGTCTAACTTCGTTATCAAAGACCAATTAAAACTTCTTTTGTTTGCAGACGTATTTTACGTGTTCAACCACTGGAGACATAGAATAATGAGAAGTATTAAATAATCACTCCTAAATGAAGTTGTAGTGAATAGTTTTAAAGATTGGACTTCGTAGAATACGTTTCTATATTCTCCTTTCATGTAGGAAAATGTTAGAGTATTAAGGGTATAGGAAATATTTAGCTAGTTGTATTCTTTCCACATTAAGTTTATTGACTGCACGACAAAAGAATGATAATAAAAAGTCTCGTAACCTCCTTAATTATAAGCTTTTAAGGATTTGCTCTACTTTAAATATGACAAGTGACAAACTTTTAAAAAAATGTTTTATATTTATTACTATAAATCTGATAAATTGGTCTTTTGGTTATAAAATCGGATTATGACTGTAAATGTTTCAGAAATAATGTCTGTTTTAAACTTTTATTGTAGTTTAATTGTAGTTTAATTGTTTGAACAGACCAGGAGGATATTTTTGGGGAAAGAAGAAAATTATTGAATATTCAAAAATGCTATTTTCATCACAACTGATAACCGATAATACAAGACAATATATTTAAAAAGTTTACTACTATATTCTTCAAATTAATTATGATGAAATTTCTGATGCCAAAATTTGAAATAAATGTGGAATGTTTAAAAAATCCAGAACAGTATTCTCATAAAAAAATTAATTCTGTTTGAGATTTTACAAATATTTACGATTATAAAAAGTTTAAATACAAATTTTTAAGAGTGTTGTAGAAAATACTTTCTCTTCGATAAAAATTCCAAGACAATAAATAGCTTATTTCCTTTCGAGAAGATATTCAAAAATGTCATAGATTTGAAATTGAATCCTTTACATATGGTCTATTTTCGTGCTCTGAAGAAAATTATTTATTAAAATTAATTTTAAAAGGTGGATATGGCAAAAATGTTTCTCTATAGTTACATTATGTTCATACACATATGGAGATTAATCCTCAGTCATTGAGCTCTTATTCCTTGATACCTCAATTAAAGCATATAATTGAAATGCGTGAGTTCTGTGGCCTAGTTCTTGCTAAGTATCATAACGATCTTGCTGGTTTAACGTTTGGATTGCAGTTAAGACGTCAAGATGTCTGCAGTGGTTGTTTTTGTTTTTGAAATGCCTAAGCACTTCCTAATGCTCAAAGTTACTTCCTAAGATACGTAGTGTTGTAAGCCTTTCGTGCAAAAATTTAGACTCTCATAAAAGAAGTTACTAATAATATATCAACTTTCATACAATAAAATACTTAAAGCAAAGACAATTACATCCAGGTTTTATTATGCTTACCTGAAGGCTATTTGATATAGCAAAAATCTGTTTCTAATATCTCAATTTTAAGCGAAGAAAATGTATCATGTTGCTAATAAAATCTCTGAGGTTTAAAGTCATAATTTAATTTTTTTATATATCTCAATATCATGCTTATACCTTTTAAAAGCAGAATTAGATCTTACATTTAAAAATAATTTCAGTGCTTTACACATCATGGACCTTTGATTCTAAATACTGTTTTGTACTTTATTTTCAAAGAACATTAGGCACACCAGTGGATCCGTCTTTTTTTTTGTTGTTGTTTTTCAAGCTAAACAATACAGAAAAAACTTTCATTTTCCAAATTGTGTGAGACTTATAAAATGGTAGACGACAGTTTGAAATATAACTAACAAAAATTTAAATTCATTTACATTATTTGGGCATTGTTCGGATATTTGTGAGCTTCTTTTTTGATTGAAATGAACATTAGAAATGGATTCAACTTCATTTAAAAAAATTCCTTTAAAAATGCCATGCAAGATTTTTCAAGGTTTTTAATTTTTACATCATTTTTAAGACGCGCTTTTAGGGGACATCAAATATAAAGAGAACAACAAAATGAAAAATTTATAATTGAAGTGAACAGAAATATATGGAGATTTTTTGGGGAACGAAATAGTCAAAATTTCATCAAATATTACCATCATGTCATAAAGGGAAAAAACTGAGAGAAATAAGCATCACGAAAGTATGCTAAATGGTACATACAATCTACAATAATCAAACCCCTGAAATCTTTTTTAAAGGTACATATTAACTTTATTTTGGCATAAATTACAGTTATTTGCTACCAATAACGTTCCGTAAGAATTCCTTTATTGAAATTTATAACTACCCCTGAAGCATCATTCTGTAACTATTTTCGAGGAATTAGCTCATTTTGAATTCAAAAATATACTTTTTCGGTACTAACAATAAACCTTTGATCACCATATACGTATCTTAAGCTTTTATATAAAGCTATTTATATATACTTACAGCTCAAGAGATACTCATTTGTTTTAATATTAAAACAGATACTAGAGTAATTTGGCAAACCCCTATAATTTTGGCTTTTGAGTTGTACTTCATAATATATATTCCCTTACCCTTTCGCTAAGATCTATATCTCGGAGAGCTAAGCCAACAGATTTAACATATACCTACATAAGTTAGATACAATGAAAATTGGATTGCCCCTGCGGAAGCTAGAATTCCAGCCAAGATTCTGCAAGATTCCACTTAACTAACCAAAATCAAATTCTTGACACCTCCCATAATTTAGACTTTTGTTGAAAATCATGGCTGTTTATTTCATGTTGTCTCTATATTCTACTTTCCCTGAATCAATCAGTACCTGTTATATATCGAATAGACATCCTAACCTAAACACAATTATTCATAACAATTGATACTGGGTATGATAATCTCAGTCCACAAATTTATATAATTATCATTTCACTTTTAAGACTTTGTGGATAACTATAGTTCTCAACGGCTTTTTCAGTCAGCATACTATTTAAACTCTTCTGGTTTTAAGTAACGACATGCCAGATAGTCTGTAATTAGAGAAAATGTTATTTGTTTTGATCAAAAATTTTACTGTTTTCAAAATTTTCTGCCCAAATTTCTGCTTACATATATTCAAATCAAACTACAAAATATATCGTGTTACAATTTTTGTTCATGCTTCACACCAATCATTCCCCTTTTTTGGGATCTTTCATTTTGTTTCCATACGTGGGTTTCAGATCTAATATTTTTCTTAAAGAGATTTACAAACCACATTCGTTTGTTAAAGGTTTTTCGTTTGTACCTTTTTTTCTGGTGACGAATCTAATGTGATAAAACTCTATACAGTAATTTAACTAACCCGTTCCTCGACGAATCTAACGCAAAGTAACCAATTAACGCAAAGTAACCGCAAAGTAACAAAAGTAATCCAATTGGCTAAAGTCTTTTTTTGTTTTGTATTTTAACAAATATTCGTTTTATTGTTCTCTTCCCGTCTACGGCTTAGATAATATTATAAAAACAGTAAGTTGTTTTAATAAAGAAAATTCTTGATTCTTGATAACAAGATGAGTTATTAAAAATTAAATGAGAATAATTGACAAACAAGTATAAAGGTAAATATTAAAAGCCCATTAAATGTTGAATAAACACGTTATCCGTAATGTATTATTTATTTTTTAATAGACAAAAGATCAAGATGCTGAATACATTCAAACTAATGCTATATCAAAATTTCTCCAGCAAAGCGCAGCTTATGAAAGCTTACGACAGGAAATAAAAACGAAATTCTTTAGGTTTGATTCAAAGAAAATTTCACATAGACTGACCAAAATAAGCTCTCCAGTATAGAATATTTATTATTTCAATAATCTGAATATGTATATTAAAAACAGCATCTTTTAAATAAAGTATTTCCTGGATTAAAAAAAAATAGCCATTTTACATTTGTTTCAATGTGTTTAATTCCCACTGGAGGTGAAATGAAAAAATATCTCCTTGATAAAACTTTTTCAGTTAGTTTATCAAAAAAGCATATTTAATAAAAACTGACAGACAGACACAGCCAGGTGTTGAAGTATTATTCCTATAACGAGCTTCTAGTCTTCGAATAAAGACACGGTGGACTATAACCAAATCCAACCAAACTGGTTTTAATCCGGATCTATTAACAAATACATTGCAGACTGACCTAAAGAGCTGCAGACAATATCGTTCTAAATATGAATGTAAATTTTTTTGTTAGTAATTTCGTGGTTGCTATAATTTGATCTCGTGCTTGAGCCCAAAATTAGTTTCGTCTTTCTTAAACCATTGATGATTGAAAATCATGTAAGTAGACTTACATGTCCGGACTAAGTATCCGGAATACAAATAGAAAATACATCTGTAATTTGGAACTAGATGAGATATTTCAAACCAATGAACTTCGCTAATGTACACTCGATATTTCTAATAAATCGATTTTGATAACCATTCCAACAAATCAATAACCTTTAAAAACAAAGCCCATTAATTATAAAAACCTTTAGTTTAAAATTCATTTGGAGTTTACAATACATTTTTCAAATCCTCTGTAAAATATATAATCTCCTCTTACAAAGCTTTCTTGTTAATAAGATATAAATTATAATGATAATAAATTACGGGATTTTGTTATTAAGTTTTAAGGTGTTCTGGGACACAAAATTTTCAGAAAAAGCACATTTTATCTTCTTAGATCTTTTAGAACCAAATAACATAAACCGCACGTGTCTAAGATGATCATATTACCATGTACAGCATTTTTAATTCTGCACATCTATGCGTACCCTGAAGTATATCCGTGATTTTCTCATGATAGATATGTTTGTAATTTGCTATCTCCGAAAGGCTACATCTATAATTCCTTGCAAAGTATCTTTAGGAAATTTTGTACAGTGTTCCTATGTTTCAGTTTCATTAAACAATCATCCGGATTATTCAATTAGAATAAAAATTCAGAAAATAAATTTTCTGAAGCGAAAATAACGCTAGAATTTTTTCAAGTCATTAAATATTTTATAAATAAAGCCCTCGAGATAAGATTTTTTAAACCTTTCGAGGAAACTAAAGTGAAAAAAGTTAGAAAATAGAACTAATGTTTCAACAGATATCGCCAGGTGATGGCCGAATGGCTAGGGAGCTGGAATTCGCTTCAGATCCTGTGGTTTCGAGTCCCACTGTTGGCGTGGATGTTTGTAATCGTTCGGAATCAGCTTTAAACTGTAGGCCCCGGTCTAATTATCCCTCGTGTAGCAAAAAGTTGACCGTAGCGCTCCAAACCAAACCTTCAACAGATAACAAAAACTAGCATTCCTTAAAGTTTCAATTAAATAATTTTTTTTCAAAATAAAATTCCCATTTGGTCATATTTTTAATTTCTATGGTGATTAAAAAGATGTATAAAGAGACTTTAGTGGGAAAAAAAATCCTTGCAAAATGCATGTAAATAATAAAAAAAACATTAAGTTATTATGTACCAGACTTGCTTACTTGTTTTCATGCATAAACCATCTAAACAAATTTTGACTTTAAAATAACTACCGGATTTGTGAAAAATATACCTCTAAAACTCATTTCCCCTAAGACATGACTCGTTCATCTTACTTATTAAAATGTCGAACGAAACCTTATTGTACTCAATTTGAAGCACACAAGGACAATTACAGATAAGGATTAATTTTATGAAGTAGGTAAACAGGAGGAAAGATAGAGACTTTTAAAACAAAGCTAAGATTTTACTTGCATAAACTACTCTTGTAGAAAGCACAGCAGAACATACGGGATTTTTTATCATTTTTTAAATTAAAGTTTTCACTAAAATTAACAAATAATAAAATACTAAAACACATTGTCGATAATGTTAGTAGATGTTTCTAAAACTTTAAACTAACAAAAAAGTATAATTCAAAATCTTTGAAGACGCATACTACGTAGAATAAGAAAAATATAAGGAGGATATATGAAGAATATTTTCGCATATAACTCATCTTAAAATCTAACTATTAATTGATTATGAATAGGGAGTTTCTTGAACAGTCTCTCGAGTAGCGTATCGCTATTCTTGGAGTTGAGTTTTTGATTGTATTTTTTTAAAGAATTTACATGCATATGCGTTATTATTTTTATTATTATATATTTAATGTGAGAAGACTTTTAACGCAAAATGTGTCTTAACTCAGTTTCTTGATTAAAGGGTTTGTATTTAAGATTTTGTTTCAGTAACTTTGTTTGAATTATAATAAATCAAAAGTTAAAAATTTATGATTGTATTACTCATAATTTTTATTCTGAATTGAGAAGTTTGACAGCTGAACTCATGCAATTTTGTATATGTATGTTTACAAAGCACTGAATTGTGATATTAGAGTTTTAGATATAAGCTAACTCCCTGCCAATAGTTAATCTAAATTGTATAGATAGTGTTACTTTTGGGATTTTTAAAATATGACGCATCTCTCAAAATGAAAGTTTACAAAAACAAAAAAAAAAACTTGAGAAGAATTTCATAACAAATTTGGTAAAAACTGAAAGGATAAAGCCATAGGAGAGGAGAACTAAGATCTTAGTTCCTGTTTTTGATAAAATTATGAAAAATCTAGTGTTATAATGCCAATCTAAACGTTTATTGCTCTTGTCAGAGAAAATGAGAGCGAATAAAAGCAGAGTGATTGAAAAGATTGAAGAAATCAGCTTCGGGAAAAGTATTAATAAAAAGTAACAACCAGTCAAGCAAACCAAATTGCTAAGAAGATGGGGAGAAAGGTTAAAAAAGAATGAAGAGAAAAACACGGAAGAACGCCTCATCCATGGTGATGTAACTTGGTGGAGAAATAAAAGGTAAAATTATGAAACAGGAAGTCAGAAAGGAATAATGGAATTGTGGACCAAAATTAATTTTATGTTATTAATAAGACTAAAACTAATAAGATAATAATTAGCGAAGAAAGCAAGAATAAACTCAACGAGGTATGCGGGAGGGAGAATGTTGATAAAGAGTTAGGTAGTGTATTAAAAATTCCTCAAGCCCAAACAAATGGTTGAAAATATTTCATATAAGTAAATGTTTCTGTGGATATTTTATGAGAGGTTGTTGAGGTGATTCTCCAAGATTTTGATGGGTTTGAGGACACACAGGGGAAATTAATCACAGTTTGAAAAGAAAAGATTGCGATGTAAACTGTGTTTTAGATGTAAATCTTAAAATCAAGTACAGATCTTTGGAAAAAGAGGAGAATTAGCTTTGAAATTTTGCGACTTAAATTATCAGAATATGTAAGAATAATTAGATGCTTTCAATGCATGGAGCAGTGTCATGAGGAAACATAAGGAAGTTGTTATAAGGAAACATAAAAGTACGTTTACTGCGAGGAAGACTGCACAAACAAACAACTACTGGTGATTACGCTATTTAAGAAAAAACAGTGAAGGTATGCTGAAATGAAACACAAATGATAATGCATGGATGCCATTAAACGTATGCAAAGCGATATCAAGTCTATAGGGCAAATTGTAACAACTGAGTTTGGAAAAATACATAACACCCTAATGATTTTGTATATCACGATAAGTATGTAGTAAATAGCAATCCCAATCGTCTTTGCTACTAACTGATGGTCAGGTTTGGATACTAAAAGAAAATCCTCACAGAATTATTGTAGCTATCCATGAAGATTTTTTGCCAGGTTTCTAGAACTGAATAACTATGATTTTATATTTTTGTAACTAGTAAAATGTAAATAATTCAACTGAAAAAGATATATAACGGGAAGAATGCAATGACAGCATTGCATTCTTCCTGCATTCTGCCATTGCATTCTTCCTGTTATATAACATCTTTTTCTGTTGAATTATTTACATTTTTCTAGTTATAATTGTCTGTTTTTACAGTATGAGGATTTGTTGCAACTGTGCAATCTTTTATTGATAAGTTTAAAATAATTTAACGCGTGTGCAGTTATTCTGTTAATTTCGTTCGGCTATCTATACCTTCCTTATGTATTTTAATTTCTTATATTCTGTTGAATTATTTACAATGTATAAGTTTATATTTTTAATCCACTATTTTATATTCTTCCCACTGTCTATAGAATAGAATCCAACATTTTTTGCGCTAACACATTGGAATACTTTTCACTTTTGAACGATATCACACAAAATTCTATATTTTTAGTTCTGTGTTACGCTTCTTGTATAATATACAAATATATTTTATGCTATAAAATATCTATTCGAAGTACATTTGTAACATCCTGAACTGAAATTATTTAATATAAATTCCGTAAGCTGTTCTATGATGTGTCAGAGAGAAAAAAAAACACTCTGCAGTTTCTTTTCAAGTATCATGAGCATTCCCATAACGATGGTAAGCATCGCGGGGTATTCAGACATAAATGAGGCGTAACTAGACCTTTCAGACATAGCGGAAACCAACTGAATAACGATTGAAGCCAAGAGAAATCACGCATGCATCTTACCACATGGATGGCAAAATCGCTCACATTTTTATAAATTATTTAAATATATCACAGGATATAAGTTTCGATTAATGCTTCGGTTCCAAATCTATTCTGGTATAGAAGTAATATCCATCCTGCTCTTTCGAAAAATAATCAAGTTTTCTAATTAGACAAAATTGAAGCTATTTCTTTAAAATATATACGCTAGCAAAGCATGGAATTTAATCGAGAACCCTGTATAGAGTTTTTTTTAATGTACTGTTTTATGAATTTTAAGAATCGGACGCTGATAACGTCAAAGCTTAGTGATGGGTGAGTCCAAAATTTTTAGTTACTATCAAAATTAAAACTATTTCTTTGCTAATAACTCACACAATTCATCCAAGAGGCATTTAATTTAGAACTATGTATAGAATCTGTTTAATTTACTCTGTCTTATATTATGAGAATCGGGTGATAAGAACAACAAAGTCTTGCTGTATAAGTCATTGTAAAGCTAGTCAATTTTGTTAGCAACGTGTAGTGGTGTCAAAATAAGAACTATTTCTTTGAAATATATACTTGGATACACATCCAAATGTATTAAATCTAGAACTGTTTACATAATTTTTGAATTTACCCTCTCAAATTTTATAAGGAGAATTGGGTGATAGGAACATTAAAGCCTAGTATCGGGTGAGTGACCTTTGTCAGCAACTCTGATACAGGTTTTTTTTTTTTTTCAAAAACCGCTATGCTCTTCGAGAGTGAGAACAAAAGTCTTCGCGATAATCTATGGGGCTTAAAAGAGATACGTTTGGATTAAGAAAAATTTAAAGTTCAGAGGCAAAAGGAACTGCCAAGCCCAAGAAAGCACAATGGCTGCCACTTTGCTTGTTCTGACTCACCGTGAAACTCTGTTCCTGATGATGAAAGTTGAATTTCCTTTAGACATTCGTGTATAGAATTTAATGTTTAGTTGTTTTAGTGAAAATTTTAGAATTTTTTTTTCAAAAACCGCTATGCTCTTCGAGAGTGAGAACAAAAGTCTTCGCGATAATCTATGGGGCTTAAAAGAGATACGTTTGGATTAAGAAAAATTTAAAGTTCAGAGGCAAAAGGAACTGCCAAGCCCAAGAAAGCACAATGGCTGCCACTTTGCTTGTTCTGACTCACCGTGAAGCTCTGTTCCTGATGATGAAAGTTGAATTTCCTTTAGACATTCGTGTATAGAATTTAATGTTTAGTTGTTTTAGTGAAAATTTTAGAATTTTTTTTTCGAATCCCAGAGTTTTCTAATTCGCCAATTATTTTCAGACCAGAACATGTTTTATAGCATATTTGACTATAACATTCATGGCCAATATTTCTGGTCAAATATTTTTCAGTTTTGAGAGACAAAATAATGCCCGGCATCATTCAAAATAATTTTAACAGACTGCCACTCATAATAAATATGAACTGAGCAATAAAATGTATGTAGAATTGAACAATCTGATATAAATTCTTTCATATTTTCATGATATTTAAACAGTGTTTTAAAACTAAGAAAAATGCATTATATTTCTCCAAATCAAAAAGTTTTAAAATCATATCAGAATTACAAATCGATGTATCTCTGAGGAGAGGTGTTTTTTAATGGCTGGAAAATCATAAATTAATACGGCCTGTCGCAAAGGTGAAAAGAAATTCTGCAAATGGGCTTGCTTTTTCTCTCTTATGTTCAACAGCAACATTGTACTGAAGAAAAGTTAATAAGAGTAAAGTCTAGGTTCACAGCTGTATATATGAGGGATTTTTTTTTTGTTTATAAACAACTCTCATGGGATCGTGTTTTGTGTATGCACACGCAATTCTACACTGTTCTCCGAAATTTGTGGGATCTTTAAGATCTTTGATATTGGGACGAAAAATGTTTGAAATGAATTTGGTCAACAGTAAACTAGTACAGTAATTCTGAATAGGGAATGGTTTCGACTTGCCCGGAAGGATAATCAATTATAGCAATTCCTAAATCCACGTTAGTTGTCTGAACATGCGAAAGACGCATATCTCTCAGCATCTTAAGTCCAGAAAAAATTGTTAGCTCAGTTTTACACTATCGTTCATGTCTCTGCTAAGTTTGTAATTTCTGAAAAAACTTACCTCGAATCACGAAATTTAGTGAGTTGTGTTTTTAATCCTAACTCGAGCCTAACTAGTGTTAATTTTGTCTACTTTTCGCCAAATGGGTAAAATATGATTAAAACTTATTTCACTGTTATAAAAATCATACTTTTTAATACAAAAAAAATTTCATTAAAAAAGTAAAAACAATCACAGTAAAGTAAAAATAATATATATGACTATAATATCCTATATCGTATTTCTATGCCAAAACCTAAACACCCTTAATATGGAAGTGGATTTTCAAAATGGTTTCGTAAATTATTTCAGAACATGGCATGTTTTAATATTGTAAAAAAAGATGATTTTGTAAATAAACTAAGGCGGTTAGGCTTAATTTTGTGTTTTCTTAGTAGTATTATCCATCGCAAAGTTCAACTTGCATAAAACGTTGAAAATTGGGATTAAGAACGTATTGGTTACAATAACGTTTAATTATGTACTATATTACAATAGCTTACGTTGTGAAGAATAATACATATATTACAATAGTGCATAATGGTTTAAATAATAACGTACATTACAATATGCATTTTTGAGGGTCAATGCAAATACAACAATAAATTATAATATTATACACAATAACATATATTTCAATAGTATCAATAATGTACATATTACAGTAGTTATGAATAATGCTGTTATCACATTACCGTACAAAAGTACTATTAAAATTCCCTTTTAGTCCTATACTAAACCACTTCAACGATGAGTAACTTCATATTTTTTCCACTTTAGAACGGAATATTTCTCTTTAAAATCAAAAAAAAGAAGTTTTATAATATTAAGTATAACATTATTGTTTTTTCGTTCCTGACTAGCTATTTGTTAAGTTCGCTTTCTTATGGCAGCTTCCTTGTTCCGTGTTTTCCGTAAACCTTGCATGCATCTCTGTCGGAATGGTAGAGGGTATCAACGATTGGCTGACTAAGGACCTGTTCACATAGAATCCGTCAGCGTCAGCGTTAAATTTTTTAACCAATCATAATCATATACCAATCATTGACCCATTTAACCAATCCGCGCCAACTGAATCTTTAACATTGACGAATTGTATGTGATCAGGCCCTATGAACTACGAAGGAGGCGCTACATAAGCTATCCTAATACTTCTAATGCCTCAAACAGGATCCGACATAGCAACTAAGGCCTTCCGGATTAAATCCCAACCAGCGAAGATGCTGCCATCACAATTTAGAACGAGCACCCTCAGTGTCCACATCTGGGGGGCTTGTACCCACTATCAACCCCTACAAACTGAGACGTTCTACGTGAAGTGTTTCTTAAATACTGAAAGAAAATTGTATTAGGTTGCTAGAGAGATGGATGGGGTTGTCAAATTTTATTTGGTCTGTTTTAAGGGGACTCACGACCCTTAAGTCGAGGTAATAAGGCATATTTTAATACTTTTTAACTCTTTGTAACTATTTCAATTTACTCCCAATTTTTCCAAATTTTATGTATATGATAAATTGATATATTTATTTTAATAAACAAATTTTCCACTCTCAAAATAATTTTAAATAATTTTTTTAAATGCTTTAGATATGCCTTGTTTTTTAAGTATTTTTATTGTATACTGGCTTGCGCGCAGAACTATGAAATTAATTTTACACTTAAATGTATAATTACTGTTTTATATTTAAAATAAATAATTCAAAATACGATTGAACATAAAACATTCAACATTAAAATATTTTTTCAATTTTTTTAAAACTGCTTAAAATTTCCTTAAATTTTTGCATTAATTTACCACTGAAAAAATAACAAGATGTGCAGTGGTTGCAATAATTCTAATTCTGACGCAATAAAATAACAGGATTAAGCAGTGATAAAATTTTCATGGAATTATGTTTCATAGTTTTTGAGATATCAGTTGCGGAATGATGCAAAATTACATTTTGAGAAAAATGAGTTTAAAATTTTTCTTACCATAAACTTGATCAGTAATTAAATATTTAGAATATCAATATCTAATGAACTAAGCGGAATATTTTCATGCGGTTTGCTTTATTTTGTTCAGATATAATCAGGCTTTAACATATATTTTTTTCAAAAAATTGAATGTTTTAAAGAGTAGTGAGTCTGCTTAGTTCCAGTTAGATCCCTAACCTCTTCCCCTAAACACCGTAGTCAAGTGGGAATGCCTCTGAAACTTCCGGATTTAATGGGTACGCTCAACACCGAAATTTTCAGCACCTCTCCCACACATGGGAATCAGAACCGAGACATCGTCAACAGCTTTGATTCAGTTCATTTCACACTCGGCTGAAACGAAACGAAAAAATTATTTCCCGGTGCTCTATGGGAAGAAAAACTCGGCCTAAACAAGGTATGGAAATGCTGAGAAAAACGAACATGGTTCATAAACTTAGTCACGTCATAAGAAAGAATGACGTCTGCGGTAAAGACTTTACATAAGCATCTACGTATAAAAGCTATCATTTTCAAAAAGTAGCAATAAAAGTTGAACCTTGTAGAAAAGAGTTTAAAAAAATAATAAATATAAAAATGCTTTTTCAGTGCAAAAGGCACTTGTACCTAGGACATTTCACACAGTTCAAATTTAGATTAAACGAAAAAAATGTACAACGTAGGGAAATAAACTGCGTATTTAAAGTTTTATTTTTCAAGGCAGCAGATACTTTGTCCTAAGGCCATTGACCGATCTACACCACAAAATCGTAAGAGAGCACCATGAAAGTGAGCCAACGTTGCTCCCTATGAGACACGGGAACACCCATACCTTATCCGATATTCGAACCCAAGGCAACTTTACGGAATCCCAAGACTAACAATTATGCGATGCGGGCGGTGCGCATTTTAAAGTTGTAGATTTAAAGTAGCAAATTTAAAATAGTAGATTATTTGGGTTTTTTGTGTGTGGATTAGAAATCAATGTGAAATAACCTGTTTAAAACATAATTTTCTTTAATTATACATCTTCAGGATGTCCCTAGGGAATGTTTAAGGAAGGGTTTGAGTGAAGTCCTGGGAAATTAAAAGGAGAAATTCTGGCTTTATATGTAATTTTATCTAATTAATTCTGTTACTAGTCATGCTAATTGTGACCCTGGTAAGTTTGTATAAAGGAGGGGGTTTTTTCATAACGAAATTTTTTACTCACTGTTACTGTATCTAACTTTCAGTCAGGTATCGGGTTAGTTGGTATGGAGCGCTGCCGGTTATATTCTGCAACTCGAGAACTAAACTTAGTTGGCTAGTAAAAAAAAGTAGTTTATCTAAACGCTGCAACTTCCAGAGTACGTCAAACAGTCATAAGTTACAACTTACGTCACGTTTAAGATAAGTGACATATGTATCAGGGATTTTTCTACTGATTCATTATAAACGAATCCTCTTGCCTAACATTTTGTAATAAAATTAAGGGATGATCCAGTTTAAGAGACTATTCAGAAAATATGTTATTTAGACTGAATTAGTATTTCATAATTATTTTTCTACTGTTTCACATAATTATCAACTACTACAGATAAATTCTTGAAATCCATGTTAATATTTTGCAAAATAAATTGCACTCATATAAAAAAAAAAACTAACTGAATACCTGTGCTTTGCTACAGAGTACACTTTAATTACAATGAAAAAATACGGAAATTGCTTTAAGATAAAACTCTAAATAAGCGGATTCCATCTCCTACAATAGGAACAACAGTTTGATGAACATTTTCCCCGTCAATAACTAAATTTTTCTCAACCATTTTTTTTGGAAACGTTTTTTATCCAAAGTAATGGTAAATAAAACAGTAAATGTATGCAATTAATAATGGAATGTATGCAAAATGTATCAATGTATGCAAAAATATATATATATATATATATATATATATATATATATATATATATATATATATATATATATATATATATATATATATATATTTATAAAAAAATTATTTTATAAAAAAAATCGTAACGGATATTTTTATACACAAAATAATGTATAAGAAAATATTCAAGTTAAATACAACGGTCAATGTATGCAATTAATGTCAAAAAACCAGCAAATTATATTTATAAAAAAATAATAATTTCAGGTAGTCTCGTCTAACGAAACTACCGCAGGTTATAAACGTAGGATTAATTATCGTTACTTACATCTTTTTTTTCTTGGGGGGGGGAGGGGGGAGTACTGATTTTGGTTCTTTTCTGTTTAACTGTTTACTGCTTGCCCAAGCTATACGCACTCGGTTTGGTGCTCTGCCAGAATTAAATTCTGAAAATTAATCTTTAAAAATTCACCAAAAATCTGAAAAGGAAGGTAAAGATTCGAAAAAGATTTCATTTTAAAGGAATTTCTATGATCTTTATTGTGATATGAATTTTATAACCCTCAGATTTTTATTTTAAATGCAAACTTTAAAAGAGTTACAAAAACAGCTTAAAAATTTAATTTAAAAAAATCTAAGAAGAATTTTTCAAAAATCTTTCTTTGTGCACCCCTACACTATAAGAAGAATCGCCATGCAAAATTTCAGCCCTTTAGGTCCAGCGGTTTGGTCTGTGCGTTATCTGTCAGTCAGTTACGGAACTGTTTTACATATATAGATAACTTATATTTTAACATGTTATTAGCCATCCGTATATTTTAACAAAACTAAATTTCTAACAGGAGAATGGCGGGTGGAAAATTAACATATTCAGAAACTTGTAATAACTTTTGTTGTGCACTACTTAGTTTTGTACTAAAAACTTCATAGTTGTAGCAGGGTTGTTCTGAAGAGTAAAAATTAGTGCTTGGAGGCTGTTCGTATCGAATCCAAATATAGCATGCTTGCGTGCGTAATTTCAGTCCTTTTTCCGGTACTTGAACACCTACTCGTAAACTTGTAATATTTCGTGTTCTTGGAAAGATATCGGTAAACAAAATAGCAAAATTATCCTGTAATTGTAAACGGCATTGAAGCTTCCTATTTCACTGAAGCATGTAAATTCATCACGAATGTCTAATTTCCTATTTAGTAAATTTGTAATGCATCACAAGACCTTAGTTAGGTTTTTTCACGACTCACTGACTCTTTTATGCTTTATTATAGCGATGAAATTATTTTCTCCGTCCTGCATTCCCGCTCTCGGTATCATATTACACGTCACATATTATAATACATTATATGGAATAATTCTGAGTTTTATTTTATCTAAGTCATTCCACGGTATTGTATTACATATCATTGTGATATATAAATTTTATACATCATACTGAGAGGGGAAAAATAACATTTTAAAGCTGAAACTATCATAGCATTTTTTTTAAATGTATCAGTTCAAATTTATATATATATATATATGTGTGTGTGTGTGTGTGTGTGTGTGTATATATACATATATATATATAATATATATATATATATGTGTGTGTGTGTGTGTATATATATACATATATATATATATATATATATATATATATATATATATATATATATATATATATATATATATATATATATATATATATATATTTCCTCTTTGTGATAAAATTTGTAATATCGATTTCAGCAATTGTTTTTTGTTAACTTCTTTTACTATATACAACCGATTATCTTTTTGCACGGTTTAAAAAAAACGCGGTCCAAGAAAAAGAACCCATTATTTTTTTACACTGTTTTTCTTTTATTTTAACAGAGTTTAAAAATCCAAAAAAGAGTAAAAAATATTGAGTGCAATGGTATCAGAGAGTATTTTAGAGAATGCAGACGTTTTCACGTTAGTTTATAGAAGTGATGATGAATTAGTTGTTCCACTATCTGCAAGTATTATCCACTATCTGCGCTATCCAATATCTGCAAGTATCTGCAAGTATTAGTAAATTCTAGGCCTCCAACTAGCCAATATTTATTCAAGTTTAGTCGATCGAATCCAAATTTCATATGAAAATTAACATTTTCTTATTAAGTATATTTGGATGGAACCTATCTCCAGTTTTTAAATGTTCAATGTATCTTTTTTTACACTTTTTTTTCACGGTAGTCTCTGGAACGTATCCCCCATGCAAAAAGATAATCGGGTGTATTATTATTTCCATTAACATATACATTCCCCTATCATTAATACTCGAAGAGTATATTTTTAGACTATTTTGTTGAGTAGTCATAATTTATTGCGTAGTATTGTTTTTAATATCTGTTGTCGGGACCTTTGGTGTCTATGACGTTCTTTACTCCTTATGACATTCCCTCCAAAATTTTGTTTTGCAAAAAATATGCGAATTTTTCCTCTACTGGTCCATTAACGCATAAATAAGTCCTGAGAAGTGTGCAAGCGCGATTATCCAGGAAGTCTTGAATGTCCAAGGTGGACAATGTTAACAAAGCATTGTCGGGAAAACCTGATTTTTTATAAAAGTTACATTAAATCTTCCTCTTTTCGGATTTTAAAAGCTTTGTCGGTACAGTTCTTAAGAAGGTGTTTACAGTAAAAAAAGGGGGGCGAACTTAAAGAGTACTTTCAATTTCTTTGAAGGGAAGGGACCTATTACTTAAAAAACATCAAATTTTGATGTTATCATGATATTTCCCAACATAAACAATAAGTGGAGTTATTTAGAGCCAGGTGCGTATAAGTAGTGTCTACCTCAAGTAAAATTTACTACAATAAAGCACTTCATAAAGCTTTTACCACAAAAAGATGGTCTCGTCGTGATCCAATGTATTGAGCAGTGTCAGAAACATTCGAGTAAACAGCATCTGAGACATTTTCTTGCCTGGAACACGTGACTGACTTGCGCTCCCAGACGAGTCCACTTGTCTTGAGCATAACAGACAGTAAGACCTGCAGGGAGAGCAGGTTCCGAGAAAGAGAAAACTTTTATCTCTCGTTTCTTTAATCTTAATTTATTTGAGATGGAAGAAGTACAAAGATTCAGTTGGAAAAGCCCTATTTAGAAATATATATACGACAGAAACACTGTTATTTGATGCAGAGGGAAATTTTATTTTATGGAGAAAAAACTTCATATTTTCAATATTTCTATAATGTTAATTAGAAATGATTAATTCATAGCCTACAAATCAATACCTTTAACCAGATGGTCAAAGGAAGGCCTTGAGTTAGACTCCCGGGTCACCATATTGGTTTTCAAATGGGACCTAATACTGTGTGTACGTGGGTGTGCACGTGAGTCGTAATCATTTTAATATGTAATGTACTGACTTTTTTAATTCAAATGCGTACAGCTATCAGGTATCATACACAACTGCTTTCACAAGAACACAAAATCTTAAATTTCATGCTTATTCGTTACAATTGCGGCAGGTTCGGAGGTTGATATACATATATATACACTGTTAATGAATACGTATTGAATTGTTTGTGTAAGAATTACGTACTTGAGATTTCATCTGAAACTACATAACTCTGAACTTCACAACAGTAGTCTTTCAGTCTTGCGATTTTAACTTGCAAGTATTTAACGTGAATATCATTCGAATAATTCTACAGCTGCTCAACAAAGCCCATTGTCAAGGTTATCATTGGTCTCATCAAGTGCAGCAGTTACCATGATACAATTACTAGCAGAAATATTCCTATTTCTAGCTACCGAAACTTTCTAGTCACATAATCTTTTTAACAATAACGATTAAAATTTTGAAAAATTCCTCGGAATTTAATAAAACATAGTTACGTTTAACAATTATTAAATTATAATGCCGTAAATGATAAATGATGCCCAAAATTAACTTTCACTTTTTGGGAGGCTTCAAAAAAAGACGTTCAAAGACCAATTTCATTCTTTATTTCTATCATGAGGACAGAAAAAACTTAGTCATTCAGTAGATCTTTTAAAAGTTTTTTCTTCGGTTCAATTTCTTCCTTTTTAAAAATCTTTTTCAGTCTAACATCGCACGGATCTTCATTATATTTGTAAAAAAAGAAAGAAATTTGTTCATCCAATAAAATCATCAATTGATCAAAAAATGTGCATAAGAAAAATATGATCACTCAAAAATTTTAATGGAGCTAATTATGGGAAATTTTTGTTCGGGGACGATTTATAAGAATGAAATATTTATCTGTAGAAATGATATAATATATATTTATTTAAAAACAAAAAAGTACTGATATTTGTAAACATGCCTCTCATATATCTGTCTGGCTGTATATAACAGTTCTAAGAGATGGGGTGACAGTCTCTTGCAGAGTATGAAGCGGTTACCTTCAAGATATATACGAACGTTTCCGTTTCCTAAATATACGCTGTATTATATACATACCATACGCAGAAAAAAAAGGTGGTGTTTTCGCAAAATTCCAGTTAATCTCTATAGCACTTTAGACTCATCTGTAAAATACAGAGAGACTGCTATAATTTAAGACTGGGATTCAGTTGTGAAGGAGAGTATCTTTATGCCGTCCACGGTTAAGGATAGTTATTATAATATTAAAAGTTGCACGTTATGTGCATAAAAGGGGAAGTCACTATTCTTAATCGGAATACGGAAAGTTATGCAGCTGTTCTTAGGAAAACATTAGCCGTGGATTATACAATTTCCGCTAAAAGCAGATTAAACTTTTGAAGGAAAATTTTAATAAATGCACCGTGTTATTTGGGGTGTATATAAATGAAAAAAATTGTGCGGTCGGGGGACCCCCGTCAGGAACGAAGTTCCTTACATTATTTTTTCAACTCTAAACGTGATTTAATATGTAGATTTCTATTGATTATATTAGTGTATTTTTGTCACGCCAAAAAGCGCAGCCCTCTTTTATTCAACCAACCAACCATCTCTCTCTCTCTCTCTCTCTCTCTCTATTTTATTAAAATAAAAATTTTAATATATAAATTAATTATTTTTATTAAAATTAAAAAATTTAATATATAAATTAATTATTTTGATTTAGATGTTACCTAGCATAATTTTTAATCGGATTAATTTTATTATTTAATCAACAACAAAAATAAATTAATGACACAATCTAAATCCCGTGTGAATTAAAACAATAACAAACAATAAATAAGTTTAAACAGAAAGACGCGATTCCATAGGCACGGTATAAAATCTTTCAAGTAAAACATTTACAACTGGTCGAAGTTTATACTAAAGATCATGCTGAGGGTCATCATGTGGTGTTTGTTTACTGTTGTCATTAAAATGTAGAAATTCTCTTATATTTTCAAAGCGTTTTAATGACATACATTCTTTTATTTCATCATTGCCTATGGCAGGTGACCAATATGCCCTAGTGTTTGGTACATGTACAATAGACATCATTATACAAATACCAATGTATTGTTTAATTTCTAAATTCGTTACATTGACACACTTTTCTGGGGTTTTTTGCACACTGAATAAATTTGTTTCTTGAACTATATGCTCAATCAAATCTTCTGTAAAAAGATAACTAAAAACTACGAAAATGTAACTAACAGTGATTAAAAGCTTTGCTATGATGTTTCAAAATTAATACAAGGTGCACAAGTGGATAAAAATTATTGCTTTTGAATATAAACGGGAAAAATAACTTATGTATCAAATTTGATACAGTGTGCAGTGAAGGGTTTTAAAATTGTCCATAGCGCTTGTGCGGGGATTTGAACTGGAGACCTCCTATGCGAACCATTCCGATGCGAAAACTAGTCCGATGCGATAACAGAGTCCTCGAGAGAAAGCTCTTATGAAGGGGACATAACGCTTTTTCGTTACGTGACGATTCCTGCCAGTTCACTCTACTGTAAGCCGCGTAAAAGAACTTCGTTCCAAAAAAAGTCTGTATATACATAAATTTTGGTTAAGTAAATAATTTTGTAAAGAGTATTCGTTAATTTTAATCATCTTTTGTATGCAAGTGGAAATTATTCCTAACGACTAAAGAATATGTTAACAAATCTGATATTAAATTACTATTGGTATATTTTTATGAAACTAAATACATTGACAAAATATCCTTTTATGAACACACACCTTTTCAATTTCATTGGGTACAACAGGGAAAACAGCAATTAATTTTAAAATAGTACGAAAACTTTTTTTTTATTTTTAGCGGAGGCACTTGTCGTGTAAACAATCGCCTATAATAATACGAAAACTTGCATGTATGATCTTCCTATATTCGAAATATTTGCATGTCCCAAGACTAGTGTCGATTATCTTTATGCCACTGTAAATAACACTGTTCAATATTGTAGCATACTTTAGTATTTTACCTCTGTTGAAGTAATACATTAATTTTTGAAGTGTCGTTCATCTATCTAAATACTGAAAACTTACATTACGACTCAAATTATTCCAGTATTATCTATGGCTCCAAACCTAAATTACTCGACATAAATATAACGGCCGTTCCAAACCTTCATTTTCTATTTTAGTCTTATATGTATCTCATTTTTATTTATGACTATTCATACACACAAAGCTTTAGCACTACGCTATCACGCTCAGCTTAACCATTTTGGAGAAGTACTCGCTGAAGTGATGACTTAATCTACTTTCGTGGTAGAGTGGGAGGCAAAAAAAATATCAGTATCATTACGTCCAGGAATCTTTCAGACAGTGTTTGTTCAATAAATGCTCAACTGCAGCATCTGAAAACCCTATCCCATATCCTATTCGAAGAGATTCAAGTTACTCTGTGTTACGACCAAATAGGTAATTTTACAAATGAACCTGGCACGCATGTAACTCCTTTTCATCTCCTTGAACAATCTGATAAACACGCCTTCGGTGCTCACTTTCAGACGTCGAGGGCGGACGAACCCAATACTTCCATCCAGGTGACCTAGATATCAAACCATATATTAGCTCCAAAGCGATGCATTCAACGGCGTGTGAACATTCTCAGCATCTTAGGAGGATGGATCACCCGAGCACGTTTGCCACACGGCCTTGTTCCCGTTTCCAGTTTCCACCCCAAACAACCCTCTCACTCTTATCAGATGATTGTTAGAGGAGCATTTGTTTACATTACAATCTTTTTCCGATGTTTTCACTGTCTTTTCTTATTGGATATTTCTATAAAGGTAAGATCACAAATTTTATTCAATTTCCTCTCTGTTCATCAAACTCAATATTGCTGATAGAAATTATAAAGTAGAGGTGAATATACCACAAAAGTTACCACAGAGGGCATAAAATAACTTTACTGTTTAATTCATACTCTTCAAAATATAACTTCAGTTTTCAGATTCCAATGGTTTTTTAGATTTATTTTATCTTAAATGAGAAGCAAAAAGATGTCAGACTATCTACCCGATGATCCAAAATCTTACAGAAAGCTCACGTAAATAACCTGTTCATAACCTGTGTCTGTAACCTTCACCGAGACATTATACAATATAGCAGGGGTGGCCAACCGGTCGATCGCGATCGACCGGTCAATCTTCGACATGATATTAGTCGATCGCGAGCCATAATTTCATAAATATATGGACTATGTTAGTGACAATAAGCTGCTCATTTTCCATAAAAAAGGAGAACTAGTCGATCGCCGAATAAAAAATCATAGAAAAGTCGATCGCCAACTAAAAAAGGTTGGTCAGCCCTGCTATATAGCATGTATTACGCTACATTCATTGAGATTGCTACTCTTTCCCTCTGATATTAATAATAAAATAATTGCATTGTAACACAGAAGACAGATTTTACAGCTAATAAAATCTTGGTTGGTTACAGTTTCTCGGGGCACTTTACTACCTTAGGTATACTATACAATTTTACGCAGAAATCACGATTCTAAAAACTAAAGGTACATGATACATTCCTTTTTTGTACTCAAAAAAAGTAGTGAACAATACTTTTGTAAGCTGGAGAGTTTCATTTCACAAAAGAAGGTATTTTTCAAGGACTGCCTAGATACATTTCACGTTCCAGTTTTAACCCTGCTATTTTCTGAATTCTTACTACAAGTTTAAAACTGGAAACATTTAGAGAAGAAAATTCTTCGCAACTTACTGGGGTTTTTTTTCCGTTAAGAATTCGAGCCACGGGGAAAATTTTAGTAACAGTCTACATCTAATTTTCTATAAAGCCTTAAATCATAGGCTTTCCAGATGTGGTTCGTATACCCCCAAGGATACGCGGGTGACTTTTAGGTAGAACGAGCAAAGGAAAATTCTCTAAACTCTTTATAGAACCAAGCGGGACGAGTTTTTTACGTCTTATTACATAATAATATTGCAAAGATATTATTTTCCCTTCGAAGATATAATTATAATTTCTGGTTCAAATGAACTTACTGTCTTATAAACTTTGAAGTATTCAGTGTAATCGACTCACGGCGTAACACATTACTTTTCTCTATAGTTAAAAAACACCACTGAACCCACGATAACCCATTCTAATTAATGTACGTGCATGCAAAACGGGAAAATACGTCTAGTCCAAAAACTTGACCTCTGTACGGTAAAAAATTAACTATTCAGATATTTTTAAATTCCCTACATATAGTGATTTAAGAGGACTTAATTTAAACAAGGAAAAATTCACGCAGATTTTCAGTGTTTCTTCCAGCAAAACTTTGTAGCATTTGTTGCATAATTCATTGATTGAATTGGATTAATGATTTCAAGAATGAGATAAAGGAGGAACAGAAGGCTAATCTATTTCTCCTTAATCTCTTTATTCAATTCATTAAAGAATGTAAATCCATAATTTTGGTACATTAAATACAGCCCAGATTATTAGCTAGGTAGTCATAAAAAGTTTTAAAAACCTATTTGGTTTATGATTTTAGAAATTTTGCGATGATGGTTCTGTAGATAGTTCATTAGCCTTGACTAAGGTATGTCATTTAAAAGAAAATTAGGAGATTTACTACTTCTTTAAAGTATTTATTCCCTACAAGGATTTCTAAAAACACTATTTATGTATGCAGAATAAAAAAGAATATCCCAAAACTAAATTTTAGTTGATAAAAAACGTTCACTTAAAGTTTAATCTGAAAAAAAAAAGTTGATTTTTGCCTCTATTCAATTACTCTGTTACTCAGTTATTGAAATGAAGATATCCAAAGATGATATTTTTATTTACAGAATTAAAAATCATATCCCTAAACTAGTAAATTTTTTTATTAAAAAGTTCACTTAAAGTTTAATAAAAAAGGGAAGAAATTTATTTTTACCACTAGTGTATAACTTCACCATACAACTGTATGGAGGGATCAATCAAGATCAGGAAAAAAACAGGTGAATCAAATATAATTTACGGACGGCTTCTTTAAAAGGGCAAACCCTCTTTTGATTTCCAAAAACGTTATTAGTACATACAAAATTTTAAAAAAAAACATGTATCGAAATTGTCTCGCATAAAAAAAGTTCACTTAAAATTTAGATAAAAAAAATTACCTAATTTTTCCGTCCTTGTATTGCTCTCCCACATAGTTTTATGAACGGAGATATATCAATCAGGACCAGGACAAAATATCTGAATCGGATCTAATTTAATGAAGGGTTCTGCTAAAAAACGAATTTAAGTAACGATACATTATTAGCACTCGTTTAACTGTTAGTATTGTTTACCACCTAAATTATAGAGGTGTAAAAGGTAAGTTGTTGAAGATAACTCTTCCTCAGATTGCCAGGATTCTTCATTTGGTAGAATACAGATTCGAGGTATACAGACGCGAGTTCGATATTCGCCGTAACCGATGTCATCATATTGGCATGCGACCATTGAAAAGCTCGATGATGGACCGTTAGTAAAACGAGTGACCAAAGAATTCTCCGGTGAAAAAAAAAAGTTTCGCTGATAATAAACATATAACAAATAATATATCAACCCCAACATGTGAAGTCCTTGGCCTCAAAAAGAAGGTTGGAGATGTGTGAGGGTAAGTCACAGAAATTAACACTCTTCTTCACATTGCTGGGGTACTTCAGTTGGTAGAATACCGGGGTCAAAGTTTAGAGACGTGACTTTCATCCTCCCTCAAAGTATGAGGCCGTTACAAAGTCAGCTGGTAGTTTGATCCTTGTTGCGAATTTTTATACTATCAGGGTAATTTTGTAAAACTTAAGGAGTTTTTAGCTGGATTTACATATTACCTTTTTCTTCATCTTTGTATGGGATATAATATTGAGCTCCACGTTCTAAAAATCTTAACTTGTGTATTTTTCGTCCTTTCTTGGCCATTCAATGTTTTGAAAACAGTTCAATGGAACTCCAAATACCTTGGTGTCCAAAATTAAGGTCACAAACCCCAAATCTGTGATATCTAGAGAAATAATTGGTTTACAGGAATGAAATTTGGTACAGAGATGGTTCATGCAATGATAAAACATATAGTAACATAACAAGATGAATAAGAGGCAAATTGTTAGTGAGTTACAAATTAGACCAATAACGGTCAAACCATGAGGTATCATGTCTCCGGAACGGTCCGTCTAATCCCCACGAAGTGGTCACCGTGAACAACTATACGAGCCGTCATACTGTTAATGATGATGTCGATAAACGCTTGTGGCAACAAATACCATTCTTCTAAAAGCTTGGATTTTAAAGCCTAGAGGGTGCTGTGAAAGGGTGACGTCGTGCAATGCCTCTTCCTAGACATTCCCAAACATGCTCTATTGGATTTACGTCCCTAGAAATCGCTGGACAATCCATACGGTGAATATCTTCATCCTCCAGAAAATCGTCGACAAGGTGAGCTCTGTGGGGCCTCACATTATCGTTCATATAAAAGAAGTCCGTACCCGCAGCACCTCAGAACAACTTCACATAGGCTTCAAGGACCTTATCGATATAGCGCTGTGCATTGACACTGCCTTCATCGAAGACCTGCAGCGATATACGACTGCCCAACATGATGCCACCCCCGACAAGGATTCTCCTACCACCAAAGAGGTCGATTTCCCTAACGTTGAAGAGATGATAGTGAGTCCCAGGCTGCCTCTGGACGAAAACTCGATGAGAATCACTTTATGTACTGAATCTGGACTCATTAGGGAAAAGAACGTTTTCTCTTAAGCGATATGGTAGGAGGGGAACATACCACACGTCGCCGGGCGTAAAGGTCCTTCTTTGCTAGGCGAATGTATACAGTTTGCCTGAATATCGTTGTTTCAGACGCAGCAGCAAGGTCTGGAGAGAGTCTCTCTCAAGGTCTCTCTAACCGTCATCCGTCAATGCCGTCGCGCATTTAATGCCACGTAACGATCCTGTGCAGGTGTCGTAGCTCTTGAACGGACAAGGCTAGGCCTTCTGATGATGGTACCACTTGTTTCGAATTGATGCCATAACCTGGATACCACTTTTGGTGCCAATTGTAGTCATTAAGCCACCTCCGCTTGAGACTGACCAGCTTCAAGTCTTCCTTTGGCTCTCCGTCTCAGTGAGTCGTCTAAACGATTATAGAAACTCCTTCGCACTGAAATCAGTCAATCTTGGGGAGATCAATGCAAGAATCACAAATCTGCAGACAAAAAATCCTATGTGTTGAAACGGCCACTTTCACGTTCTGCTACCAAACTTACACTAAACACCGTTGAATAAGAACTGGATGCTAACAGTATGCTACTCATTCCCTAAAATAATGGTAAAATTTTTATCAATTTTGCCGGTAGTTATTTTCAGTTACTGTCAAAAGCGTGTTTGAGACCTTAATTTTGAACAGCAGTGTACTTCTACATGGTAGGAAAGAAAATATTGGTAGTGAAGTCCGCCACAAATACTGAGTTTAGCATTCATGAGGATTCGCTTCTACTCTCAAATGAACAGTGACTTTGTCATGCTAAAGAGGACATCTACATTGATGAAACCTAGGTTTATAACAAATATTTGGAATGTCACGTTCATGTCCACTACATTTATTAGTATCTTTCCTCTATTGTGTGATTCTATTGAGCATGCGAAGGACAATTATGTCCCGTATATGGAAGTACTCTATAGTTTTATAGATGACGAAGTTTATACCCATCATTTTCCTCTAGAGTTAGTTATTGACTGTTGTTTGGTTTACATTTGGTCTCACAGAGCGGGAGAACATCAAAGGCTCTTTATTGTGGGCTGGAAAGTTAAAAAATACCTGCCTACATTTAAAACAAAACACAGATCCAAGAGAAATGTTAGTTTTTTTTTATTCGAATCGCGGGACGACAATCAGACTCACATGGCCGTGATATTGAATCATGGCTTCATAACTACATTTTTCTAAATATTAAGAATTAGAAGACATTTTGCTAAATATCAAGATAAGCAGTTCTCACTTAATGTTGTTTTAATTTCTCAACCGCAGACAGAAAACGCGATATAGATTCTAGGGCGAATATTGAATTCACGTCTCCAAACCTCGAATCTGTATCTCTTCTGTCATCACAATTTTTTGTATTATTTTATGATGATAGAAATAAAGGTGAAGAGCAACTTATGTTTACTCAAATAGTTAAATTACTTTAAAGGGTACATTCTGAATAATATTTTCCACGCATAATGAAGATTTCGAAACATTTTATAAATTATGTAAAAATACCGGAACTGCATAAAACACTTCGATGCCAAATCAGCTTGCTGTTCAGTATCTTTTATACTTTAATTGTTACAAAATCATTTATATATATATATATATATATATATATATGTGTGTGTGTGTGTGTGTGTGTGTGTGTGTGTGTGTGTGTGTGTGTGTTGATTGAGACGTGGCTGACCTTGAATACGAAATTCCTGCTTTTTAAGTTTTATCAAGAAGAAAAAAACTGAAGTTATTTCTCAATATAGATTTCAGGTATATTGTTCAATATTGAGAAACAATATTATAGCCAAAATTATGAAAACATGTTAAAGAATCTCAAAAAAAAAGATAATCCTTTAAATTTTAATGTTTCACTAAATCAGAGTTGTAGCTGCCCGCTTGTCCCTATTTTCTTTCATTAACGCCCAGCTAGTTATTAATTCAAAATTTTACCTTTCGCGTACTTAAGAGACACCAAATTTTTCGATTTCTGCTAAATTCGTACTATCTTGCTATTTCACCTGCCGTTGTTGCATCCTGTTCTTTTAAAGAAGAGAGCTTTTCTGTTCAACCTTCAAAGCAGCTGTAGAATGCTTTGTAATTAATTTTGTTAAATCACTTTCCCAAACTATGTTCCGCGGAACACTGGTGTTCCACAGAAAGTTAATAGGTGTTTCGCAAAAACCTGGAATTGTTTTATATCCTGCAACGGCTACAAGAAATTCAAACATGTTTGACTGATTAAGGCTCTTAAATGTCTAAAAAATTAAATACTAAATAAATAATTAAAGCTTTTTCTCATTTTTTAAAAATTTCATTGATTGCGTTATTACATACCCTACAAAATAAACTAGGTGTTCTGTTAAAATTTCAGGATTTACGAAGTGTTCCATCGTAGGAAAAGTTTCGGAAACCCTGTGTTAAATAGTTTAGATTTTTTTTAGATTGGGAAATTTTGTTTAGATTTCATTGAACGAGGAGGCTTGAAAACTGAATCTAAGAAGTGTTTATGACATTTAAGACTGATTTGGAAAATGACTTTACAATTTTAAAGAGTTCATTGATTCCTTTTAAATTCAATAAAAACAATACATTTATCACACTGACCAGAGTTTATTTCTCTTGCTTGTTCTTAAACGGTGTACTGACTCCACTTAAAACAGATTTACTTTTCAGCCTCCACTAAAAGATTAGGAGCTGTCGTTTTCGGTTGGATAACACCGAGTAAACACACACACATTCACCAGAAAATTATTCTGATTCAACCACTGGAATAATTATATTTCCAGAACAATATTTCTATAATATTCAAAAAGATAGCTATGTTTGACGAAACCTCTCCATTGGTTGAAGCAATTCTTTTTTAACAAAAATTACATCCGAAATCTAAGCTTTTAAAGAGAATAAATTGAGGGAAAGAAATTGTGGTAACAATACTCAATAAAGATAACATATTTCTGTCAATAGTACCAACATTATCATTACACTAAAAATCAATTCTGAATGCTCATGTATCATTTGAAAGTCCAACGTAAGGTAATGAATTTTAATTACGTGACAGCACGCGATAGGCCCATGAATAATAATTTTTATCGGTAAAGTGTTAACATGTTCGTAGTTTTCAAGCAGCCTTCTTGTCCTTAATACTATATATATATATATATATATATATATATATATATATATATATATATATATATATATATATATATATACACTCAAAATATTAGCGCAAATATTAGCGCACCAAGAAATAATTGCGGGATCGTAACGAAACTTGCAATGAAGGTACATGTCGGGGAGATATGCAAATGATTAGAAATGCAGCGTGATTGCGCATTACGTATAGCCGGTAGAGGGCGTTGAACATCGTACTCTGTGGAGTATAAAACAGGTAACCAAAGCTTGTTTGAGTGTGCTGAATCATTTACAAAGGAAGAGCTGAGATAGACATGCCATTACGCCGTGTTCGAAGACAATATAGGCAGTTGTCGCACTTTGAGAGATGGAGAATCGTCGGGATGATGGAAGCTGGGTGGTCAGCTAGGCGAGTAGCTCGTCAATTAGGCTGCTCTGATTGTGTTGTGAGGAGGTGTTGGGACCAGTGGACCCGAGAGATGCCATGTATACGAAGACCAGGCTCAGGACGCCCTCGACAGATAAGTCGTCGAGAAGACCGCCACATCGTAAGAAATGCACGCGTACAGCCAACTACTTCATCGGCCGCCATCCTGGCACAGGTAGCACCTTCACTAGGGGCCTCTGTGTCTTCTCGAACCATACGAAGGCGCCTGGCTGAAGGACAGTTGGTATCGCGGCGCCCATTACGTGTGCTGCCCTTGGCGCCCACCCATCGACGCCTCCGTTTGGAGTTTTGCCGCGCACGAGGAAACTGGACTGCAGCGGAATGGAACCAGGTCGTCTTTAGCGACGAATCCAGATTCAATCTCGGCAGTAATGACAATCGTGTTCGTGTGTGGAGAGCCCGTGGTGAACGCTTCAATCCTGCCTTTGCTGTACAGCGACACATCGCTCCCACAGCTGGTGTGATGGTATGGGGTGCCATTGCCTACAATACACGGTCACCCCTAGTATTGTTCCGTGGCACCATGACAGCCCAGCGGTATGTTCATGAAATCCTGCAACCACATGTGTTGCCACTCATGCAACGGCTCCCAGGAGCCATTTTTCAACAAGACAATGCTCGGCCTCATACGGCAAGGGTGTCAGAAGACTGTCTCCGCACTGTTACTATCCTTCCTTGGCCTGCCCGATCCCCAGATTTGTCTCCAATCGAGCATATCTGGGATCATTTGGGACGACGAGTTGGGCATCCCACGAGTTTGAACGAACTAGAGGCAAGGTTACAGCAAATATGGAACGAAATGTCTCAAGACATCATACAGAACTTGTATGACTCAATACCCGATCGTATCGCATCGTGCATTCGCGCTAGAGGGGGTCCAACGGAGTATTAACTCCTCCGTTCTTTTGCCTTTTTCTCTGAAATAATTATCCTTTTTTTTTGATTTTCTTATCATTTACTTATATCAAAGTAGTCATTACGTCTGTATAATTTCGTTTCATTTTGACCACTCCTTCTTGGTGCGCTAATTTTTTTGTCCATGAGTGTATATATATATATATATATATATATATATATATATATATATATATATATATATATATATGAGGTTGAAAATGATTATAAAAGTATAAAAGATAACTAAATTTAAATACATATGGAAATAAGTTTCATAATGATAACATCCCTGTGTCAACAATGCCAAAATATTTGTTAAATTAGTTATTGTTTCCGAAAGATGTGATTTTAAAATTATACACTCCAATATACTGTACACAATCTTTCATAAAATAGAGAAAAAACTAGAATCCAAAAGAATGATATAACGAAGGTCGCCAGGGTGAACCGGTGGGCTTCACATGTTAATAGTTTCTGTAGATATTTCTGTGATTCCTGTTAAGATTTTCTGCAGCTGTATATCACATTTTAAACCATTAACGAGTACGAAATCTAGATCCACGACTACGTGACTAGGAAGAGGCATGTCTATTAAAAATCTTCAGTTATATTTACGTGTACGGCAGTTTTGCGTTAGTTCATCTCGAATATTTTTTATGTTAACGCCAAGAAACGTATAACCCTCTCTTCGCGTGCTTAATAAATATTATAGGAGTCCACCCATTTTCTTAAATGATTTTTCACAAGCCATGATCACAAAGAAAATTTTGTAAAATATAATAAAAGAAACGGATTTTCTAGATAGTGAACGAAAGTTTTTTGTTTTTTTTTAGGAATTTGCTCCTTTGAGAATGAACGTCATGCAAACAGGTTTTTCACCGCGGATCCCTGATTTTTCAGGTCGATGAAATTTCGATCGCCCGCGTATAACAGTTTAAAGTGATGAAGAATGTAGCTTACATCCCCATTGCTTATCATATCAGTATCAGCCAGAGTTTCAATGGAATATTTTGGTTTTTTATTCAGGGATTTAGTAAAAATCACCTAATTAACGATTTACTGCCTTTAAGTTCTCATGTAAATTGACTAAAATGCTGAAATTCAGCCTGTTACTTCAAAATATGTATAAACATTTTGTACAAGGTTCTAGTGTCGAATAATGTTATAATCTTATTCAAAATCGAAAAAACTATTTAAAATACAATTAGCTCCTAGGAGCCCTAGGTTGCCTAGAGGTAGAGCGTTGAGCCTCGGACGGAAGGAACTCAGTTCAAATCCCAAATACCATTAAATACCTCCGTGTCTAGGCCGGATCTGAGCACGTTAAATCAGTAAACCGGAAAGTCCTTATATTAAGTCATTGACTGGGAGAAGGTACGATGTCTCCCTTGGTGCTCAGTCAAAATTTAGGTCCAGGGGTTGGTGTTGGTTCACCAATACGGTACCCCCAGTTGTTGTTGTTGTTGTTTCTTATGCCCCCTGGCTGGAATGTAATTCCAAACTAGGTCCATATAGGCTTCGGGCTGAAGTGTGTGGCTCCGGTTTGAATAGAACCACAAGGATCGGAATCCGTCTTAGCTAGGCGCCACCACAATTTTGACCGAGCACCCCCAAGGGCGACATCTGGGAGGACGATACCCTCTTCCACCTTTCCTTCCTTCTCTCTCTGAACTTCATATAGGGACTTTCCAGCCCACGGATTTAAGAGGACTCACGACCCTTAAGTCGAGGAAATAAGGCATATTTTCATACATTTTGACTCTTTGTAACTATTTCAATTTACTCCCAATTTTTCCAAATTTTATATATATGATAAATTGATATATTTATTTTAATAAACAAATTTTCAACTCTCAAAATAATTTTAAATAATTTATTTTAAAAATGCTTCAGATATACCTTGTTTTTTAAGTATTTTTATTGTATACTGGCTTGCGCGCAGAACTATAAAATTAATTTTACACTTCAATGTATAATTCTTGTTTTAAATTTAAAATAAATAATTCAAAATACAATTGAACATAAAACATTCAACATTAAAATATTTTTTCAATTTTTTTAAAACTGCTCAAAATATACTTAAAATTTCCTTAAATTTTTGCATTAATTTTCCCCTGAAAAAATAACAAAATGTGCAGTGGTTGCAATAATTCTAGTTCAGACGAAATAAAATAACATGATTATGCAGTGATAAAAATTTCATGGAATTATGTTTCATAGTTTTTGAGATATCAGTTGCCGAATGATGCAAAATTACATTTTGAGAAAAATGAGTTTAAAATTTTTCTTACCATAAACTTGATCAGTAATTAAATATTTAGAATATCAATATCTGCGGAACTAAGTGGAATATTTTCATGCGGTTTGCTTTATTTTGTTCAGAAATGATCAGGCTTTAACATATATTTTTTTTCAAAAAATCGAATGTTTTAAAGATTTAAGAGTAGTGAGTCCCCTTAACGTGCCCACATCCGGCCTAGACACAGAGGTATTTAACGGTGCGAGCCGGGATTCGATCCGAGCACCCTCAGCACCGAAAGCCAGCACGTTACTGCAAGACTTTAGCAACCAACGATTCTCGCAGTGAAAGGGCGAACGTCTTCATTGACAAATACTCCACATTGGCAAACAACAACACAATTAGCTCCTCTATAATTTTTATGCAAATATTATCTTTCACCCTTTACACATGTAATGGCATGCGTCTGGCATGATAAACTTCGGTGTTATATGTACGATGGCACCTATAACCAATTATAGCTAAGATACACAACTCATTAATTGAAAAAAAATATCAACATATCCTTTTATTTTCTTGCATGCTAATTCTAGAAATATTCAACATTTTTCTCATATGCAAGTAACATGGATTTACTTTTTTAATAACGGAGAGCGAAGTATCAAAAGCTTGTTTTTCCTTGACATTTAATTTTTCATATTTTCCCAGAAATTAAAATGCTAAAGCTTCCAGGATTTCCATATTGTTTGAACCTTTTTAAAAATATCTTTAAGTTCTCAGTTTGTAATTAAAAAAAGATCGTATTTTAATATCTTTGAAATTTATTATTTTTAAGACTAGAACTCAGTTAAATGTTCTTTTTTTAAAAATGTCGTTTAAATATTGGTAGGTAGAATTTTTTTGTAAAATGCTCAAGTATTTATGTATCCCTTAGGATCCAATTGTTATAGTTTTTGAATAAGTCATTCCGAATAACGGATTAACTATTAACTTCCGATTTTCCGAAATTGGAAACAGGAAAGCATTTCATATTGATTATATTTTTAAGTTTGAAAAATCAACTGTTTATGTAACCTTTTATGATTTTGTTGCATTCCCAAAATCTCAGTATGAGTTTTATTCAACAAATATAACTTTTTTTACCAAGTTCCCTTAAAATTTGGTTAAAATAAAGGATTTTTATAATCTTGTCTCAGCTACGAATTAAAATAATCTTTTCAACCCAGATTTCAGTGTTAATTTAACAAAATTTATATTCGGAAACAATCCAAATGTTATGAATCATGTGTGTTTAATGCCTACATGTTGAAGAATTTGTGCTTCAGAGAATGTGAAACGGAAATTTTTCTTTTTCAGAGAATGTGAAACAGAATCTTTCGACCAGTTTTTATCCGCTTGATAACCTAAATTGTAGTAAAATGAACTATTGTTATACCCTGACAGGTTTTAAACAAATGTTACTATATCGAATAAATTGGAAGATATCCTATACACATTACAATGTTATTTTTGTTCAAATAATTATGTTTTTAATGCATTTTCTTTGCATAATCAAAACCATATGTTATTTAATGCTGTAGTTTATTCCATTTGTATAATTATTTAGTTTCCAAAGAAAAAAATGTCTCTCCAGTGTGTTAAACAGAACTGGACCTAAATTTCAAGGCAATTCTAATAATTTTTCTGGTTTGCTTCTGCTTAAATTTTTTTTGTTCAATTTTCAGTATCTTTTTCATCTTTCTATAATATTATTACACCGTTTTATATAACACCACTCTAATTAGTGACTACCTTTATCAGTAAATTTTAATTTACCTTCCATTAAAGCATGTATCATTTCTAGATTTAATCTCTATATATAAAACAGTTCCGTAACTGACTCATTCATTCACTGACTGACTGACTGACTGGCCAAATACAACGCACAGACCAAACCTCTGGACCTAAAGGGCTGAAATTTTGCATGGCGATTCTTCTAATAGTGTAGGGGTGCACTAAGAAAGATTTTTCAAAAATTCTTCTTAGATTTTTTAAAATTAAATTTTTAAGCTGGTTTTTAAACTTTTTTTACGGTTGCATTTAAAATAATACATTGAGGGTTATAACATTTATATCACGAGAAAGATCATAAAAATTTCTTCAAAATGAAATTTTTTTCGAATTTTTACCTCCATTTCCTGATTTTTGGTGAATTTTTAAAGATTAATTTTTAGAATTTAATTTATTAAATGCTGATCACGTGATTTTTTTTTTCTGGTACTTTCAATAAATTTATCGTCACGTGCGTAACAACTAAATTGACAAAAAAAATATTTTTTTCTCTTTCTAATGCAGCAGACGATTGGATATTATCCAAAAAAAATGCATATCCCTTACGATTTTTTTATAAACATATATATATAGATAGATATATATTTTACATCAATTGTATACATTGATCATCGCATTTATTATAAATATATATATTTATTTTTGGCATAAATTGCATACGTTGACCGTTGTATTTAATTTGAATGTACTCCGTAGCGAAACGCGGGTTTTCAGCTAGTTGTTCTATAAGATAGAACCCATTGTCCTCGTATTACTTCACCAAGTCTAATGCGTCATTCTACTAAAACTACTTTGGTGTGAGGTTTCCGAACTCATTTGTTTTTTTTTTAACCCTTCTGAGCATTTTAAGGGGATAAACTTATTTACACGGATGGATAGTAACTTTTGATCATAATATAGTGTATATAGTGTGCTGTAAATTTAATCATCTAGAGCAGTGATTCTCAGCCATTTTATGTTTCATTCTCAACCTTTTTACCGCCCCAATAAGCCTGAAGCATACATAAATTTTGAAAGATCAAAATGTGTATAAAAAGTAAACAACACGTACATCGTAACAAAGTAAAAGATTTAATGCAAAAAGGGATTACATGGGAAAAAGTAATATTAATGAAATGGCTGATATTGTTGTAATCCAGTGATTTTCAACCTTTTTTTCGTCATGGTGCACTTTTATTAATTTAAAAATTTGGCGGATTACTAACGATAAGATAAATTTAAAAGAATTTTACTTGGATGTTGAATGTACATATAATATATGTACGTTGATGTACATATAATATATTTTGTAAAATTAGCATAAAAAATAATTCACAGTGGAGGCACACTTCAAGAATCTCGAGGCACAGCAGTTGAGAATCACTGTTGTAATCAAACCTCATTGCAATTACAAAATAATAAATCAAAAAGTAACAAAATTACGATACCTATCATATACCTAATCAATGAATTCAAATTTCGTTTTCCCAAGTCTTGTAAAAAATAAGCTCTGCACATATTTTTTTCTAACTATCTGCACTCCCCCCTGAATATCTCTCACGCCTGGGGCGTGATATCCCTGAGGCGCCCTTCCCCCCTCCCCCCCAAGTGGAGAACCCCTGATCTAGAGCATGTACGTGTGTAAAGGTAAGAGAAAGATAAAACTGCATTTCATTACACTGGTGAAAAATTTGAAAAATAATATTTTTTCACTATATATACGAATTTTTTAATGTCCACTCTCAGCCATCCGTCAGTCTGACTGGCGCGGTTACCGTTACACCAACAAGTTTGCCCACACTCTTCTCAAATGTATCTAAATCCATTAGAATTTTTTCCTCCGCTTTTAGAGCCAGTAACCGCCAACACGCAAAAGAGTTTGATCTTAAATATTAACATACTAAGCATTGAACATACCTCAAATTTGTACAAAACACAGCAAATTGTTCAGAAATAGCCTGAATTTTTTTTTAATGGGAAATCAATAATATGGTAAGCATTCTTCAAAGTATGAAAGTATACTTGGTAAAGTCTCGTGCTTTAATTGTTAGAACATTTCTAAATCTTCCTGTAGGGCATACTAACCAGTTATCCAGATGTATAATGTTCCACGAGCAGAAATACCGGCTGGTGAAAACAATTATTCATGAATCCTATCAGGTGAAAAATTAAGAGAGAAATAAATCTGTTGAAATTAATTAGGCAGTTTCTCACGACTTCCATTTCCTTAGGTCATGGGGCCTTTGTCCATCGTTCATTGAGTCCAGAAGTTCCTTTAAATTCTACACCGAAAATAGAAATATTGAGAAAAAAAGGTTAAAAGTAATATTTCGAAAAGTCAATGAACATGAAATCATATCTCGGAGATTCTTGTTTTAAGTCTTCTTTTACAATCAAGTTTCCGTTAACAAGCTTCCCCACTAGTCATCGATTTGGTACTTTCGTCTTAATTGTTTAAGCTGTTATTTACGGGTTCTTTGTTCGCCAGTGATACTATCGTTAGACTTTAAAAGCCTTTGATGGAACAGTCCCCAATACAGCCTGGTTCCATGATTGGGATCGACTGCATTCTTTAAATGGACTAAAATGACAACCCATTCCCTCTCTTGAATATCAAAGTCTAGAAAAGAAGGCTTGCAGCCAAAAGAGCTTTTCCAAGACCGGTTTAGTAGGCTAGTAGGTTGAGAAGAGATGAGTCCGGCATTAATGGACGGATGAAAAGGAATGAGCGCGGGTATGTTTGCTTTACTGACAGAGCTAATGTTTTTTATGTTTATTTTATTTTTATCATACTCTATTCATCTTTTATTCAATGTAGACCATGACGATTTTAGCTTTGTTGTATTATTTGATATAGAAAAGTTTTCTTGAGCATTATGGATAAAAAAAAATATAAAGATACCTTCCTTCCCCGCTTTTACTAGTACAGTTTATCATTTTTCTAAAATGGTCTTAGCTCACAATGCATATAACATAACTGTTTTGTTAATTTATCTTTTCCGCACGATGTCAGATTGGGTCAAGGGTTGAAAGCTCAGATATTCACTTCACTCTTCTACTTACCTCTCGTATACAATTGTTATTTTACTTAGTTTAGCAGTTACTTGAAATCATGATGCAGGCTTCTTATAGATCAGGGTTTTACAAAAAATAAATAAATAAAATAAAAGCCAAATCTTCTTCTCCTCATAAAAAACACTTTAATCCAACTTTCGGCTGTCCAAAATGTTCGAACGAAATTCCTAGTAATTTTAAATTAATTTGACATTCTATCTTCTGTTCTCGTGGTCAAACAGTGGTTCCGTATTTAAAACTTGTCGGCTTCGACATTAAGTCTATTTCTGTGATTAGCTTTAAAAACAAATATGCTCCAAGATGTCAGTCTACACAAATAGGTCTAAAAATCGAATCAAAATCTGCAAGAATTTTTTTTCGCCAGTTCCAGACTTTCATCTCACTACTTTAAACAAAACTCGTTGATCCACCAGTATAGAAACTAAAGTCCTTGCACACCACTAGTGGACAATTCAGTTTTAATTAATATTTGCTGTGGAATAGAATTGTACTGTAGCCAAACTCTGCCTTGCCGAAAATAACTGTTTCAGTAACAATCAACCTATTCAAGACTTTAAATATCAAATACTAATTCATGAGGTTGCATTCAGGAAAAAGGAGCATCAAATTTCCTCATTTTTTATTATGAAAAGCGGATAAGTATGTATAATGTCGTGTTACCACTTTGTTTACCAGTGATTTTAAGCAAAAACTAACACGGGTCACCCGCTATGCTGAAGTTTTGGAATGAAGTACAGGTAGCCCTCCTACAGCACGGCATCTTACAACACGGTTCCGCTCTAACACGATAGGATAAATTGCGGGAACCCTCGTATAACATTGCAACCTGTAACAAGGTTTCGCTCTAACACGATAAAAAAATTGCAAAAATCTTTGTACAACTCTGTACTTCTACAGCACTAGATAACATGATTTTTGCTTAATACATTTAAAAACTAAATTCCTTTAAATAATGACGGGAAGGGATAATGATTTATAGTGGCTTTACATGAAAATCTAAATGAAGAAAAAAGGTTCTGAAAGTGAAGGTGATATCGTTCAACCGAAAAAACGTTCTCGTTGGATTGTACTGAGCAGTGATGAAGAAGAAATTTATTAAATTAAGGTCGTATTAAATAAAAATAATATTTTTTGTTTATTTTTATTTTGTGTTATACATACATTTATATTTTTAATAAAAATTAAGTTGCTTATATGGAATTTTAAAAATGTTTGTTTTAAATAAGTTTTCTGAACGTAACCCCCTTTTTGTACTGGCTCTGGGTCTCATATAACACGGTTTCACACAAAACGGCATTTTCTAGGAACCTATCTACCGTGATATAGGAGGGTTACCTGTAATCCAAATGAGGAGTAACTTTGGAAAGTCTCTGTATGGGGATATGGGTTCGCGAATCTCATTCTAGTCAGTCTTTGGAAATATGTTTGGTTCAAGTAAATATATCAGTTTATAAGTAAACTCTCTCATGGCAGGTTTTGTTTTTCCGATGAATACTGTTAAACTGAGAAATTTTGTTTCATCCTTATTGTTAACTTCCGTTAATCGTAAGGATTAGCATTAATTTTTCTTCTTGTAGGGGTGCAAATTTGTTTGAGAAACAATCAAGTAAAAGAAAAATCAGTATAAAAAATTAGTTCCGTTATATCACTTACAATTTTCGGATTATTAAGATCAAGACTTACCTTTGAAATAGCTGTCAAACATCCAAAAGTTTGATCAAATATCCTTTTCTGTTCTAGAAACAGAATCACAGTCCCTTTCGCTATCGATTCTATCACAAATTTTGCCTTTTTGGTGTCAAAATATCAGTACCGTAACAATCTTCCGTACTATTTATAATTTTCTATCTTACCTCTATATATGTCCGTGTCTTCGTGTAATTTACTGAATGTAATCTGAATGTAATCTGCATGTAATTCACTGAAAGTTCTTCATCATTAAAAAATTCGCGGCGCGTCGTTTTTGAAAATCAACCACTCCTAAACACAAAGAAAAGGGAATTTATTAATATCCCCATAAAAGAAGCTCTTTAAGAGAATCAACAATGCTATCACGAAAACCTGAACTACTTCGTGCTTTAATAACTACGTAAGTTGATTCATGTGCAAATACCAGTTTACTCGAAAACGGTCAACAATTTTAAGGCATGAAAATACGAGTTTACACATAACAGGTCAACAATGTTTTAATATCAAATTGGTATCAGAAAATATTCTTTCAAATTTGACAAATTTTAACCCATGGTTCATGAGTTTTGAAAACTCATTGAATTTTCTTTAATGGAAAATGGTTTATGTATACAATGGGAAAAGTTATTCATCGTCATATGGACGTGTTTCTTGTCCCATCGACGGATTGAGGTATTTGTTTTTGTACGGTTATAAAGCACCCCTTTAAGTATTTTAAAATTTTAAATGGCTGTTATCGTCTCAATAGCTTGGATTTTACTATCGTCCTTCATTTCATGCAGAAATGAAGTTTGGTATATTACTGTGAATCTATTTAGACTGCATTTTACTATCTTAGGGCTCTTAGTCTACTGATGTGAATTATAGATATAAAAATAGAAGAATAAAATTCTTAACATTCTAATTTATGTCATGTTAGATCTAAAACATTGAGTCATCTGAAACGTATGATTCACTTACTCGGAAACACTTCATTTTACAGAATTATACTACCTTTTGTCCCAAACTAAGTATCGCATTTAACTCTTGAAAATAATGTGACGCTTATTTTGAGACAGATGGAGTTAATCCTTATCGTTTAACATTTTCAACACGAACAAAAGCAGATTAAACAACATACGTAAATTTCTACGTATGGCTATCATAAGCTAATATCATCATCATCCATGCCACGACAGCCATAAATTGACCAGGAAGCCCCTTTTTCGCAATATTTCAATCTCAATATTTGAACAGTTTTGATCGACTGCTTCGAACCATGTTTGATTCGGACCTCTCTGTCTTCCTGAGACCAGTTGGTTTGCCTTATTCTTACTTCATTGTCATCCTACCTTCTCATAATGTCAGCAGCTTAGTTGAGGCGATTTATTTTTATAATTTGTTCAATAGTAAGGAATCTGTGAGAGTGTCCTTTAAAGTTCAAATTCGTATCTTCTAGGCCATAAATCATTTTCTTTTGCCTCTCCGAAAGCGCTTCGTAAGATCTTGCGGTTCAAAGGAGCCCAGAATTCTATCATCATTTTTTAGAAGAATCCATAACTCAGTAGCTCAGACGGGTCATAATAGTGGGTTTTTTTAGGAACCCAAAATTCTTTGATGCATTTTTAGAAGAATCCATAACTTAGTAGACCAGACAAAGTCGGATCAGATTAGTGTTTCTTTAGGAAGAAGTTTGGATTTGTTTGCTGTAAATCTTATTTAAATAGGTATTTCACTCAAAAGTTATTTTTATTTGTGTCCGAAATAATTGTTTTCCTTTTAAGATAAATTTGATTTTTAGTTGAATTTTCTTTTTAATATAAATTAGACTACAAACCCGCCAAATTAAGTTTCAAAGACTAGCGCCCTATGTATCGGCAGGCCATTATTTACGGAATTCAGGGATGTATTCTCCCAGAATATAAAGTGAAGCATGAATTATTTCCTTATTTTCGATAGATCTAACATCATATCAAACAACATGAATGTAAACGTGATATTTTGAAAAACTGATTTTTATGACAAACAGCCCTTATTAATTATTATTTTCCTAGTACTTCAGTACTTCTGTCTGTCTGTCTGGTGCAAATATCATTTCGAAATCCAATAATGTTAGATACATTACCGTTTTGTTTGTGGAATGTTTATGTTACGCCGATATAAACTCTAAAAATCCTGAGAGTCATAATAAGTTAAACTACCTGATGAAATACTGGTTCTTTTTCTTCTAATTACTTCAATCAGATTCTTTTTTCAACAGTTGAGTTTGTCTATTACTCTTTCTGTAACTGAGACGGGAAGCGACATATTGATGTTTGATGAGTCGTCATCTTTAAAATTGGAACTCATCAAATACCTGACGAATCGATAGACATACAGTGTGTTAAAAGAAAAGAATAAATATATGTTTTAAAGAAAAGAAGCGTTACATAAAAATTCATAGAAAAGCGTAAATAAAAATCCTGAGTGTCATAATAAGTTAAACTACCTGATGAAATGCTGGTTCTTTTCCTTCCAATTACTTCAAACAGATATTTTTTCAACTGTTGAGTTTGTCTATTGCTCTTTCTGCAATTGAGACGGGAAGCGACATATTGGTGTTTGATGAGTCGTCATCTTTAAAATGGTCACTCATCAAATACCTGACGAATCGATAGACATAAAATGAGTTTAAAAAAAGAAAAATATATGTTTTAAAGAAAAAAAAGGTAAATAAAAATTCATAGAAACAAGAATTTTTTTTAGTTGACTCATGATATTTCTTTTGATGAAGAGTGTCATACCGTGAAATATTGTCCTTTAGATTAAAAAAGAAAGTCTCCTTTCTGTAGTTTCTATGAAAAGCTTGCTTGGATAAACGACGAGAGTTCATGTTTTTTAATTTGCCCGACCCATTATCCCGCTTGAATTCACGAGGCCCTAAAACGACTCTTGAGAGACCTCTCTCCAACAATAGTTTTCTCTGAGAAATAATAAAAAAAATAATCCGCCTTGAAACAGGTTTTACGAGCCAAATAAGGATGAAACAACAGACAATGTTAACACTTTAAAAATATTACATTATGTTTCATTTCTTTTTTAACCCAGGTTAGTTTGTAGGAAGAGTATTGTAGTATAATATCGTTACGATACTTTAGTTCTTTAAATATCGGTTTTCATTCATCGATATAGAGCTATAGAGTTCACTATAATGACAGGTACTAAAGGAATTATCATTTTTGTTCTCCATAGTGTTACGAGTGTTACACGTAAAGCAAGATTAGAACTCCGTAGGTGAACTTTAAAATGCCTAAAATAGAAATGTGGAAACACTTTTGGCTTAAGGGAAACCTGATTTTTATTTCTAAGAGACACCGACTGCTACTAGTTCGACAGATAATGTATTTATATGATATAAATAGATTACAAGATCAAACGATTTTGACAAATAGAATCATTAGCCTACTTCTTATATAAGAAATTGGTAGGGTAATTCTTTCCAACTCGTGGCTAATAACGCTTCCTTCAAGTCTCATGTGTACTAACCCTATTGGATTCGCTCACCTCAATGTTAACCTATGGAGAAAATTTGTCCAAGGATTGCCGACTTGGATTTAAGGAATTTTTTTTAATGCATTCATCAAATCCTTTGGTGGACGAAATTTATAAAATGAATCCTGTTGCAAGGTGCAGAAAAGTTTATGCTTTCTGAAAATACCATCTTTATTAGATTATCAGCATTTATGTAGCTGTAAACGGTAGACAAATTTTCACCATAGATTAACATTGAGGTGGGCGAATTCAATAGGGTTAGTACACAGCAGCTTTAAGCATTTTATCCGTGTTGGCCCAAACTTAAGCAAGATGTAAGAGTAATACGCTAATAAAATACAGAATTTTAACAATGAGTTACAAGATAGGAAAAGACAGGATAGGAAGTGTTATAGTAGTATCCGAATATTTCGTCAGAATTACCTCTACAAGCATCAACACAGAAAAGCACAAGGCTGTTGAAAATTGTTCCCCTAACGTATTTAAACATTAGCTAATGTGTAGCTAATGTCAAACGTTAGCTATACATTAGCTTTCAAAGTTGTACGTCGTCAAATGCTTTGAATCTGAAAGATGTCGTGTACTCATATAGTTTAAGATACCTGTGGTAATCGTCTGGCTCAAATATAAACCCCTATGTTTTAAAATTGAAAAAGAGAGATTCCAAGTTTGTATCTAGAACTGACCCTCGAATTTTTCAGGGTAGTATCTTACTTCTAATCATCTTGCTTTAGAATAATAAAAGTCTGATGTAAAACTAATTGATTGTCTGATGTAAAATTTGTCAGACTGTAGTTCTTAAAAAGTTTTTATCACATTTACCACACACTATTTCATTTTAAATAAAATACACTAGTACGTTTAACATATAGGAAGCGAAATTTCAGGGGCTATTAGAATTTATCATAAGTTTTTAAAAGTTAAAAAATTATGTAAATTCATGTTCTTATCGATTGCTTCTAGTTTCCACATTTTTTGTTCCATTCGAGAATAAAATATTTTTTATTGTAAAAACCTGTACAATTAATTTCTGCAGAACCGTAATCTCTATAAATTGGAAGAAATTGGCATTTCATATTATCTGAATTTACTGCCTTATTACAATATGTAATTAAAAAATAAATGCAATGGATTGAAATAACTGCAAAAAATAAATAATAATAATCACTTTGAGAAGAGCTTATAAAGGAATTCTAAAACGTAGGTTATTTTAAATTTTTTGTCATTGTTTTACTCTTGAGAAAAGAATAACTTTATCGCAGATGAAGCTAAGAATGCACAATTACCAGTTTTCTTTGATTCTGAATTTAGTTCCTCATACTCACCATCAATCGTTTCTCCATTGAATTAGTGCTTCCGGAACAAGTTTTAGAATCTTATCTCATATCTTTGCTACCACAATGCATTTTTAAAGTCATTAATTCTTGCAGCAAGGTTAACAGAACAGAACAAGTTAGTAAAAAGAAAACACCAGTGATGTTCACTCTTTCTCTTTCTGAAATTTATTTAATTCAACCATTTCATTAAATTTTGTTTAGAATTGAGTAATTTGCAAGTGTTGGGAGCTTATCCAGCTTCATTCGAAGTGTATGTTATTTTCTGATTACTGATATACCTTTTATTTTATTTACATTTTATTAATTTTAAGTAAGGATTTGTTAGCTTGTAACTTTACCATCACGTTTGGCAATAAAAGGCCTAATATACTGAGGATTAAGGGTCCAGGACACAAAATTCTTCAAATTTTCGAAAACAAATTTATTACATTAAAAAATTTTGTTCTTTTCCGCTTAAAATGACGCTTAAATCATGTTTCTATCTTATTTGAATCGATCATTTTGAAAAGGAGTCCACTTTTCTCCAACTTTTATACCAACTCCACTTTTATACCATCTCCACTTTTCTCCAACTTTTATACCCCCCCCCCATCCAAATTTAAAAGAAATATTAACAAATTATATTTTTGCATCAGGATTGATGCCGTATAAACATAATAAATACTAAATTTAGTCTAACTAATAATTCATGAAGGCGAGTTATAGATTTTTGCTTTTCGGGAAAAAATTTTAAAAATGGAGACGACTCCTTTACAAAATGACCGATTCAATTAGAACAGGAGACATTATTATTATTATTATTATTATTATTATTATTATTATTATTATTATTATTTTCAACATTCTAATAGCAGTCAATCTTTGTTTAAACCTGTAAATGCGTTTTTACTGCAAGAATGGGTTTTTTCACCATTTATCGTCTTTAAATTGTTATAAGTCAAGAACCGTTAAAGATAAATGGTTCAAACTTGGAACATGTCTTTTTCAATTATTTTACTTTAATTTTGATTCAGAAAATTTGAAAAAAAAAATATGCTTTTGAAAATATGATTTTTTTTTAAATAAGTTACATCATTTTATTTTAAATTTTTACTCTAAATATTTTTAATTTTTTAAAATTAATATTTTAAAAAACGCTGAATCAAAATTAAAACTTATATATTTCTGTTTAATTAAATGAAAAAATTTTGAAATTCGACGAATAATATTTCGAGTTATAATGATTTTAAATTACCCCACTTTTTTAATTTTAAATTTTAAAAGTTTTTATAAACTTTATGAGAAGTTTTATTATGTGATTTTGTTTACAAATTATATGGTTAACCATCACAAAAACTTCCAAATTTTAACTCAATAAATAAAAAAAAAATTTAAATGTGTCCCGGACCCCTATAAACCGAATATGAGTTGTTACAGTAGCTATACCTATAGCTGTATTTGAACCCGAGACTTTAATTCCCAAGACCTGGTACTCTAGTCATTCGACCATCTTCTGGCTAATTTTAAACAAGGGATAAAAGCAGTATTATTGATATTTCATGAAAATGTCTCTCTGGGCTATATACCGATATAGAAATTTTCAATTCTCTCCACTAAAAGAAATGAAAATTCTGCTCTGTCAGTACTTTAATGAATTGCATGGAGCAGATTTCTAAAGTTGCCTCTGTGAAAATATTTAGAGCCGGAAAGAGATTCGACAAAAAAAAAATTCTCACTATTGTATTAAAAGTTTCATTCTACTTCTGAAGATATTTCTCTTCACTTCAAAATAAAGTAGATATTTCACACTCAAAGTGTCATATTTTGTACTAAAACTTTGCAAAAATTAGTTCGAAGTAAAACTTATAAACTTGACGTGATCTTCCCTTTGTAGTGAATCAGTAAATATAAAAATTCAAGTAACTTTTCATTCAATTTGCAAAAGATATCTTATTATTATACACTGTATAACTAAATTTAAAGATAGCCGATAAGAGAATTTAAAGATACTGAAGGAATTTTTTGAAAATATTACTCTCATTCACGCCTTTCTTCTTATCGATTTTTTGGGGTGTTTTATTTTTTTTTTTTTAGAACTTTTTGTAAAAACTATTTAAACTATCCGAGATTCGTATGCATAAATATAAAAAAAAATTCCAGCCCAGAAGGGAAGATAATGATTGCATTTAAAATTTCCCTAGGAGGAAGATAGAGACGTCCATCATGAAGATTTGAAGTCCGTTTGAATCAATGAATATATCATAAAAATCGATAGTTTTCATATAAAAGATAATGCAATATACACATACAAAAATTTATTTTTGTTATATTAAAGTTATAGTTCAATTTACTAGTTTGCTAGAAAAATCTTATTCTATAGAATTATAATGTGCTGTTACGGAAACATTAGAATACTCCTGTGCCTATAGAGCAAACAAAATCTCATAATCTTAGCTTAATTTGGGGCCACTATAATACCAGTTCATTTCAAAATTAGTCCTCTAATACCTTTCATTTCTCAAATTTGGGGGTGATCAAACTAGCAGAACATCACCAAAATTAACAGACTAATCTATTTAAATACAATAGAGCAAGTAACATATATAATTTGGTATTTTTAAATTTAATTTTATATGATGACGGCCTATTTTTTATATATTTTTTACTTGACCGAGCAGTTGTATCGTAACTACAATTAATTTACTGCAGTTAAAATCTATAGACCAAGGCACTCCGTGAACTTTATATTCCTGCATTCCTACATATAATTTGGTATAAAAAATACTTACAAAACTCAGTGTATTGTATTTATATTTATATATATATATATATATATATAAACACTTTAAAATTTCAAAATGAACAAAACAAAAACTCCTTGCGAAAATCAAAAGAATCAACATAAACTGGTTCAGTTGAAGGAAAGTATTTAATTTTTCAACAGTCAGAGTGACGTAAACTACTTCCAACAATCAATTCTTTGGTTGCACAAAGCTAAAAAAAGAGTTCTCAATTAAGATAAAACTGGAAAAAATGACTATTACTTCAACAAGAGTACATAAGTAAATCATGAACAATGCTGCAGAAATATCAGTAATTCATTCCATCTCAAAGGACCAAATGGGTAATGCCCGACTGAATCCCCCATTCTTAGGTAATAATAAATATATTTCGTCTGAAACTATTTGTAGAGTTCCTGGAAAAGTAAACTATTACTTGCGTGGTTCGAGGTGAAAGCCATATGTTAACGTAGTCAAAAGAGCAGAAGTCTATATAACTCAGAATCACGATTCCAAACACTTGGATTATTCTAACGCAGTCATTTTCAAAAAAGAGAGTAAATTGAGCATTTATGCAAGTTAAATCTAGAGACAGCCTGGTATAGTCATCTAAATTCGAAGATTATGATGGTGATTGTAAAACATTCTCTTTACACATTGCGTTGAATGCCAGCTAAAGTTCGTGGGAAATATGTATTTATCGACGATATTATAGAAAGGATAAAATACTTTGACATTTCAAAAAATAACCTCGAGCATATGCCCCTGAGCTGAATTTGAGATTAGTTTCCTCTTTCAAGTGGAACGATTCAAAGCATAATGCCAAAATTATGTAAGTTGTGGGAATTGTATCACTACAGACAGCAAAAAATACATCAGGCGCAATCTCTAGACTTGAATGTAATGGAATATATCTGTACGGTTGTAAAAGTCTGTCGAAGAACCTCACATTACAGACAATGAGTATTTGTAGCTTGGTTTGAGAGGTGATTTGGCCAAATGCAGAAAAAAATCTTTTCGAGACTATTCCCAGGTAATAACAAGTTCTAATCGTAGTAAAGGGGATAAGTCATGAAATAATAAAGCAGCTTTGTGTAATTTTTAATTAGGAGGTGTATCCATTTTTATGACAAATGTTTGTTCCATAAGTTATCGATAATAATCGATAACTAAAATCGATCACTTATCAGTGCTTGTAAAAACAAACTGCCTTTTTAGTCATTTTATATGAATGAGAAAACACATTCTATTAAAAGCAATTTATTATCATGTTCTTGCTATAATATGTAGCTAGATTTTGTTTTACCTAAATCTGTAACTAAAAATAAGGTTTTTACAATTAGCTCTGAAAACAGGATTTGAAAATCATCCTTTTTGAAAAGATAAATACATCCTCATCATAGCTGGCACAGCAGCTATAGGCTGAACATCACAGTCCTTTAAGCCTTTTCAATCTCTCTGTTTTATTCAGCTATTGAATTTTTAGCGAAAAAAAAAATGCTAATACTGACTCAGTCAAAATAAATATTTATCACAGAATCGATATTAATTGTATTCTATAAACCAACATCATGGATATTGTTTCTTAACAGAGAAAAGTTAGATATGACATCATTATTTTTTTTTCTATACCTTCCAGTTGAAGCTGAAATAGAAATCAAAACTCTAGATTAGTGGTTCTTAACGTTTTGGTGATCAGAGACCACTTATCTAAAGAAAATTCGTCGGGGATCATCTGCCAACCAATCCTTAGGAAAAAATCGGTAAAACAAACTATATGTGATAAACAAGTTTAATAAAAATTTACAAATAAACTTAATAACAAATTTAACGTAAAACTAAACAATAGCAAACATAAAACCCTGTTGAAAACTTAAAAATTAATGAGATTTTTCGAGCTCGCATTTGCTTTACTAGGTGAAAATTGCTGCGACGCTGCGGAATTGAAGTAATGCTGTGACTCTGCGTCAAGAAAAATATACTAGGGATTTTTTTTTCGTACTTGAAACGTCAGGAAACTGAAAAAATGCGGGTGTTTTCAGAACACGAATGAAAAATTAGAAACAAATATATTTTTTCCCAATTTTATAAAATTGTTAAATTTGCCGTAGTTTTGAAACGATGAAATCAACTTCTTTTTATCACTGCTGACTTCGCGGACCACTTCTTGGGTTCTCCGGGACCACCGATTAAGAAACGCTAAACCTAGAATATAAACTCCTCCAAAAAAAATGTTACATGTTTCTTGAATATCGCCTCACCACTTATTATTTTTTTTCGTACTTGAAACGTCAGTAAACGGAAGAAATACAGGAGTTTTCAGAATACGAAAGAAAAATTAGGAACAAATATATTTTTCCCAATTTTATAAAATTATTAAATTTGCGGTAGTTTTGAAACAATTAAACCAAATTTTTTTTTTATCACTGCTGACTTCGCGGACTACTTTTTAAGTTTTCCCGGACCACCGGTTAAGAACCAGTGCTCTAAATGCTAAACCTAGAATATAAACTCCTCCAAAAAAAAGTTACATGTTTCTGGAATATCTCCTCACCTCTAATTATCTTATTTCGTACTTGAAACGTCAGGAAACGGAAGAAATACAGGTGTTTTCAGAATACGATAGAAAATTTAGGAACAAATATATTTTTTTCCCAATTTTATAAAATTATTAAATTTGCGGTAGTTTTGAAACGATGAAACCAAATTTTTTTCTATCGCTGCTGACTTCGCGAACCATTTTTTGGGTTCTCCCGGACCACCGGTTAAGAACCAGTGCTCTAAATGTAAAACCAGAATATAAATTCCTCCAAAAAAAATGTTACATGTTTCTTGAATATCTCCTCACCTCTAATTATTTTTTTTCGTACTTGAAATGTCAGGAAACGGAAGAAATACAGGTGTTTTCATAATACGAAAGAAAAATTAGGAAAAAATATATTTCTCCCAATTTTATAAAATTATTAAATTTGCGGTAGTTTTGAAACGATGAAACTAATTTTTTTTTTTTTATCACTGTTGACTTCGTGGACCACTTCTTGGGTTTTCCCGGACCACCGGTTAAGAACAGTGCTCTAAATGCTAAACCTAAAACATAAACTCCTCCAAAAAAAAAAGTTGCGCTTCTTCAATATCTCCTTACCCCTAATTATAAATCCACATGCATCATACGTGTTTCCTATCGTGTAACAAAATTAAACTGCAGTGCAAAAAAACGACGGACCAACACACGTTTTGTATAGTCGTATAATAATTAAAGATTCTTCCCGACTTTTCACTTATTGTAGAACACAATACACTAATTTCAAAAGGAAAAAATAACTTTTGTAGATAAAATCTTCCTTTAAAATAAAACTTGAATTGTTTAAGTGGAACGATTCGTGACCCTTACCTGTAATAGCTGTTTTGAACAATGCGTAGTATTAAATGTGTAGGAGGATCAGATAGAACTCTGAGTTAGCGGGGTTTCTGAGTTATACAGAGTTGGTTTATATACAAGATGTCTTTTGAGAACAACTGATAAAAATGCAAGAAACGTCATGCAAATGAATCCGTAAATTCATGCTTCAAAGTTTAAACTGTTAGTAAATTAACACCTTTTCAACAGTAGAAAATGTACGTTGAGTTCCAAATGTTCGGTCATTCTTCTAGTAATTTTTTTTTTCCGAAGTAACACATTTGTGATTTAAAGCATTTAGTTCAGATAAGGCAATGGTGATTAAAAATTATTTCCCTAATTACCTCACTATTTTTCTGAAATTTTGTATATCCACGGACGGCTGTTGACTAAGTGGTTAGGGTGCAGGAATAAACTGGTACAGATTTCAGGATTTTACTTGTAGGATTTTTCGGTTCTTAGCATTCTTGGAAATGCGAGAGTGCGGGGATGTGTGTGTATCTTCGATTTTTGTTGGACTTCCGAAAAAGCAAAGAAAGATAGGGTTCACGAGGCTTCTCAGAAAGGCAACGTGGGAGGTCAGCGTGCATCTAGCCCTTTAGGTAGATGGAACTCAGCTATGAGTAAGAATTGGTTATCGAAGAGAACCCCAACTGAAGTTTATATGCCGATGGATTTTAAGACTCATGGGATTAAAAGGGCATGCACATCGCAACTATCCCTATTCTGGCGGATCTTGAAGCCCCGTGAGAATTCATTATCAGGTTTGGTTTGGTTTGGAGCGCTACGGTCAATTTTTGCTACACAAGGACTAATTAGATCGGGACCTACTGCTTAAAGCCGATTCCGAACGGCTACAAAAGTCCAAGAGTGGGATTCGGACCCACAGACTCTGGTACCGAATACCAGCGCCCTAGCCATTCGGCCATCAACCGGCAATTCATTGTCAGGAGAGTGGTTACAGTGAAACAGGGAATCAGAATTTCGATGGATTACCCGCGTGGTATCATGGGGAGATTTCCTAAAGTGGGCTCGGGTTCGAACCCTTCCTAAGGCATGGGCGTACCTGTGTTCTTTCCTCATAGAGAGTAACTCTGTGGTACTCTCATTATAAATAATCAAACGAAATCAAGATGTGTATGGACTTCTCAAGACAAAGTGTCTGGTGCGTTGGGAACAAAATTATTTTAGGTGCAGGAGTCGGGATATAAAAAGAGACGATCAAATGAACCCAATGCTCGACAATAACCACGAGCTTTGATCCCGTGTACGCATGAGGATAAGATCTCCTGAAGATTGAAGAAAAGGTAGGCCTAAGTTCGCCTCTCTCCCCTTTGTAGCATATAAGGCAATGAATTTGGTTAATACTATTACGTTATTTCCTTTTTAGCACGTTTACATGTACATTTGACCCAAGATAATATTTACTTCATATTTTTTATTCGTTTTAAATATGTAAATTAAAATATGAGGAAATAGTAATTATAGCTTTTCTCATTTTTTTTCCTCGGGTTCATGAGTTTTTTAAGTAAGCTTAATTAATGCATTTAGACCAGAATAATATTTGCAGACCTTTTATGCTGTTTGCCCCACAAAAGGGAGGTTAAAATCGTTATTTCATCAATAACCTCTCATATGAACACATTTTACTTAAAAACAATATTTCTCCCAGAACAAATTTATTAAGAAGAAGCGTATTTAAGCACATGCTTTGACATTCTTTTAAAATATTTTAAAAAACAGATTTTAAACTTATTCAACAAAATTGAAAAACCCATCAGAAGCGAGATATTTTTTCATTTATGTTATAACTTGCTACAATAAACGGACGGTCACCGTAAAGTCTGAACTTCGGTACCAGAATCTTCAGGTTGAAATACTACATTTGACAGGGTAGTAGCCGTTCGGATTTGGATTTAGACTCTATTTAGCCCGTACGGTGAAATATGGAGATAGTGCTCCTAAAACTAACGCTCTCTCTCACACACACACACGCATACATATATATTATCACGTCCCCACAATGTAGCTTCACTGCTGAGAAGGGATCACATGTGGGGGGGGGGGGAAACACTGGTTGTCCACTTGTTGTGAAGAAAGGGGCTGCCGACGTGACAATATATATATTACGCCCTCGTTTATGAATAACAAGTTTTCGCCATCTGTGGTAAGAAAAAATACTTACCACGGATTCCCACCAAGTTTTGAGACCAAAAGTAATTTGTTTATACCTTTTCGATTAAAACAGTATTACTCATTGTACAAATATTACTTGAGTTCAAAATATTGCAACAAATGCATAAAAAAGTAGCAAAGAAAGCTGGCTGTCAGTTAGTTTTATAAATAAACTACGCCTCTTTTTAAATTTTACTTATATCTAAAGTAACCAAAAGAAGGGCAATTTACTGCTGTCGTGTACCTCGAGGTTTCTCACAAAATTTCAGACGAACGATTAATTGGCTGACTGAGAGCGATACGGTCATCTTTTGCTACTCGAAGGCTAGATCTCAGTTCAGATAAACGGGAGTGAAACGATCAGCTGGACAAGTTTAGACAATATATGATTCCTCTAGATGTTCTAATTGCCAAATTGAATAACACCTCAGATTACCATAACATGCTTCCTGACAACAAGCTCAGTACACAAAAGGTTAATAATTTGAATTATGCATTTTTTATTGCTTTTTTGGCACTCTCTCATTCTGTCTACCTTGTCAAGTAGCAACTTCACCGTCCTCGTCATTAAATCAATCCATCAGGTCCAGGGAGCATAATAAGCAAGTTCAGACATTTCATGCAGCAAGTTGGGTCCAGCCAGTGTATAATAAACTAATCCAACTCTACCACAAGGAAATTGATTCATTTTGCATTCGTAATTATTGCATTAATAAGCCCAATTTTGAAATTCTTGACCACTGGTATTTTTAATTTCATAACTTACCGAAAGAGGTAACATAACATTACTATAACCATTTCTTATGAAATAATATAAGACTATTTAATTAGAGTAAAAGGCCAGGCGTGCATTAAAAAATCCTTTGTTGGTGGTTTTCTAACTTAGAATAATATATAAGCTAGCTCTCCACCAAAATGAACGATCTGTTTTATCTTTATACATGGGAACTGGTTTTCTTTCATCCCTTCCCCCGTAAATTATTATGTCTTTTAAATTTTCTTTTGTTATTCAAAGCAAAAGCTTTCCGATTTTGTGCTGTGTTCACGATTCTCATTCAAACACGGATATCCCAAAAATGAATATCTGAGCTATTTACTTACTACTTGACCCACATCCTCCAGATTCCAGTAAGCCAACCTTTTCCCTCTCGTGGCAGTCTTTGCTTATATAAACACATTACTGGTATCGCAAGCACAGAAAGTGCTACCATGAAGGAAACGATTTCGTTTTAAAGCTGCATTATCTGTATTAATTCTTGTATATTTTTACTACACCTTCCTTATGAAATTTTAAATTGTACTTATATCATGTGAGTTGATCTAGACTCAGGAAACATATTCGTCCATTCAAGTTACCTTTTTTAAGAATTTATTACTCTTGCATCAGTTTGAAATGTCTGACTCAACCCCTCTTAGTTAGTACGGTTGCCATATAAATTTCCTTTGTATCCGGCTTGACTTTACTTAATTTCGCTGTTATATATTTGCAAGATTAGAAAATTTAAGACCCAGACTTATTCATAAAAAATCAAAGCATGCCAAGTTTCGTGGAATAAAACAGAAATTCATATTCTCTTAAGTCCGGCATTTGCACCTATCAGTCACGTAATGATCGACCACGACTGAAATTAATAAAATTTTGTAATGTATGTCAAATAATTAACGACATGAATGCTTCTGCTTTAATATTCATTGTATCATCAAAATTGCAGTTTGAGTTTCCCAGCAGTTAACTGGAGATCATATAGAACAAATTATTCTCAATAAAAATCGCATAAATAAAAAATATTGTCCCGTTAGTACTCACTTTAATTTCTTCATTGAGATCTTACAAAAAAAGGGTTGTGATCTTTATCAACCAACTTTTCCAGTGTCTTACCACGCAGCAAAAAAAAAAAATCTATTGCCAAATGCATTGCTAACAAAATTAATTATTTCCACAACAGCTAGCGGAAAGATTTGGAACCAACTACTGAAGAATCCTATTCCAATGGATCTGCCTCGACACTCGATTTTCACTGCCAATTTTCGAATCACCACTTCTCATGACTTTTTATTTTGCCACCTTTACCGCACTGGTTTGGTAAACACTCCTGACTGTCCTCTTTGTTCGTATGGAGACATTATGGATTTTAATCATCATATGACGTGCACCTTCTTAAAGGACTATAAATTTACTACTGACAGCTGGTAAAACAGAGCTACTTTGTATTGGGCTGCTAGAGGAGAGCTATGGTCTCTTGACTGTCTCTCGACGTAGGGGGGGGGGGGGCTTCTTCATTGAGTGATGGAAGTGGAGGGTTCTTTTGGGGAATAGATTGTCTATATATATAAAACAGTTCCGTAACTGACTGACTCACTGACTGACATACAACGCACAGACCAAACCGCTCGACCTGAAGGGCTGAAATTTTGCATGGCGATTCTTCTTATAGTGTACGGGTGCACTAAGAAAGATTTTTTAAAAATTCTTTAGATTTTTTCAAAATAAATTTTTAAGCTGTTTTTGTCACATTCTTTAATGTTTGCATTTAAATAATAATCCGAGGGTTATAAAATTTATATCACAAGAAAGACCCTAAAAATTTCTTTAAAATGAGATCATTTTTGAATATTTACCTCCATTTTCTGATTTTTTGTGAATTTTTAAAGATTCATTTTTAGAATTTAATTTATTAAATGCTGATCACGTGATTTCTTTTTCTGGTACTTGAAATAAACTTATCGTCACGTGCATAACAACTAAATAGACAAAAAAAAATTTCTTGCTAATGCGGCAGACGATTGGACATTATCCAAAAAAATATTAAAATACAGTAAAAGATATGTTCCTCAAACTGTACTATATTCTTTAGTAAGTCCTATTAGATTTAATTTGAATATTTTCTTCTACATTATTTTGTCTATAAAAGTATCTCTTACGATTTTATATATATATATATATATATATATATATATATATATATATATTGGTATTAATTGCATTAATTGCGTACATTGACCGTTGTATTTAAGTTGATTGTACTACGTAGCGAAGTGAGGGTTTTCAGCTAGTTTATTATAAAACTATTCATATTCTCCAGTGTTGAAACTTCATTGTCTGAGAAAGTTACTCATTGACCTCAAGACAAGACGGTCATTATAATTATCTGCATCATGTATATTGGGGACATCTTTATCTACATAATGTACAGCCCATTTACCGCTTCAAAATTTCGTATGGCTGAACAAATTTTTTGGAGAGGAAGGAAACTAATAAGTTTATAACTGATGGAAAAAATTGATCAAATAGCTATTGGACGGTCCCGATGCTTTAACGCACAAAACACTACTTATGAAAAAATCCACTTTCAAAGCTTTTACAACGATACCATACAGTATCTTAGTACGGTTGATTGATTTTGGAAGTATTATTTGGAGATCGAGAGACAGATTGACTGGGACCTATAGTTTAGAGCTGATTCCGAAGAGCTACACATATCCCAAACCACATGACACGAACCTGCTCAAACCCTTTAACATTCGGTTGTTTATAATTAACTTTAAAATATTGGTCTCTTTATAATTATTATGCAGCACAAAACTGTTTTCACAGAGTTTATACACTGTCCATGTTTAAAAAATATAAAAAGGCAACATGTTACAAGTTCATTTATTATTTGTTAATAGACACAGACCCCCTTGAAAATTCTGTTATAGGGTAAAATTTGGAAGTTAACCGGTTAACACGGTAAAGCATTTATTTATTAACTTAAGGCTACTGTGTACTAACCCTATTGGATTCGCTCACCTCAACGTTAACGTATGGAGAGAATGTGTCCAAGGATTGCCGACTTGGATTTACAGATTTTTTTAAAATTGTACTCCATAATAGAGAAAGAAATTTTACACCTTGGAACATTTTTCGTTTTTTCAGAAAAAATGCAAATAATATTTTAAATTTAAATTATTCGGGGGAAAATTTTGGTATAGTGTGTTTTAAACACTCCTAAATTCCTTTGGTGGACGAAATTTATAAAATGAATCCTGTTGCAAGGTGCAGAAAAGTTCAGGCTATCTGAAAATATCCTTTTTATTGGATTATCAGCATTTATGTCGCTGTAAATAGTAGACACATTTTCTCCATAGGTTAACATTGAGGTGAGCGAATCCAATAGCGTTAGTACATAGCAGCTTTAATCTTGACTACTTACAGTCTCTGTTTATCTTCCAGTGTCGTTCAAAAAAGCGAATTATATAATGGTGCGATGAGTGGACATCCGTTCAATAGCGCTCGAAAGCGGGTGAGCGGGCGTGAGAACGCCAAGTGCAAGCTAGTTCCTTGATTAAACATACCTGCGGACACCACTGGAATAAGAATGACGCGATGATTACGGAGAAAGCGGGCTAGAGCAAGTCGAAAGCCCGTTAGGTAACTTTCCGGTACAGTATGGCTTTGTTAGACAGACAAGGTGACCCGAAAATCCTACCTCCGACGTCAATAAGCTTCCAAAAAAGAAACTGCTTTAGACAGAGATGACATCTTGGAACCATGGGTGGGGTTAACGGCAGAGAACTAACGTCCTTCTTGGGAATGCTTTGTTATAATGACCACGCGTTACTTCTTTCGCAATATCGAGAGAAGTTACAGATCCGATATATTTAAATTACTCGAACTAGCATGGGAATTTTTGAATAATTTTCATTCAAGGTAATCAAATAAACTAGATCCAATTTCTGGTTATCCATACTAAAATGCTTTGATATCCTGTCCGTTACTAGTTTGTATGAAACTAAAGAGTACACATTTATCTTCATATTTTTTACTGTCATGGACCGCCCGAAAGAAGTGTATTTAACTTAAATATTAAAGTGTGGAAGTTTTTTTTTTTCTAAATACTAAAATATTTAGTTTATAACCAAAAAAGTAAAATTTTTACTGTTTGGTTAAAAAAGTAAAATTTTTACTGTTTGGTTAAAAAACTAAATATTAAATATTTGATTCAGTATTTTGGATCAAATAAATAGAAATAAGATTTTTTTAATAATTACTGTAGGAAATTTGTAATAACGGTAATCTACATTGAACGAAATCTTTTAGTTTCGAAATTTTCTGCAGAAACTTGACTTTTAACAGAATTTACATTCATATTAAACCTCATTTTACGTAAATCAGTTGTTAGTCCATATAACGAAGATTTTAGCAATTGGCACGTTAAGAAATGCTTAAGTTATTTGATGTAATTCGACAGAGTTTACAAGATCGACAAAGATTTACAGATGAAGTGTTTCGATATTTCCTTAAAGCTGCTGTGTACTAACTCTATTGGATTCGCTCACCTTAATGTTAATATATGGAGAAAATATGCCAAAGGATTGCCGACTATTGTACTCCGTAATAGAGAAAAAAATTACAGGCTTGTGTACGGAATTTGAACCGTCCGAAGCTTCGCATTTCATTGTGTTTGATGATTTGAAAATTGGCTTAATCATTTCAAGTAACGCAATGAAATTTCGCTCTGTTTCTTTTTTTACACACTTTAAAAAATGCATTTTATTCAGTTTTATGAGCGTGGTATTTTGAACTTTATCAATTTTGTTTCGCCAGACAGGAATTCGTTTTCTCTCTTTTGTTATGAATTTTACTTGAATTGTTGATGTTTATCAATTTGCTATATAAAGTTTTAGTAATTGAAGTTAATTACTGTGCAACGAATAACGAATTTTCTTAGTTCATAAGTATTTGAATGAAACAAATGCAACTCGTAAAATAGAAACTCTCTATTAATAAACAGGAAATCCAACGTAAATAAAGCACAAATAGCAGTAAGGTGCAATTTTGCATACGGCCGTTTCGAAGCTGCAAAGGAGCTTCTCCATCAGTGCAAAGAACTTAGTGGCAGCTTAAAATGCCGGAAACTAAGGTTAGTTTTCGTCTAAGCTTAGTTTTCGCTTAAGCTTAGCACTGATGAAGAAGCTCCTTTGCAGCTTCGAAACGGCCGTATGCAAAATTGCACCTTACTGCTATTTGTGCTTTATTTACGTTGGATTTCCTGTTTATTCCTCGAGCACAAATGTTTTGTCTTTTCTTTTCAAAACTCTCTATTGTAGTTAAATTTTGAAAAGATAGTTTTGGCATATCTCAGTCAGACAGAATTTATTTAAAGTTACTGAAAGTTTGTATCTCCGGCGTAACTCTAGCCGATAGATAATGACTCTGGTCCGATCGGCCAGACTGTATGAGGTAAATTCTTCGAGTTAGAGCCCTGCAGTTGCCATCGTATTTGAAGCCGTTTGAATTCGGCATTAAACTGTAAGTCTCGGTTTGTTTAGCTCATGAATAGAAAAAGATAACAGGACGACCCATTAAATCCCAAGAAAAAAAATTATTAAGACTGAATATTATGATATAAATCATAAATATTAAAACTGAAACTCCTAATTTATTATTATTTACGTGATCTTCCTGCTAGAGTGTAATATCAATTAACCCTATTTTTAAAAATTAAAGAATTTTCTGATAAATTTTGTAAATAATGCCTCTCATTGGGATATGCGTAAAATTCGGGAAAATTTATAATGTCACAGAACGTATTAAAATCTAATAACTGTCTAAGCAAATGTAATAACTATCTAAATGCAATTAAAAACTATCTATATGTAATAACTATCTACGACATTTTTTGTGGGTAAAACTTCGACATTGTGGTGGGTTTGGGGTTCTGTTTCCTTCAGTCAGGTAAATACGGATAGTCTTCCTCAGCGCACTTACCATCATCAGTCAGGAAAAATACTATCAAGGAAGTCCCAGGTGCAATGCTCATGAGTCAAAAGGGCAGTCAGAATGAGATACAGTGGAGCCCCGATAATCCGAAATGATTGGGACCAGACCCTTTTTGGATTAAGCGAAATCATTCTTAAAATATACTTAAATTGCATAATAACGTGTGATTACATAAATATTACATATTACGTGTGATTGCACAGTTTATTTTATAAGGTCTTTTTAAACATTACCAAATCTCGGGACGAAATGGGGAATAAGAGAGAGGAATGCTGTCTAGTACAGTAAAGTAGAGTGTAAGTTGTTTGTTCAGCAGAGTGTAAGATTTTAGACTATCAGTAGATTGTTGGAATGGTTTTGAAGAAACGTGTCAACGTCTCAGAGTGAAGGTGAAGCAGACGGTAACAGCGAGCAGATGGTATCTCACTTAGACGCCGTGGCTGCATTTCATGTAGTGCTACGCTACGTAGAGCAATACTCCGCCGCTACCAGAGAGGACACCATTTTCTGACGCGTTGGCGAAATTGGGCTTCAAGGGAGAGGTATTCTTCTCTTCGACAAAAAAAAAATTAACAGATTTTTCTCAAACCAATGTAGTTCAGTAATAATTAGTTCAGTACATTGTCTAACTTTCAATTTTCTTGACATTTTCAGAAATATACTTTATATTACTTAGTATCACTGTGGTTTTTTGTAACCTTTGTTCTTTTTGACTTTTGGTTTCGGATTAAGCGGTCTTTCGGATTACCGAAGTTCGGATTATCGGGACTCCACTGTATTAAAAACTGAAGCATAAGGCAAATAACAGCTCAACAATTTATTAAAGGCATAAAAACATATTTAACAAATTATACGTCCGCGCAAACACTTTAGTTACTTCGGTATTGACCGCGAAAATCTTATGAACAAACCCTATAGAACTGATCAGGGAATAAAAATTGTTTGTTATATATATGTGTGTGTGTGAGTGACTCCCAGTATACTCACACAAATTATAGAGTTCGTTTATACCGATTTTCCGTCGATTAAAGCAACCTGATTTGTTGTTGTTGTTGTTATGTTGCTGTTAGCTGTCCGAAAAGAAAGAAGAGACTGTTTCCCTTACCGATTGCAAGTATTTTAAGGCTGCTGTGTACTAACCCTACTGGGTTCGCTCACCTCAATGTTAACCTATGGAGAAAATTTGTTTACTATTTACAGCTATAAAAATGCTGATAATCCAATAAAAATGGTATTTTCAGATAGCCTGAACTTTTCTGCACCTCCAACAGGATTCATTTTATAAATTTCGTCCACCAAAGGAATTTGTGAGCGTTTAAAACACACTATACCAGATTTTTCCCCGATTAATTTAAATTTTATTATTACTTGCGTTTAAAAAAACTAAAAATGCCCCGGTGTGTAAAATTTCTTTCTCTATTACAGCATCATTTTTTTTTAAAATTCTTTAAATCCATGTCGTCAATCCTTGACAAATTTTCTCCCAATGTGTACTAACTCAATAGGGTTAGTACACAGCAACTATAATATGGCACTAATATTTATCTTAAACATTTTCTGTCCTCTTTCTTGGGCTTTCTAATATCTAGTAAGTAAGATCAACTTCCTTGCATTATTCCTAAATCTAAATGGCGTAAGCATTTCTTGCACACTTAAAAACTTGCACACTTAATTTAAGATCTTTAAAAAATATTTTTATATGTATATCAGTTGATGGGACAAAATTCACATCTAATTTTGAAATTTCGGAGAATAAGGTTTATAATTTTGAAAGGTTTTCATAACTGGATAAGGGAAAAATAAGTTTATGCAGCAGTATGATTTGTTTTCCAGTGATCACTGAATAAAAAAGATGCACGTAGAATTCACTAAACCTCTGCTTTTTTCCCATTTCCTCTCATTAAGGAAAACCTATGAACTTATGTTGTTATAATGCTTTATGCAATGTTTTCTCTGTCTTTAAGAATAAAGCTAATTATAATAAAAAATTTCTGTGTTCACTGTCTTTGGAGAAAATACTGTTTTTGAAGTATCCAAATACTGATATATTTCTCCAGTTGAATACTTATATTTTTTATTTTCTCGAAACTTAATCTGAAATAAAACTTTAATTATGCATCAATATCCTCAGTGAGCACACATAAATCTATCTATGAAGGAGAATTTACTCTTCTTTCCTTAAACATCCTTATTTCCATTTCCTTAAAGTCAAAAAAAGAAAATTAAAGTGTTAAAAACTGGAATGTGTCCAGTAATAATTGTTTCTTACAGTGAAAAAATAACCGTTACAACTTTTTTTTTTCTTTCAGATAATATTACAGAAAAGAACAAGAAATCATCTATAGAACAAAAACGCTTCTATCAGAGAAAGCTCTCTGGATTCTCTCCAGTAAAGTTTTTGCCAGTCGGAAAGTTGTTCAAATTTTTTCGCCCTCCACTACAACGAAGGAACTCTTGTCCTGTGCTCAGTATTTCAGAATCAGAAGCTGAAGCCAAGCTCAGCGAAACGCTAGCTAAAAGAAATCCCACTACCGAACCAAAGCTATTAAAACCAGAAGGGTTGACAAATGAACGTAATCGTAGCTGTAGGCTAACTAAATGGACTTCACATCAAGAACTCCAGCGGCAAGAAAAAGACAAAAATTCTCAGAGCAACAGACCTGAAGATCTTGAAAAGCGTAGCAAACCCACGAAACATTCATCTTTCAAAGTTACAACAGAAAAGACATCTGTTACGATATCAGGTGATCCATTCTTAAGGAATACAGTTAAAAACGTTTTAAGTAGACCCCAAAACAACGATGAAGGCAGAGCCTTTGGTAAAGAGCCTAATTCTCCTGTCATTGAAAAAACTGTCATAATAGTTTCAGAAAACACGACTATTCTTCCAACAGAAAATGAGCTTGTCGGAGGTAACGTTCATGTGAAATCAGAAAATGTAAATATCATAAACGGGGTAGGCATTTCTATGAACAGAGCTTCCTCCGGTTTTATAAGTGATGATAAAAAGAAACAGAATTCAAACCATATAACAGATATAACAGGTATCAATAGTAAACAGCCAACTCAAGGCAATAACATTACAATTTTATCTTCTGACTGCCCACCTAGTTCGAGTTCGCGATTAATTAACTTCAACAACAACGTAGACAGACTCGTTGATAATACATTTTCACCAAACGATAACACAACTCACACACATCCTCACCCGGTTTGTGATAAAGTGACGCTAAATAACTATTCTTCAAGCACTGACAGTGGAAATAGTGATCATGGTGTAAGTACTGAAACTTTGCTCAACCTTCAAAACAGTCAAAATGAAGAAGTGTCTGAAACTAATCTTTGTTCAAGAGTCGGGGATGACTCCAACAGAAATGTTTCCTCCTCTGTATACAAAGATGGTACAAGCGAATACATCAAGATAAAACCATCTAAAGCAAACAATATTCTTTACACCCCCAATGCAGTAAACAAAAGTTTCAGTACATTTAAAAGTGACTCGAAGCCCTGTGCTACCATATCTGTTCAAAGTAATGACTTTAAAATAGTTGAAAATGAAGACAAACCACGTTCAGAAAAAAGAGTAAATGACAGTATAATTCCAAACCCTTACATTAATTTCACTCTTGTGTCAGCTAACAGTCAACAAAATATTAACAAATTACAAAATGGGGGAAATAGGAAAATATATCTCCCAAATGGAGTAACTAACGGTGAAGCTGGTGATACTTTAAATCCAGAGAATGACCCATGTGATTTGAGTGATATCTCTTTGGAATTTCAGACTATTTATAATAAATTGACAACGGAGGGGAAGGTAGAAAATGAAATCAAAAGCTGTGATAATTCAAGTTCCTGTGACAACAAAACCAGCGAATGCACAGATGGCAAAATTCCTCAACCGCAACTGATAAGCATCACTTGCACTAATAAAGTAAATAATACAAGTCATATAAGAAAAGATAAGGTCCATAAAAATCCAGATATTAAAGTAAGTGTGGTGAATGGCACGAATGCTCAAAATGATACACTGGATTTTGGAGAATGTTCTATAAATACGTCTTCAACTGAACTTCAATCCGAAGATATAAATGAGTGTTACAATGTAAAATTAGACGCACCGGAGGAGGTGATTGTCGCAGGTTTTCATGATTTCTGTCATACTATGCTATCTTTGGAAGAAAATCTTGAATCTCATGATACTGGCACTGTAAAAAGACGAAAACTTAAACCTAAACCAACGGTTTCAGAAGAAAACCAAAAGAAAGATCCTTGTATAGGTGAAATTAAAAAGATATTCAATAATGATCAAAACACAAATTCTTCCGAAGAAGTGAAAAAAATGCAGGTTTCAAATGAAAACATTAACAGTACTTTGAAACAAGAGAACCATGTATGTGATAACTCCTCTGATAAGTTACTAGAGGAAATTCAAAATAGTAAACTGATAGAAAAAATGAACATTAGAGATCCTGATGTCATTGACGCTATTGCTGCCTTGGATAATTCATTGCGAGAAGCGTCAGAACAACCAATACTTACCCAGAAAGAACTTAAAGATATTGAATCAAGACTTGTAATTACAAAACAAGAAGCATTTGGAACAGAAGCTAAACGACGGGCCAATGTTGTAAGAGAAGATAAAATTCAATGTGATAATTTAATAGAAGAAGTTTTATTGGAAGATATTAGCAAAAGAGTTCCAAGTGTGAACAAGAAAGCTCCCATTCCTCCTAAACGAGGAAATTGTATCGCTGTGACAATTTCAAATTCAAATGGTCAACATTTGAATTCTACACCACAGAATACACCTATACATCATTTACCGGAAATAAAAGACCACAACATACACTCCGATCGAAGAAACAACTTTAAAACTTCAAGTTTTAATGGTCAAACAAACGATTCCCTAAAATCATCTGATTACTGCCTGCCAGGAGGAGATATGAAGAGAGTAAATGTCTTGCCTGATGCCAAAGATGATTCTTCATCGCTACCAGCATCTATTTCCTCAGGTAATTCATTTCATATTCTGATTAGTAAAATCAGCCTATTTTGTTTTTGAACAATATTTACTTTATCGGTCGTTTTTGTCTAAATCTTAAAGAACCTTTTTTTTTTCTTTCCTGTTTCAGAAGATATGAATCCAACATTACCTCTTCAAGTATCTGTTGACAATAATACAAATACTGGTTTACAAGATGTTGTCGCATGCAGCAGAACCAGTCCTTGCTCTGTAGATTCAGGGACAAGTTCGCATAATCAAGGTTATTTTGTAGTGGTCGCAATCGATTTTGGGACAACTTATAGTGGATATGCATTCAGTTTTACACGAGATCCTGACAATATACACATGATGAAGAAATGGGATGGTAAGATTCAAAGAAAATTCCGATAATTTGACTATTTCCAAGGACTTCATAAATGGCAACAAATGATTATACCGGGCTATTGATTTATCACGCGAAATGCAGACCCACAGAAAAATTTGTAAAATATTTTGACACTGCCCTCGAAAAATAACAATTGTATCTTGTGTATATAGCAAGTTAGTAAACCCCTTTCCCTTCAGAACAGTTGCAATACACCCCAGTATACCTTATAGAAAATGTTTAAACATTAATAGTAGTAGTAATAGGATATTTTTAATTGTTTTGACAAAAGATATCGAGATACAGTGCATTACGATTTTCATGTTCTACCCCATTTCAAGAGAATTTGATAGTGCTGAGATATTGATTACATTTATAATAAACTCTCTATAGTGGGGTATTTCTCTTAAATCCTTTGATACACAGCTTACTATATAATTTAGCAGTCATCTAAGAATAACAATAATCAGAGCAAGCCTTGCGTATGGCTTTAAATGAACATGACAAGTCATTTCAGTTGTACTTTTTTCTCGCTTATTCTTTGCATATATTTATAGATAACACAGGTCTGCAAAAAAAATATTTTTAAAAATTGTTTGTGGTTTGATAACTGATTTCTATGCATTTTTCAGTGCTGATTTCAAAAACGAAATCCATTTTTTTTCCATCACGTCAGGTTATCTTACAAAAAGGGTATGTATTTTGGGTGAAAATCTCAATTTAACGCAATTTTGTACATTTTCCTAAATGTTCTAAATTTTAATAAATAAATAAAAGATGCCATGGTTTACATTTACACAACAGAATATTGAAAAAAGTGCATAACTGTAGAGTCAAAAGTCTTTGTAGAAGTGCTTTCGCTTCACATCAAAACTTCTTTTATTGCTCTTCCTGCTGTGGATAGCATGAGGATTGTCCCTTTTTAATATCCAGCAGTAATCCTCTATCATGTTAACGTTCCATCTTCCTTGGTACCTTTTTCCCATTTCCTTGATGTCTTGATGGAACCTTTCGCCCTGCTTTTTACTGACATCACCAAGATTTGCAGGGAAGAAGTCAAGGTGTGAGTCGAGAAAATTAACTTTTATGCTCATATTACAACCCAGCTTCATGAAGTTGTCTAGCATGTCAGCAACAATTGACTTGTTGTTTGGGTCCTTTTAGTTTCCCAGAAAACTGTTTACAACTAGTTCAAAAGATACCCATACAGCTTTTTCCTTTGTTTCCATTTTTTTCTTAAAGCTGGCATCCCTCATTAGTTTTCTGATGTCAGATCCAACAAACACTCTTTTTATATTTGCCTCGGATAACCCAGGAAACTGCTCACAAAGGTATCTAAAACATTCTCCTCCTTTTGACAATGCCTTGACAAGTTAATTCATCAAACCAAATTTAATGTGTAGTGGTGGAAGTAATACTTTTGGGGGATCAACAAGACTCTCCCTCTCAACATTTGTAACTCCAACCTGCAAGGTTTTTCTCAGCGGCCATGCTTTCTTTATATAGTGTTGCTTCCTGTCACAGCTGCCCCATTCGCAGAGAAAGCAAGAGAACTTTGTGTAGCCAGTCTGTTGACCAAGCAACATTGAAATCACTTTTAAATCGCCACAAATCGTCCATTCATGATCTGAATAACAAATTTTGTTTAAGGCCAGCTCAAGATTTTCAAAACATTCTTTTAGATGTAGTACAGTGGGAGGTAGTGGAAGGAGGATGGTGAAGACAAACAGTCACTGACACGAAAGATGTCAGTGGAGGGAGACAGTAAGGAATGGGAGGGAAGGTCGACAGACAGGCACTAATAGGAAAGTGATGCAGTTTTAACCGTATTACACTAGTTTTAGTACGACTGTCCAGTATATATAAGAGTGTCTATTTCATTGCAAACGCCTTAAAACTTTCTCCCATTACTTTTTAAAAGTGTTTGTAAGCAAAATATAACAGTTTCTTTGGAAATATTTGAAATTTTGTCTAAACTCATAGTGCTACCTTACTTAAAAAATTACACAAATTCAACAAAACTAGACATGCTAATTGTAACAAAACTGTACGGGATGGAATTTTTTCAATAATTTTCCCATAATCAGCACCAAAAATACTCTAAAAATCCCCGATTACATTTGAGACAATTTTTTGGTTAGATCTTTAAAAATATCCTAATGGCTAATGTCTATCTAATAGCTAATAGATTTCTAATAACTAAAATGAATTTCTAAATTATTCAGTTATTTAGTTTTTGTGATTCTGAGCCTAACAAAGTAACAAACTTCCTTAAATAAAAATTATCCGATAAAATGATGATTTTTTTTTCTAATCTAAGCATAAGTAGCAAGTTGTACTTTTCAAAATCATCGTTTTATGAACGTTTTTGTTGTATTCCCCCACTTTTTCGCTGAGATGCAAAGTTAGAAACTTTTTTTTATTGTTAGCAGGCATTTCTTAACTTTAATGATCATACACCTAACTAATCAGATGAAAATATATTCGAGTGATCCTTATCGCTGCTCTAAGAGTACTCTTAACCTTCGAGGTGATTAAACCGAATTTCTCCGATATCTAATTTAGGACTAAACTGCGGACGCGATGGATTATTCCATTCTCTAAAGCAGAGCTCCGCAACCTTTTATCTTCCACGGCACAACAACGTTTTTTCGATAATTCCGCGGCACACCACAAGAAAAAGCTTGCAAATACATAAATTACAATAAATACGTAATTTTTATTAGATAAAAAACACAATAAAATAGCTCTATGTATCAAAATAATTATAATCATTCAAGTTTTATATAAATCATTTTACACCGACATTGTACACCGACACAAAAACAAAAATATAAAGTTATAGTTTACAAGTAAAAAAAATTTTCTTTTTAAATTTTTATATTAAAATTTGTTTTTTGATCTTTACTTAAGTCTAATAAATCAAAGTTAATTTAAACATAACTAATTTATTAATGAGATATTTGAGCTTGTTTTGATGAATATATGAACGCTTTATATTTGGTTCTATATTAGAAAGAACTACTCGAAGTTCATGGTCAAGACCCTTTAAACATGATTGTTTGTCATTTTTAATTAGAACCAGTGTCGAAAAACTTTGTTCGCATAAGTATGTCGTAGAAAAAGGAAGCAAAATTGCAATGGTCTTATCAGAAATTTGTGGATACTCTTTCTTAACTGAAATCCAGAAATATGACGCTCGAGCATACATACTATATATGGTAACAACATGTATTTGTTTTGTGTATAATTTCAACCCAGAGAAATTACACATTAGTAAAAAGTTAGAGGAATATTTTACTTAGAAAATTTCTAACTAATGCGGTGGTTAATTTATTTTTTTTATTATTATAAACGATAAAATCACCGCGACAAAGTCAAGATCACCTCGCGGCACACTAAGTGTGCCACGGCACGGCGGTTGCGGAGCACTGCTCTAAAGTGTCATTCTCAAAAGCGTCTAAGATGGTCTGTCTCAAACGCTTTTTAGCACAAAAATAAGAGGATGAAATTATCCGTCTCAAACATTTTTCTGGCTAAAAGCAGGTAATGAATCCTGTAGAATTTTTTTTAATTAACAGGATTTATAGAAGACTTAAGTTACATAAGTGTACCTTAAATCTATGTTGAAATGAAGTAAACCAAATTCTGTTACGTGATAAACAAATTTAACCCTTCTTAATAATCCACTAATATAATATCAAAAAGAATAAATGCTCTTTCGCCCGTTAATGTATACATAGCATGTGCGAACTCAATCTATTTATTGCTATGAAAGTCCAATATTCTTAACAGACGGTATAATGAAAAAGGATTTCCAGTGATATGAGGTTTCCAGTAAATTAGGAAAATTTCATCTATTTCTTTTCAATAACACTTTGTTTAATTCCAAACAAAACTTGATAGGTTTCATTTTAGTTCCTTTTTCAGGAAAGCAATCGTTTCAGCATGGAAAGCAGCTTTGACATAAAAACAAAGTGCGTCTCATAATCGCCATTCATTTGCTGTTAATAATGAACATGCTTTAGATTTTGGGTTATTTATTTCTATAAAACTTTAACCCATAACTTTGAAAAGACGTTTTCAAGCCAAATTGCAATGAAACTACTAATTTAAAATTTCATGAATGGAGAAGCAGTGCTCTAAATAAAAAGTAAATAATTTTCTGTGAAATATACGTATTGTTTGTATTTTGTACTCAAATTCAAAACAAAGCTCCCATTTAGGTGGTGATCCAGGAGTTTGGAACCAGAAAACCCCAACGACTCTACTCTTATCTCCAGAGGGAGCTTTTCATTCTTTTGGTTTCTCTGCTCGAGACTATTACCATGATCTGGATGTTGAAGAAGCCCAAGGATGGCTTTATTTTGAAAAGTTTAAAATGACTTTACACAACAATGAGGTGAGTTTTTAAAATGATATATAAAATTGGGACTAAGACAATATGTATATATACTGGCTTGTATAAACAGAACACATCAACTGGCCACTTTTTCTCTTAATCAGCAGCCCATTGAACATGATGGAACACCCTAGGAAAGTAATTAGCATGTCGCCCGTTTCCGTTTGCTGTCTTCAGGTGTTGGAACATTCCCTATTCGACGCTAGAGCAATATACACCAATATCAGATTGATAGTCTCAGGTTACTTTTTTGTCGTGAATCATCCTTTCGGCTATCTCTCATTCGAGTTGCCGAAGTGATTTCATCAGGCTTCTGACAGTGATTAGTTGTTACTCCCCTCTCCCTAATTCTTAAACAGTATATATATATATATATATATATGAGGCGGTGAAAGGCAAAGTGGTGTAAGTCAGTAAGTCAAGTGGTGTAAGTCCAAAGCGTAGCGTTTTACTGCAAAAACTACGAAAAATTCCACTTTAAATTGAACAAATTCTAATTCCTAACAATTATTATGATATTGCAAATAATAATTATTTGCATTTGCACTATAAATTGAATATGGAGATTACATTTTTGCCCTCAAATAAAAAAAGTTGAAAATGTGACTTACACCACTTCCCTTTCACCGCCTCATATATAAGCGTGTGCAGTGGCAATAAATACATTCAAATCTTTGTATCACTGAAAAACAGCATAATGTGTTTTTCAGTGAAAATTAATACACATAGCTCAATTCTTTTTGTACATCAAAATGTTTTGAGGGAAGCTGCTTAGTGTCAGTTGAGCATGAAAGAAAGAAACACAATATTACTTTCTCGCAATAAAATATTAAATTTTTTATAAACGATATAGAGAAATATATTTTTCGAATTCTCCCTGTCTCTTTTTTCATACGAGTATATCCACTCTTAAGTCACTATCAGCGCAACATTATTTAACAAAAAACAAAAAATTTACCGTACATCAAATCAGTTCCTATTTTTTCCCACGCAACGATACACTTGGCAGATGATGTTTACATCAGTGCATTCGACGAGATATATTTCCCGGAGGAAGATTATTTTAGACATTTGATGTTTAATGCAGTTTTATTTAATTCAGTTCACAGAACAGAAAAGAAAGAAAAAAACATACTCCTTTATTATAAACAGATACGATCATGAAGAAATGTTAACATACGTATTGCCATACACACAGCACTTGATTCTTATTACTCTGATATCGTTTAACAAAATACAACCATGAATTACACTATCCTAGTAAAAGTTTTGGGATAGTCTCGAATATATTTTCAAATAATTCTCTCTAGAAAAGTTAGCGCCAAAACTAGTGAAACAAGTCATGGAAAAGAAAAACCTTTATAAAAAGCTGAATTTGCTTTAAAAATGTGTATTGAGCACAATTTACAGTTATTTACGATGGATTTTTTAAGGTTTTACTTTCCCCAATAATCTTAATTAGAAGAAAATTTATGCACTGTCAGGCTATCTTCGTTTTACTGACAGTTACAATCCTCAGAGGTCTTCAAGTTAATTTGTAACAGCTTATCCCCTTCCTCTTGTAGAGAGACAAAGATGCTTTGCAAGTTAGGGCCTGTTCACACAGGAGTCCGGTAGCGGAAGCGTTAAAGTATTGAAATATATTTAACCAATGACAAACCTCCAAACGATTACTAACGAATTTTTTAACGCCTATGATTGGTTTATTTCCGTCTCAGTGACATCTTTCTTTTAACGCTCCCGCTACCGGACTCCTATGTGAATAGGCCCTTAATCGCCTGAGAACAGCTTTAATACGTTACAATTTTTTTCTACAAATATTCTACAATATTAAAATCCTATCTCTGATCCAGAATTCATAGTACCTCGTTATTCTGAAACAACCTGATCGTTAATATTTATTTATTAATAGATATAAATGTCCGAATACTTTTTCCAACATAGAGTACATACTCAAAAAATACGTTGTCATTTTCAGCATTTAAGCCTGGATACAGAAATAGTTGCTGCTAATGGTAAACGAATGCACGCAGTAACAGTTTTTGCACATGCTCTCAGATACTTCAAAGATCATGCGTTGCAGGAACTTAGTGATCAGTCAGCAACAAGAATCCTCAACGAAGATGTCCGATGGGTTGTAACAGTGCCAGCCATTTGGAAACAACCGGCCAAACAGTTTATGAGAGCAGCAGCATATAAGGTTATTTTTTCTTCTTTTCTTATAATTAAGCAAATAATTTTCTTATTCTGCAATACAATATTCTTCATACCTTCGGGAACATATTTTTCCAGAGTGGACGATCGAAATTCTTGTACACACGATAATCCGGATTAAAAATAACTTGTATGCTCGTTTTACTTTATTGAAGTCTCAGTTTCTATCCAGAAAAACAAACCTTCTTATCTATAAAACTATCATTAGGCCGGTCCTAATGTATGGTTCGGAAACTTGGTCTCTAACAAAAAATGGAGAATACAGAATTGCAGTCTTCGAGAGAAGGGTTCTCAGAAGCATCCTTGGTGGTGTCAAAGAAAATGGCCTATGGCGGAGACGTTTTAATTCAGAAATCTATAGATTTTTCAAAGAGCCCGATATTATTAAAATTTTTTAAATTAAAAGAATGAACCGGGCCTCTCATATTGTCAGAATAGATGAAAAAATATCCAGTAAAGATTTTTGTTGCAAGGCCCTTTATTAGTCGAAAAAGAGGAAGGCCAAAACTAAGATGGCTCGACTTGGTTGAATCAGATTTTAGAGTGATTGGAGTGAGGAACTGGCAGGCCAGGTCTAGAAATAGGCTGTCCTGGAGGAATCTTCAACTGGAGGAACTAGCCCACCTTGGGCTGTCGTGCCAACTATGATGATATATTCTCGTTTAATTACCTTGAATTACAGTTGTTTCAATTTTAAGTCTAGTAAATTATACTGGTATTCTATACAAATTCTTTGCTTTTAATGAACAAAAGGAAATTTACAGACTTCGGATGTAGACAGGTAATTTCACATTTCGCGAAGAACACTCTTAAAATAATAGAATTTTATTACAGAGCAGTTAGTCACACAGTCGTTAAACATTACAATATTTACTTTTCATTAAAAGGGGATCCTCACTAATTAAATGTTTTTATACTCATAACATATCATTTAACTAAATTATCTGTTATAATTGTTAATATAATTTGTTAAATGATATGTTACGAGTTATATTTATCATCAGTGTGTTTGCACGAAACGTGGAGTTTAAAAATAAATAAATAAATAAACGTTTCGTTCATATAAAACATGTTTGAATTTAAACAATCCCAACAGTATATTATAATGGTACAGTAAGAGTAATTGGATTTTCCTCTTCAAGAAATTAACGTTAGGTCATATTTAAATATCCTCTCTTTGCTCGCTATCGATATACAAAAGTAAGATATTAAAGAGAAAAATATTGTAGAAATAATAAAAACATGTATAAACACGTGTGCGAACTTTAAAATTCATCAGCTGTAACACGTTTTATGAGACTAAAACCTTTCTTTTCAAACAATTACTTGACAAAAAATTCAGACTTTCCTTCGTCCTAAGTGTGATATTCCGCGAAATATCGCTCCAGCTCTTTCTAATGCAAGCATCAACTATTAGTAAAGGAAATTCGTAAGGAGCCAACGCTTTGCTGGGACGCTAGTATTCGCCAAGATAGGCTTGATGTATGAAGACAAAATATGAAGATGAGATATATGAATTAAACGGTGGTGCTGCCATCTAGTAGCTAATATTCATAATGAAACAAGGTATGAAAACTAATTTTCTTTTTTATATATATATTTCAGTTATAGGATGCTAATATATGCATTTATAAAGTCAGAATTTTACTCATTACTCACATAAATCAAATAGAGCATTCAGCGCTGATTTGATATTTTAAAAAATTTACTTTCCGTTCTGGGAGTCAAATTCATGAAATCCCTGAATACCTATGCAGTAAGACGAAAATTCGAGAAAGCAGCCTTATGATTATTTTGATTGTTTTTCCGAAATAAAGCTAATATACATTTTGTGTAATTGCTATTTTTAATAAGCTATGAGAAAGAAAATAATCCTGAATTCAATTTTCAGGCTGGGATTGCTAGTCCCGAATTCCCCGACCAACTGTTAATCGCTCTCGAACCTGAAGCAGCTTCAATTTACTGTCGAAGAATGAGACTACATCAACTTATTCCAGATGAAACGCAGTACCAAAGATCGCTGCAATGGCAAAAAGATAGAGACACAGAATCTGATATTGATTCAACTTTAAGTGAGAAGGGTAAATCGAGAAAACACTATATAATGTAGTACCCTATTATTTGTATTAAATTCTATAAAATGTCATATTACTACAAAAAAGTAAGTTTCTATATTAATCATTTACAATTTCCTCTCTTTCCCCAGATATGAGTTTTCCAACAAATATTGGACAAGGAGGCGATGGGTCATTCACTGTAGGTAAGTGAAACCTATTGATATAAGAGAATTATCAGTCGTATAAGAACACATACTGACTATCTTGAGAAATTTGCAACTGCAAACTAATTACATTCCTCTGATTCTCAGTTTAACATACTGATCCTGCAGGCAAATTTTTGCATTATAAACAAAAAACTATATATCCAAGAAATTTTTCTAACCTTCATAATTAAATAATAATCCGTAATTTTATTACTTATCATCAGCTCTAATTTAGATTCGCATTGACATTCTTAAGAAGGCTTTCGTGGCCATTTAAACAGTATAGACACAGGAAAATCGAAACACGAATTTACTGATAGCGCTCTTAATACTTAGCTGTACGTTTTGATTTCTCGTAGTCAGTACGGCAACTCCGAGTCGTATCACATTGGGCAGACTTCAAAATTTCGTCCTGCTACTTTATTATAAAAGAATATAATTTATATTAAAATACAGACAGTTAAGGAAGTACAGATATTATATGGCGATACACGGTGTTTATTCAAATCGAATTTCAAGGACTCACTAGGAGCTGATTTTTGTTGCGGTCCTACTCGTGGCCTAAATTTTTACTCAGAAGTCTGTTATATACAATAGAACGGGTGAGCAACACGAAACCTTCGTAAGTTAAAAATCCGTATAGTATAATACTGAGAATTCAAAATTCCTCGTGTTTGGTTTGATTGTTACAAATGTTATCAACAAACATGGGCTGTGCACAAACATCTACTTTTCGCAGTCTATTGGCCATGGACACGGTTGTCCACAATACACTGTTTCTATGGCAACGACGTAGTTGCCACCTGTGACATTAGATGCTCAATCCATCGATTCTGATGAGCATCTGAAGATTGTTCTTCCAGATGAATGGCGCACTTAAACTTCATCTTAGCCTTCAGTGAAATACTACCAGTTCAAGAAACAATCGGCATCTCACTCATAATCTTACTGTTATATGGCAAAATTAAACTGTTATATGGCATACACTTAAATTTAAAATAAATACTCTAGCATAACAAAGCCCATCTGTTGAATAAATTTAAAGCAAACAACAGGCAATGCCCATGAACAGCAAAATTTCACAAAAAACTCTGAATAAACATTAAGCACAATTCCACAAAACAGACTTCGAGGATCCAAACTATAACACAGCAGCAGTTATTCTAAAGTGATGCACTGCGTTATCATATCACCACAGAATTGTGGTTTTCAAAAAGAGGAAAAGGAGTATCCATTCCTTTCGCAAGAGGGTGAGATTGGCATTAGTCGACCAAAGGCACTGCGCTAGATTTAATTTAAACTAAACAAAGTGACTCCATCTTTAAAATATAGAATAAATATTTTCTTTAAACGGCGTTAACAAAATCTAATTACTGAGTTGTAGATCATCTGTCACCACTCTGTCTTAATTTTGATAAAATCCCGTATTCTTCCTCAATACTTAAGAATTAATATTACATTAATTTAATACTCTCTACAGGAACACGATATATGGTAGTGGACTGTGGCGGTGGAACTGTTGACATTACAGTGCATGAACTCTTAGACAAACAAGGCACATTAAAAGAACTTCAAAAGGCATCAGGGGGCCCTTATGGGTCGATTGGTGTCGACATGGAATTCGAAACATTCTTATGCGATATATTTGGAAGAGACTTTATGCAACACTTTAAAATTATGAGACCAACTGGCTATGTTGACCTTATGATAGCCTTTGAAGCAAGAAAAAGGAATGCAAGCCCCTACAAGAACAATCCACTCAATATATCACTACCATTTTCATTCATTGACTGCTATGTGAAATACAAAGGCTCTTCGGTAAGAAAAATCTTGAATAATTTTTAATTTGTTTTTTGATATTTGTTGCCGTATTCATAAAATATGCTCAAATCCGTTGAAATTCAAAATCTATTGCCAGTCCTCTTACTACAATGGATTGTTTTGAGTCTAGCTATCGTTCATGTGATTTCTATAGAAAACTAAAATTCCGAGTGAAATGGAATACATAGTGAATTTTTAGTTACGGGATAATCGTCTGTCCGGGATAGATTATGAAATCTCAGCTTCTTTGGAAGGAATTGATGTACTTGGAATCCTGGAATTAGATCACACAGTTTTGGAAAGCTGTGTTGTGAAACTGCTACATTCAATTCCTTTATTGTCAACATGAGATTTTAATGCACAAAATGTAATCAATAATATTTAAACAACACTTTATGAAGTACTCGTCTCGCATATTAAAAAAAAATAGAAAAGGAATAGAAAAAAAAAAGAGTAGAAATAATATACATACCAATAAAGAAAAACTTAGCGAAGTCACCAAAGATTAAACTAAGTCCACAGAGCACAGAAATTTTACTGCATCTGTTAAGAGGAATCACTCAAAAAGATTACCTAATAAAAGATATTTGGTTCCCCCCCAAAAAATTAATATAATAATAATAATGTTAATTATAATAATAATGGTTTTTATTATAATAATAATGGGAGTTTTTTTTCTCTCTCTCTAAGAGACAGGTCAGTCTTAATAAAACTGTAGACAGTCTTAATAAAACTGTAAACCAGTGACACACAGCTTCTTAAAATCCATGTTAAAAGTAAAAAATGGCAACTAATCTATAGAGACAGTTAAACTTTATGTTCCCCAACCTGATGAATTTAACTATAGCTCAACACTAGTTGCTATTTTTGTATCCTTATGATGGACTTTAAGAAGCTGTATATGTCTGTTTCTGCCTCCTCAAGTGTCGTGTAAGACACTTGAATAACCCCCCCCCCCTCTTTTTTTTTACAAATACAATCTGTTTTGGGCAGACGGGGACACATACATACATACATACATACATACACATACATACATACATACACACACACACACATACATACACACACACACATATATATATATATATATATATATATATATATATATATATATATATAACCCAGATATTTTTTTCATAAATAAAATTAAAAGATTTTTTGCAACATCTCTGAATATGTGTCACAGAGTGAAAACTATGGAATGCTTTTACTTTAAAGTGCATGTGATATAAAGCACATTCAACTTGATTTTGTATTTTTTTTTGTTTACTGTAATTTCACAGGTATTCAACACTTAATGTATTTCTCTGTCAATAAATGATCTGATTCCATAAAATGCAACTTTCCAAATTTTTGAAAACATGTCTCAACCTATTTCTGCTTGCTTTACAGGTAGAAACAGCTATTAAAAAGTCAAATCACAAAAATGTTAAATGGTCCCAAGGAATGCTACGACTGGAACCATCTGCAATGGAGTCATTATTTCAAAAAACAATTGAGCAAATCAGGAAGCACATTGAAGACATAATCCGTGAAGAAGATTTGAACATAGACTACATATTCTTAGTGGGTGGATTTGCTGAATCTCTCATCCTTCAAAAGGAAATAAAAGAAGCATTCTCTTCAAAACTCAAAGTTGTGATTCCTCAGGGAGTTAGTCTAGCAATTCTGAAGGGTGCTGTTCTCTTTGGTTTAGATCCAACAACAGTAAACATTAGGAGATTACGTATGACTTATGGTGTTGGAGTACTTAATCATTTCATCCATGGTGTACACCCACGTGAGAAACTGGTGATAAAAAATGGTAAACAATGGTGTGCTGATGTATTTGACAGGTTTGTAGTGAATGAACAATCAGTTGGAGTGGGAGATGTGGTGGTTAGACGATATACACCAGCAAAAGATGGTCAATCATGCAGTGTTATACACATTTACTGCAGTGAAAAGGATAATGTGTATTTCATCACAGATCCCGGTGTGAAACGTTGTGCAACTTTAATATTAGATCTCTCAGACAGTCGATACATACAATCTAGAGAGATACAAACTCGAATGATGTTTGGCGATACAGAAATTAAAGTAAGTGCCTTGGATGTAACTACAGGAAAATGTGTGAAAGCAGAAGTAGATTTTCTGAACCATTAATACCTACAGTTGTGAATAGTAATGATATATTTTATCTGCTCAAATTTTAAAAAAGGCAAGCCAAATGCTTTTTTAGAGAATTAAAAAATGTTTTTTCAATAAAATATATGACATATGATATGGAATGTATTATTTCTATCAAACTCACAATGCATTTTTCATTATTGTGTGACAGTGAGTGCCACAATTTTGTTACATAATTAACAAGAACTTTTAAAGTGCAATAAATATTTCTTTAAGTTATTTTGAAATTTTCTTAAAATCATTAGTTTAAAATGCAGTAAAGTGAAGAAGAGGTTTTAATTTGTAAGACGTCAGATAATTCTTAAATGCATCTTAAACTTATAAATAATAACTATAATATAGGACAGATATATTTTTATAAATTTTACATGTAATTTCCTTTCTGATTAAAATTTATATAAAAATTCAAGATTACAGCTTGATCCTAAATTTTAAGTACTGTAAACTATTACAATAATCAATACTAAAGTTTCCATAAAAAATATGCATAACATATACAATCTATTCATAAATAGTTAATTACATTATTATTTAAAGAAATTTTGCATCACAACTAATGAAACAAATCAGGAATAGAAAAACCTTAACATTGTACTATAATTAAGAGTTTAAAAAAAAAGCAAATACAACTTTCTGCCTCAGGAGCAGAACAATAAAAAGTAAGCCAAGGCAGGCAAAATTTTACCAGCCTCTGCTTCTCCTGTTATTATTTTCATACTAGCTGATTTTGCTTTACTAGTTCAAATTGGGTTCTCTTTTTTTATTAATGTTTCTTATACTGAAAAACTAAAGTTTTAATATTCACTGATATTATTAAGTTTAAAAATAACAAAAAAAATATTTTGAAAAATGTTTTTAAAAAAAAACATTCAAATAGTCAACCTAGAACAGAACAGGAACTCGAACCCATATCTCCCTTATTATACAAATCTAATGTCAAAACAGTATTTGGTTACATACAAGAAATAAGATATGAACTACTCATAAATTAGGTGGCAGCATTATACTAATTTGCTATTTAATGCCTTTATATCCCCAAAATTACTTTTAAAGTAATAGAAAAAATTATATTATATAGAAGAACGGCTTTTCAAATCCATAGGTAAAATATCCTAAATTGTTTTCATTATTCCTTAAAGTCAAAAGCTCGTTTACTTTAGTTTAGTTAAATAGTTAAAGAACTAATGCAAGATTTGATTAAACTTCTATAATATGTTACATAATAGTGAAAACTTTTAAAAGTACTATTTTTATTAATTCTGAATATATGTTTAAGAATGTAAAACATAACATGGATCAAAGCACTAAAGTAGCTTTTAACTTAAAAAAAATTGCATTATAATTATTCTTTCAGGGAACTAACAAACAATTTCTTTTTAAAGTATATTTCATTATTTCTATAAAAATTGGAATTTGGTAACTAATATTTTCATACAACAAACACTAGCATATATGGTGTACATAAACAATTATCCTGGGCAGGTTTTTCAGAATACATGGTCTTAGAAACTTAAGCATTTTGAAACTTAGGCATACATGAACTTTTTTTATGTTAGACACCTGTGACTTTATTTTTTCTTTTACAGAGAGTAAAAGGACAGGTGAACCACCTTAAAGACTTTTTGTCTAAGCTTCACAAAAAATAATGAAATTATTTAAGACTTTCTCCAGATCTTCAACAGACAGATGAGCAAATATATAATTAGGTTAAAGCTATTAGATTCCCAGGGTCTTGATTCAAGAGCAAAATAAATTATATTCAAATGTGTTTATGTGATTATCATGTTCATGGTACAGAATTTTCTAGTTTACAAAATACAGATTATAAAAGGAAAAGAAAATATTTAATTAATTCAAACAACAAATTGCCTTGTATTTTCTATCTTTTTTATATCACATATTTATTTAGGAAAATTCCCCCTAACTGTCTAAAATCACATGCTGAAGGAAAATTCTCAAACACAAAAAATTCACATGCTAATTTAATTTCTACTTAAAAATATTTAAACAGCATTATATGTAGGACATTGTAAGTTAAATTAAGCATTAAGTTACATATAATGAACAATACTATAAGAAATAGCACAGACACAAAGTAAAGATAAATATCTTCAATTTAGATATTAATTGGTTAGAATATGTTCATGTAAAGCATCAGAAAAATGCACACAAAATTCTCACAAAACACTTTTTCCTGTGATTTGCTAAAATAAATTTATTGAAACTGAGATTAAGTGAAATTCAGTAAACAACTCTTTTCAAATATCATTTAACATACACTTTCAGGGCAGAATATTAAAATATATACATATTTTTAAAAAGAATGTGGAGCTCTCCCAAAGTGTTAGGCTTCATATTATGCAAGGTTCTCTTAAAACTTCTTCTCTTACATCAATAGAGCATGTGAGTGTGTGTGTGTGTATATGACACATTAAACTAATAAATAACAATGAATTACATTTTGTAAAAAATAGTAACTTCATTGAAAAAATACTGTGGAGTTTTGAACACTTTACATAATCTAAAGCAATATAGAGAATAACATCAATATCAGGCTTATGAAAAACTATCAATCATAGAACTTTTCATTTATTATCTCCCATACCTTTCTTGTAGAATATACCTCCTAGATGTCAAATTAAATTAATAATTTTATTACAATACCTTTAAGGAGTTACGAAAAAAGTTCTTCAAAATATTGTTTAACCTTCTTAATCCAAATTTCAAAAAGCAGACAGTACACAACATGGAGTTATCCTTCAAAGTTGAAGCAGCAACGTGTAATATTTAGTGTCAATGTTCAGTTATTTGCATAGAAGTAAAACTGCTGAAAATGAGTGACCATAGGTGCATATTTATCATATGTAACATTTAAACATTTCAGTTTAGAAACAACTGCATTCAGCAAAATGAAAAGGAACAAAACATACAATCTACTCTTTTGTGTGTGAATGAGAAGTTCTATCATCATCTATTTTCATATACAGGCCAAACATTAGACAAATTTCATCCACCAAATATAAAGTATTGAAGAAACATCTAAAATTTAAATGTATCTGACACATTTAAGATTCTAGTAAAACATGGAAAGAACATTTTCTTTTATCATACACCAAACAGTTAGTCAAATGCACAGAAACGTTATAGAGAGCAAATCTAATTTTTACAGTAAGTGCACTTCAAAATAAATTTCATAAATATTTATTATCAAAAGAATTTTAGGAGTACAAAAGAACCACAAAAAAATAAAACTCTTGTTGAACCCTCTTTAACCTTTTTTAGGATGCACATTTAAAATTAAATGTGCCACTACAAACAATCAAACTTCATAGATGAAAGACAGCAAATACATGAATTTAAATTGTGAAATGAAACAGGTGATGATGACAATGTCCATGAGTGTTTAGAAATGGACAGTGTCAATCAAGAATAATAGCTCTTGGATGATGACAATCTAGCATATGTAGTAAATATGCAGGACATTGCAAATAACAAAAGTTATGTTGATTTCAACAGTGAAGTGAGGTGATAATGAGTATTATTAATATGACTATGCATCCTACATTTTACAGGTTTTAGATTTTTTTTTTTCATTCACCAAAAATCATTAGATATTGCTGGACAAAATAAAATCTAGGACTGGAAAATATTGATGGAAACATGCCCAGACATTATTTAGTTACAATAGATTTGACAATATCTTGCATAAGTACAATTGGTAGTGTTTTACACAGCAATTAAATTATTCATTAAGAATTAATGTGTAAATAATTTGTCATGCTGCTCTTTGATTTTTATGATAGTTTCACAAAGAATTTTATTCAGTGAAGACTTAAAAAAGATTATCAAGATTATCAAATGGAGTGCTTTTGAAACCCTGCACCATACAATTCTCAACAAAAATTGAACATTACATGAAATTTTTAATTCCAGCAGCACAGTCGAGGTTTAAAAATGAAAATAACAAATAGGTAAATAGCAATATTATTATTTTTAAATTTTCATAAACAGTATTAACTGCTGAACAAATAGAAATGAACAATAAGCTCACAGCAAAAAAAAAAAGAAAAACTCAAAAAAAAAATCTACAATGACTGTAGCAATATGAGAAACTTATTCAGCAACAAGTGAAAAATCATTTAGTCTCTTTCACAGCTTATATGGTTTTTAATGGTTTGGTGTTCATAGTGAACTCCTCCTTGGTTATCTTCCTATGCATTTTTTTAATTAGCAGTTTTGATGAAATACAACATTTTTAATCAAGTAGAAATGTTGGTGAACCCTCTTTTCTTTGTGTGTAAATGTGTGAAAATGAATAGGAAGTAACCAATCCAATCATTCCTTCCATGCAGTACTGTCACAGGTAAATTTGTATTCCAGGAACTGATGGGACTTTTGTTGCAGAGTAGTCCAGATCATAACGATAATTTTCCTAAACTACCTACAAGTTATTTAAGTATGGTACACTAAAGTTAAGACCCATAATTGAGGGAGGGGGGATGTGTACTAACATGCTCAAGTGTAGCCCTATCTTTAACACATACTTAAAGTAGTATGTATGCATATATATATATATATATATATATATATATTATAGTTAATAGTTGCTGACAGGTACATCCAGTAAAAGTAGAAAATACAAGAGCTAGACATTTTCTCTGTTAAATGATCAGCTGACAGAATGTGACTTTTTTGAAAGCAAAATAAATTTCTCAACTGGCAACTAGACAGAACGGTAAACACATTTAACACAAGTTACCACAACAAATTGTCATTAATCACTAAGATTATTTTTTAATAAATTCCTTTAAAAAACAACTGAATACTAAAATCAACAAGTGATGTTACTACAGGCAATATTTTATGTTTGAAACTAGTTTTGAGAACAAAACACTAGGATTCATTTCAAAATATTTCCTTTTCCCATTAAATTCTTGAATACATATAAATTAGAAACAATTGCTTTTAAAAATTAGACTATATGCATCCAAATAAATTTAAAGCATTAGCACCCTTTACATGTATGCTCTTTCGCGAGAGCTTGGAGCATACGGGATTGCACACGGGAAAACTTGCAGTACACTCCAAAGCAGGTTTCCCTTCCTCTCTGACACCTTCACACGTGCACTCAATCACGTGGGATTGTGGTTTCACGCAGAAAAGAGTGTACATGTAAAGGGCGCTATTGGCTCTATTTCTTTGAACAGATTTAAAAAGATTCAATCATTAGAATATTCTACCCAAATGCAAGCATCAAGGTTCAAACATATAACTTGAATAGTTACATGCATTACTTTGAGAGTTAAAAATTCACAAATATATGGATAACAGGGTCAAAGAAATTTGTTTTAATATTTTAACATCTGAAGAGGCAATTGAAATTGTCATAGAAAAAACTCTCTACATAAGAATTAAGAATAAAAGTTCAAAGGTAAGGCAAAATATTTCTTTTTCATCTCATCTACCTACATCACTAAATTCAACATAATTTAAACTATTTCAAAAATTTGATGAATAGAGGCCTGTATTAGGAATGAGTATGCCCAAGAATAATATATACAAGGAATAAAAAAATAGCTTCTCCAGTTTATTACAGAATATGCATCTAACGTATTACAGAAATTTATTACAAGTTTCTAATTATTTTATTTTAAAATTCAGAGATAGAACATGAAAAATGACAGTCCTCTTCTTGAACCAACACAAGATAATATGAGTAGTTTACAAAAAATAAAAAGATGCTTCAGTTCTTAAAGGAATTTGCAAATTAATCTTTTGGATAGGATCAAGAAACCTCTCATATTTCTAAAGGGGAATATGTTCTACTATATTTTATTTTTTGACAGTGAATTATGAGGATTTTATGTACTTTATGTATATTCATAACTTAACACATTAAAATACACCAGGATTAAGAATAGAGCCCAGTTGTGTAAAGAACTGTTCAAACTTATACCCACTGAAGATAAAATCAGGTGCATTTACAGAGAGCCAAAGACAAAAAGAGTCTTCACAGCAAAGCAATGAATATGAGAGGAGGTCAAACTTGAATGGGACCAAAATGCTAACAGTCACATTGTTTCCAGCCCACAGAGAAGGTGATAGAGAATACTACATGTTACTGCACTTCTGAAGCTAATGTAGAGATGATAACAAGTTGCTTGAATAAAAGTAGTATGAGAGGAGATCAAACTTGCATGGGACCAAAGTGCTAACAGTCACATCTCCTCCTGCCCAGAGAAGGTGATTGAGAATACTACATGTTATTGCACTTCTGGAGCTAACGTGGAGATGATTAGGAGTTACTTGAATAAAAGTAGTAAGTGTTTTTAAAATTTGAAATGAATAATGTGGTTCACCTTACTAAGACATAAATATACCAAGCAATAATTGTTTCTATATTGTATGCCATGCTAGGCAGCTAAAGTGGCTTCAAGAAGATTTTTTCAAGTTCTTAAATTAAAAGAGATCTTATATAAATTAAGTAATGATTTGAATTTATTATATATGTAACATTTTATTCCTCTATTTGAGACTATAATGTGTTCAAACAGTCATAATATAAAACTTTTTCAGTGGGTATTGAGTATCACATAACAACTGTCCAACATATAGAACTGTTGTTTTAACCATACTTCACATGTAGAAAAAATTTTTATTGCATGACTGTACTGTGAAAGGCCTAGTTTTTGGTTCTGGGACCCCAAGCTCATGCAGCCTCTCATGTTAAAATGTGACAACAATTTAAGACAAAATGCAAATACATGTTGTACCAATTAGAAGATAAAATCATGAATGGAATCCAGTCTCAACATAAAATCTAGCACATAACAATAATGCATGCCAGTTAGCACATTATAAGAAATAAAACAAAACTAAAATAAATAATGTGATCATATAACAGTATTGGACTTTAATGTATATTCTCTGTCTATATGTATATATAAATCATTTTCCTTGTATTCTACATTGTATATTACATTTTATTTAAAATGTACAACAGAAGACTCAAATTTACATATCCATGAATTAATACAAAATACCTTAGTCAAAATCAGGTATGTCATCAAATGCATATCCTGGATATCCCCGATATGCAAAATATGCTATTCTTACATGATATATGCCAGGAATGAACATAAGTGATCCAAGGATTAACAAAGGCCAAGCTCCTTCCCCATGCTGAAATAAAAATTTAATACACATTATAAAATGCCTAACATTTATAACAAACATGAAAACTGAATACATAAAATGAGATTATTATGCTGTCTCTATGGAAAAAAGAGAAATGAAATAAGAAAAAAAATGTGAAATAAAAAATGAAATTAATAAAAGGGTAGAACAATTTCTCCAGTAACAAAAAGAAATATTTAACAAAGACTTAAGCAAAAGAGGGGTGATAGAAATTTGCAATAACAGTTTTTATTATAGTGCCTGCTTTTCACAAAATATACAAATCTGAACTGGAAATATCTATCCAGACTATTTGCTATTCTCTAGCCCCACTTTTATGTATACAATATGCTGTAATCCTCAAGTATATTATTTAATTATAATTACTCATTACAGTATTTTAACTGAAAATTATATCTTTTCTTAAAGACTTTTCTACTTAAATTTGGATTTCATACTTCAAATTTTAATCTGAAAAGAAGCACTCAAAGAATGTTATTGTATTCAGCATGTAACATGTATAGGGACTAAAATTTCAATTATACAGAAAATTATAATATTTTAACTCATGTTTGAATAAAAATCAAGAGATATAAAAACCTATTTCATTATATGTATATAACTCAAACAGATAACTGAGTTATCACCCCACTTTTAATTGATAATAGCAAAATAATTTGCTCAAATACTGAAATCTGATCTAAGGCTTTAAAAAAAATCAACAAAATCTGGCCTATGCAACTATCACAGGAAGCAAAGTATACATTATTACTTTGCTATATATAACTCAGTTTAATTATAGTAATAATAATTAACCCTTTTGGAAGCAAGATCTATTTTCTTTTATATTTCTCAATAATTCAACTGCATTATTTCGACATTAAACATATTGGACAAGTAACAACAAAGACTACTACTTTTACTTACCCTACAAAGCATTAACATTATTTGAAGTTATATTTCAGGTGTTGAAACAAATAACAGAAATTCAAAAAACAGATTTTTTAGTGCTATCAACTTTTTGATCCAGTTTCATATTTTACTGATGTAAAGTTGATGTATTCCTATGAAAATGACAGTCATATTTCTAATTCTGAAGTATGTTTGTCAGCACTAAGCACAGTTGAATGAAAGTAGCTTAATATTGTTGAAATAGTGTTTTAAAGCTGCAGTGAAATGGCCTTGATACTACTATATGAGAGTATTTCTGCAGCACCATTTAATGAAATGGAAAACTACACTCATTAAAATCTGCTTTATTAAACAATCAGAAAATCTAAGAAGTTCTAGTTTCTTTCCATACCTTATATGAACGAATATAGATATATTCACAGAGATTTTGGTTGGTTGGCCACTGTTACCTTTTATACCCTGAGGGTTATACTCAGCTTAAAGGTGATTCTGAATGGCTCTAAACACTCATGCCTATGTGGGATTGACACCTGCAGACTCTAATTTTCAAAGACTAGCTCCCTTGCCATTTGGTCATTATCTCGTAAAGCACATATAAAAAGCTTGTGTATTAGACAAGAAAGAAATAAACCCCCAACATAGAACATAAAACTAAAAATTATCAAATAGGAAAATAAGTGAAATGTCAATAACACAAAATATTTTTTTTATTTAAGAATTTTAGAAAAAGGACAATTTTAAAGTCCATAAAATATATTTTATGGACTTTAAAATTGTCCTTTTTATAAAATTATACATAAAATATATTTTATATAAAATTTTACATACATTTCCATTTATATGACCAACAAACAGCAAACATGCAATGATTATAAGTATTGTGCCACATAGGAAGAGAGAAGCAGCAAATATTATTCCTTTATATGGTATCCTTGGCTGAGGTTTTTGAAACTGAAATAAGAAATGAATATGATAAATGCTTATATAGATATATGAAACAAGGTAATTTTATAAAAAATAGTACATGTAAACTTGATATAAATACATAATTATATTAATGATAAACAATACATAAGATGATCATAACTCAAATTCACCTAGGACCTTCTAGAGAGAGAAAAAACTATAAATTAGATGGATTTCAAATTTCATGCATATTCAAAATAAACCATAAAGAGAGAAAAAAATTAAATTGAAAAGAGACCACCAGAAAAAAATAGGGCACTCAACAACAATATATAGTATTAAGAGTTACATTCTAATCCATTAAGATATTTACCATGTGACCTCCTCAGTTATCAGTAATAATTTGTATTCTAAAAAGGGAATGCTCTACTGCAGTTCATAAAGTGTAAGGAGAAATATTCCAAACAAGTTACCATTTTACAGAGCTAATTTTTAGTTATCTCTTGGTTATATGGGGAATGTCCACTGATTATGGAATTGTTTATGATATGATGTTGTAAGGTCAGCTTTATTGGTCTATGATATACGATAGCACACCATATAGCATAATGATTGCCTCTGATTTTCCTAAAATGTTTCAATTCATTTTTATCATGTTTTTATTAACTTGCTTTCTTGTTTGTTTGTGTGTTTGTCCCTTACAAATTCTGCAATCGATTTTTAACTAACTTTCCGACTAGCTAAACATTTGAAACTTTTAGAATAGCTCAGAACACTATGACAATGCATTTTTTTAATACTTTCAGTCATCTTTAAGCAGAATTAAATTTATTTTCAGTTATTTTCAGTTAATTTTGTTTTGTAAACTGGTGCAGCCGTCTATCAGCCGGAATGGGAACGAAAAGTTAAATGTTAATTAACTTCCAATTAACTTCATTTTCCTTCAAGTTGATGGGATAATTCATCAAAAAAAAATTTAAGTATTTATTAATACATAGAATTGTCAAGTTTATATGATTCAACAGAAAATTTAAAACCATGGTATATAAAAAGTTCTTTTTATCTTGTAATTATTACACAAACAAGTTTCTCTATTATTCACAATTAGAAAGACAATAAAATTTCTAAATCATTTTTTGTAATCCATTTCATGTCATCAGTCTAATTTCAAAGATCTTCAGAGCTGAAACCTCACAGAGTTTTTCCTGACCCATTTCTTCCAGACTAATAAAACATGGTCCTTCATATTTAAATGCAAGCACAGCCTATTTCAACTCAGATGATACCAATGCTTTCAGACACATGAAAGAGAATTAGTAAAACTAAGAGATAAAAAGAAAATTTGTGTTAAAAACCTGACAATAAATACCTAAAAAATATAATTTGCTGCTCATAGCAAAGATTATTACTTGGAAAATGACCAACCTATTAGATAAAGTAACTAAAATTCTGATTCCAAACACTGCTTTCTATTCATAATAAAGAAATAAATTTATTACAATTAAATTCAAAGAAATCCAAACCAATTTGATCAGCATTATTGTAGCCATAAGCTATGGCATAAATGAGATCAAGAAAAATGTAAATACTAAGTTTAATCAACAAATATCACTTAATAACATTCATCAATTTCTTATCATATATAAGATTAAAGAAACAAAAATTATAGATGGTATGCTATGCATTTAACTTTATTTTTTTTTCCATCTGTCAGAAAGGAAAAAAATGAGATAAAACAGAATTTACTTATTAGAAAAATTATATCTTATCCCTCCTCTTGATATCCTATCTTCAAAGAAAAATTGCATTCAAACATAAAATCAAAAATATGGTTTCAATGTATTTCAACTCATTAATTGAGAACAATAAAAACATTTCTGTATTTTGGATAACTTTAATAAAATTCCGTAACTAGATGTTTATTGTGAAGTATTAATCATGGCATACCAGTCACAATTTTTCTAGCATCTAGAAGTTCACAAAGCTATTGCTTATCAGTATAAGAAATATTTTCAAAAGATTTGGTACATAAAACACCTGTGTGTCATCTAAGACACACCTTGTTTCCTTTTCCAGTACAAAAAGAAATTAACTGTTTAAAGGAAAATAATTTCTTTCTCTGAAGCTTGAAAAAGGTTAATAACAGAGAAATGTCATCTCAGTGACGATGATTCTAAAACATCGCGATTAAAAAAATATGAATTTCCATTACTTCAGAACAGAGCTAAAGATCAGACTGAGAAACCCAACAACAAAGATTTTAAAAATTACATTCCTCTCTCTCTGTTAGTAATATTTCTCAAAATTATGATATCTACACTTTATCATTACATCAAATAATAAATTGTTGGAGAAAATTTTTTTCACGTATAAAATGGAGTAAAAATTCAGCAAATACTAAAATATAGTGTGGATTACATCACTCTCTATATGTACTATTGTTCACAATTCAGATATCTATACCAAATTAATCATACCAAATAAAAAATTGTTGGGAAAATTTCTTAACTTATAAAATGGAGTAAAAATTCAGCAAGTACTACTTAAAATGTGTAGAGTTAACTCTTACTTACTATTAAAATATTATAATGCAATTATTAATATTCCTCAAACAATAAAATACAGCAATTAAATTGTACCAAATTATGTGCTATCGTCAAATCACTACACGCACGCGGTTGGCAACTAATGTTTACATCTGGTAGTTGCAGCCGTTGCCATTCGGAATGTAGAAATATCACCGATTTTTGTGCCGCATACCTACGCATTTTATATATATAGATTTTCATTATTATTATTATTATTATTATTATTATTATTATATATAGCTCAGAATTCCCATTTGCTTTATTTCATACACTCCCTTTTCTAATATTGTTAAAAAAGATATTCCTAGGAGTACTTCTAAAAAATTAATTTTAAAATTCAGTGTAAATTTTGAAGGATAATTTTAAACAAAAAGAAATGCAATTTAATATGAACTATAATTAAAAATGTTACTGAACTAGTTTACAGTTTAAAAAAATTTACATTATTTTTTTTCCATTACCAGTTTACTAACAGGAATAGTTTCTATTCCCCATAAATCAGTTATTCTATAAATGCAATCACCCTATCTCCAATAAGTTCAGCAGCTGTCTCCCTCTATAACAGCCATATTCAGCCTTTATATCTCTCGGGCTACATGTCAGTGTTTGCTACATTACCTGGGCCATAACATAGTACACTAAACCTCACAATATAATATAAAAAATAAAACTCAAAACCTATTTATATTCAAACGTTTATTTAAAAATGAGTGTGATTTTTTATGTTGAGACAAACTTTTGACTATTATAGACAAATCAGGTATATACTTGCTAAATACTACTCAGGTATATACTTGCTGAATACTTCATCCAGGTAAGAATCAGTAAGCCGATTTCTATAAACATTTTTCATGTATTTCAATTTCGAATTGGATGATTCACAAACATATATTGATACAAACAACTTGACCAGAAAGGGGCACATTTTTGTACAGTTTTGCATTTTTAAGGGCTCTAATTTCCAAAATTATGTTTACAAAAGAACATGCCTGATAATGAGTATGAGTGTCTCGGGCCACGCATAAAGGCTTGGTGGGCCACAGTATGCTATACCTCATAATATAATAATATAAAAAATATAACTTAAAACAAAATGGATTTAAACATTTATTTAAAAATGAGTGTGATTTCTTATGTTGAGACAAACTTTTGACTATTATAGACAAATCAGGTTTATATTTGCTAAATGCTACTCTCAATACGTCATCAAGGTAAGAATCAGTAAACCGATTTCTATAGACGTTTTTCACATATTTCAATTTGGAATTGGATGATTCACAAACATACATTGATGCAAACAACTTGACCAGAAGGTGGCACATTTTTGTACAGTTTTGCATTTTTCAGGGCTTTAATTTCCAAAATTATGTTTACAAAAGTACCTGCCTGATAATGAGTATGAGTGTCTTGGGCCACACATAAAGGCTTGGTGGGCCACAGTTTGCATATACCTGCTCTATAATAACAACAAAACATCAGCAAAAGTTCACTATTGCACATGCTAGAGATATTACTTTAATTACAAAAACACTCGATTTTTATAAAAAAAATATTTTTTAACACTAAATTTATAAATATACATTATCTTCTAAAATGAAATTACTTGTAAATCAACAAATCCTTCATCAGTCTTGGTCAACTTGTGGTAACGGACATTAGAATTTCCTATTTGTTTCTTAGCCATCTTTCAGGAACTGAAAGTTTTTAAAAAATTTATCAGTTTCACAGAATTTTTGAAATTTTAATAAGATTTTGAGCGAAGATAGATAACTTTTTTTTTTTAAATGACAGGAATTATTAAAAACTGCTGTTTATTTAATGAAATTTCATGATTTATCTGAAAGTCAATCATTTTAAATTGATTGTTTATATAAGGATGAAAGGAAACAGAATTATGCGACAAGTCAATTCATTCATACTTTATTAAAAACCATACATAGATATGAGGATATTTTTCAAATAATTTTATATTTAATCTGTTAAAATGCTTTAAACATTACCACAAACATTTATCACATACAATGAGACTTTATAAAAAAATTTAACAGACAAATATTTTCTATAAAACAAGAAACTTATTAAAATTATTTGTATCTTATGACTTCAAATTCAAAGAATCAAAATGATCATTCACAAGATATAATCGAACATTTAAACTAATTCTAGTGGATTAAGATGTTCATAAACATACTAAATTATATGTATGCATGTGTGTATATGTATTTATTTATTTATATATATATATATATATATATATATATATATATATATATATATATATATATATACATACATACAGATAATATAAATAATGATGAGCATATGAAACATAAAAATGTCAGTGTAATCTCGAACTATTGTTTTTCAAGGGACTGACTGAACTGAACGATAAATGCTGGAAAACAATACATACGGGAACATAACAAAGCAATATGATCATCAGGACTGAGTGAAATAAATGACACATATGGGAAAACGATGATTCAGAAAACAATCGATCGAGATTCCACTGTATTCCCTTATGTACACCATGTACACAAAATTTAATTGCTCCAATGAGTTGCTGTTAAACTGAATTCCTTTTTCAATATATATAAAGCATAGATGTTAAACATATGTGTAATTCTGAACTTGTTCATTACTAAGAAAGAAAATATTATTCACATTTAAAAATATAACCAATAAATTATCATGGTTTTATGTGAGTTTTCTTTTATTTTTAATTACTCTAATGAAGAATACAGTATTTTTATTGAAGAATAGAGTATTAAAATGATCATGGTTTTAAACAATTTTTTTTTTTATTATTACTTTACTGAAGAAGAGTATTTTATTTTCCTTACTCTCCTTACTAACTTCAAAAAGAAGGATTCTGTTAAAAATAATGACATTTCCAAACATATTAATATAAGATCAGGAAGGTAGAGAGAAGTATTAACTTACAGGAAAATTACTAAGAAAAAGGAGGAGGGGAATTAAGGCATTACTAAGGATACATAATTTTTATATTTACAAAATAGATGCGAATAAATGCAAAATTTGCCGATAAGAGCGAATAAATGTGAAAATTATTTTTTTACTACTTTTCAGTGAAAACTCTGTGATAAATGGCTTTTTAAGCAAAATTAGGTAATAATAGTAATAGTTTATTAACATAATTCCTTAATTAAGACCATCTGCGGTCTTTAACTGAGAAATCTCACTCTCCCTCGGATTTACTCCAAATTTCACCCGCACAGTTTGTCCTTACCAGAATCAAACCTAAAAATCTAACTATTAAAATCAACCATCAAGTTTTGTGGTATAATTTAGTAAATTTAAGAACGTCTCTTGAGCACCAAAGTCAAGGGTATTTCAGCTACTTACAGTAGTCAACCAAGAAACTCCTGTTAATGTTATACAGATTTTAATTGCAACAAAATGCTGCTACTTAACTTTGCAAAGGCTATACAAAGCCTTTATAGTCCTGTTAACAGAGTACATGCTGAGATATTTTAGTATGTACAACATAGTAACTAATGACAGAAGGCAAAGACTTAAGGAACATAATGAGGACACTACTACAATTTTAGCTTTTAACTAAGAATTTCAATACTCACCTATCCAAGTAAGTGAAATTGTAATTTTTTTTAATAAAAGCGAAATTTTATATATTGTATTTTTTTTGTTACAAAATTTCAATATTTTTTATGCAAAATTTACATATCCCCAGGCATTACTCATAAAATGAAACCTCAGTCTACTAAATGGCTATTCTAACCATTTATTTATATAAGAAACATATTACATTCATGAAACATTTATTTCAAAATATCTTTTTCATAAATTCACAAAACTTTTGGAAGAATAATGGGAAATATTTGCTTTGTGCCTGGCCATACCTATTTCAAGAGAAAAGGATTGGTATGATGAACTAAAACTGGCATGCACATTCTAGTCTTCAGAGGTAAGATATAATTCTTTTTCTGTTAATATTAACAGTCTAGGACTTATGGACTGTACTTCTCTTACAAAACTTCTAAAATTATTAACATGATAAATTGTAGATGTCATCCTAAGCATTTTATTGTGTGTTTGTGTTTTCCTTTGACTATTTTAGGGCTTGAATGTTATACATATTGGGAATATTTGTATTTTGGGATCCTGATAATCTAAGAATTTGGAAGAAGTAATAGCAACAGTAGATAGGCATATAACAGCAAAAGATTTTGTCTGTTTACTCCATCTTACTAAAGAGGAAACTGAAGATAACAAAGCCCCAGACAGAAATAGTTGCTTAAAAGAGCTCTGCTTCTTTTAAAGAATAGTTCTATTCATTATATATTCCAAAATTTGCTATCTATTTGATTAACTAAGCTATGAATGCCTAAAATGAAATTCATCAACATTTTTTTTTTCCAAACATGGCAGGTACTTTATACTGAGGACATTTACCCATCCACATTGCAAAGTCATTGGCTACTCTTTATGGGAGTCCCATACAGATGAGGAAAAAAAAAAAGAACATGTTCTATTGGACAAACAAACAAAAGTAAGAAAATCAACATTCTGCATAAAAGTGATGTTCAAACAACAGTGGAATTTAATTCTTCTGTCACAATAAGGCCAAGTTTAAAGATCATTCATTCTAAGTAGATAATGATAAAATATGTTTTTACATTTCAAACTTATAATTTTACCATAAAAAGTTATGGAATAGTCATTCATTCTTCACTGTTATGGTTATTTGGATCATGAAAATTTAAAAGGAATAACAAAAATCAGAGCCACAATACAAAATAATATAAAATAAAAAAATAAAAGTACAACATCCAAAATGATCTTTACGGAAAGACTTAAGGGAATAGTAAAAGACTAAAAGTGTGTTCCAGAGATGTTTTAATAATAATGTTTTTTCATCTTAATTCAATATCTTGTACTACTAATGTATGTGATTATCACTGATTTTATAAGAATAGGGCTTTTAGATTCAAATTTCAATTAACTGGTAACAGATCACTTTGTTCCAAAAATTAAACTGAATTTTATTTAAAATTTAAACAGATAAACATTTAACTAACACATACCAAATAAAGAGTTATTTTATTTTAGATTAACACTCTTAAAGAGCAAATTCAATGCTGTAAAGAAAGAGAGATTTGCAGCAAAAAGATGCAAAGGATCTGCTACCTCTACTCTGCCTAGGCTGTAAAAGCTTGCTTTCAAGCATAAAAGGCGAAGAGTACTTTAAAAGAAATAATTAACATGAGCTTCAAGAAAATGGTATTGAAATAGCTGCATAATAACTTCATTTTACATTTCTCTTTCTCAAAAATAGAGGGACTCTAGGAAGGAGGAGGATTTTCATAACTCCTTATGGTAAAACTTGTTATACATGTTTAATAATTATATTGTTATATTTTATCCCTATAGGAAAAGACAGCTAGTAGATTTAATTATTTTACTGATATTAGTGTAGTTTTTAATTATAAAAAGATTTTCCTTCTTATACTGGAATAAAAAAAATCTAGAAAAGAAATGTCTAAGGGGAAAAAAAAACCTCAAAACATGGTTCGTTTCTATAAATTATCGTAAAAAGTTAAATAATTCAAATATATAACATTTTAATCAATGCCTCAGATAATGCTTCAAGCATTCTAAATTTTAAAAAAATAAAATAAAATTCATATTTCCCTATTGTAATTCCTTTGTATGCAACCACTGGACTGCCTAGAGTGTAGTCTAACAGGAATTACATATTAGATGCAATTTTGCAAAGCTAGTTGATACTCCACCTCTGTACCTTCCTGGGTAGAGCATTAACGGGCACATGGGAGGTAATATGGAATAAAAATGACAACATACCTTAAGAACAATCCAGACACATGGATGAAAGTTGCCTCCTGCAGGAAAAGAATATTTATATAATAAAGGTATATAAAATATAATATAATTGTCATAATTATATAAGCATAATTAAATTATCAAATCCAAACAACCACAGAATTCCCTAGATTCCATCATCCCAAATGTTATACATTTTATACTCATAAATTATAACATACGAATCCTCAAATCAATATTATAAAATAATTTCTTAACTTCACAAATTACATTATTTTATATAAACATGAAAGAAATTATATTTAAATTCAATGCAAAAACCCATTATTAATTAAATGAAAAAAAATTGCATATAACTGTTATAGTACTTGGAGATACAAAATTTTGAAATTATTTAATATAATTGTTTTAAAATTTCAATTTCATAAATGATGTAAGCATGAGACATAAAAAAGATTGCAGTCAATATCAAATTAGACAACCTGATTTTTAATGAGCTCCCTTCTTCTTTGCAAATAGACAAGAAATTAAATACACTAAGATAGAAATATAAGATCATTCTGTACATTAAAACAATAAAGCTTGGATGATTCAACTCAGCAGTGATATTTATCCTGATCACCTGTCAAATTACACAATAAATGATTTATTTTTGTAATCTCCTTTTTTAGAATAGCATTACATGTACTATTTAGCATTCCAGAAAGGTTTTGTTTTTTTTTCTTATCTGGACATAATTAGTAGAAATTAGAAATAAAACTAAGTTTCATTTTAGGATTCTGATTTAATGATATGTGGATTTTAAAAATACTTCCACATATTTTTGTAACAGACACTTTATAGTTTCTTTTTGCTAAAAAAACAAGTAAGTTTTTATAAGAGGATGGAGAATTTTTTCGTTTTTCCGACACATACTTTTTTTTTAGAAAGATATATTTACAATATCAAAACTTTTTTTAAATTTTACTAACCAGCTTTTAACATATTTCTTCAGTTATTCTACTAAAAAGCATATTTTCCCATAATATTTTCGAAGTTAAAAGCTTTATATAATTGCTAAACCTGCTCAAGAAAACTTGTATGAATTACTTTTTTAAACAAATTATCAAGAATTCTTTTAAGTCCAAGGTTTGAAAAACCTGTTTTAATTTTTTTTTTTTTCCCCACACCATGACATGCTCCGAAAAGTAATGCCTTAGAAATGTACTCAAAATTTGGGAAAATAAAGCATGAACAAGAAAAATAATTCTCCATATATTACAATTCTTAACTTTAAATTGCTATGAAAAAAAATTTAAGGCAAATTTTAAATAAAGAGTATCTGTAATTACTTTTCTTGATAAAATGCCCATAAGGTCTTTAACATAGAAAAGATTCATAAATATATTTTGTAGTCTACACATAACTCATCAGTTAATATTCTAAAAGATGTTTTATACTATGGAACTGAAGAAAACAAAAATCCATTTCAGAAACAAATATTTTTTGCCCGTTCGAAAGAAAAGTCCGTAAGGAAGCCGTTCATGGGGAAATGTCGCCAAAAACTCGCCAAAACCGACTGCACAAAAAAAGACCAACTTTAAACTCTCAGTAAAATACTGTAAACAAAATAAGACGTTGTGAATGTGAAACCATCAAATTAGGAGAAGGAGGGGAATTCCGTTTCATTTTTCACTGGTAAAGAAGAAAATCAATAGTAGAAGAACTGATCAGTTTACAATAATAATCTTCCTTCACGCGAAAAATATATTTTCAAATTAAAATATTACAAACCATTGGAAGTTTCCCCATTTATTAAAAATTTGAATAACACGACAAGAAGTAAGCGCGGCCCGCAATTTTTATTTCAACTATTTTTCGCATGGGAAAAAAAATTACACTATAAAATTCGTGCTTACACTTTCTACGGATACCATCACTAAACCATCCCATCTGGTCTTGATACCACGGTTAATCTGTTTATGTCGCCAGTATATCAATCCTGAACCACCCTCGATGTGCGCACACTCAATAGGCAATACAGTAAAATATTTAGTATTTTAAACTCGCCAATATTTTTTCTCGGCCGCTTCAACAGTAACGGTGGTTAATTAAATACCGGTCTGACCAGACACTGAAATTAAGCGCCTGAAGTATACGCCAAATTGGCGACGAAGGTATCTCATCGCAAATGCGATCATAAAAACGAAATAAAAGCCATTGGTGTATAAGAGGAGCACACAACTCTTTAACAGCTACAACTAGAAAAATTATATGAATATAAAATAATTTTTTATCATGGATATTAAGAAGTTACGTGTTTCTGTTATGCGTTTTTCTCGAATATGAGACTCATGAAGAAGGAAAAGTTTCTTACATTTTGTCACCACTACTAGATGGCGCGTGAAACGTATATTACCTTTGCTTTGAAACCGAATTCGTACTATTTATATAGATTATTTCATTTTGTCCAAATTAAAATAGGTAATTTTCCCCGTTCTATTTAATATAAACGTCTGTTGTTTTACATAATTAAAGAATCATATCTTTGAAAATTCTATTAAAGTAAAATTTTCATTTACACTCATGTCCATAAATTAAGGATAATGCCAGCTCTGGCAAATAAAGGTTCAGAAACAAAACAAACGTGACTTATTCATAAAACCTATTCATTAAACAAAATATAAAGAACAAAAAAGATGGTGTATGTATGATACCATTCATAAAAACTGAGATTTTTGCTCCCTGTAGCAATTGTAAAAAATATCTGCTTTAGAAAACCTTAATATTGCATGGTTGGTATGATGGTTAATACATTGTATGTCTTCCTTGCGATGAAATACAGTCCGTACAACGCCTAGGCATGCTGAGTATCAAATTATCGAGCTGATCTTGGGGAAGATTATTTCACTCAGCAAGCAATGCTCTCCCAAATTCCGGTACACATGTAGGAGGTGCTTGACGGGCTGCAACTCGTTGGTCAGGCATGTCCCACACATGCTCTATCGGATTCAAGTCGGGTGAGAATGCTGGCCATTCCATAGGGGTGATATCCTCAGATTGAAGGCATTCATTTACGATGTTTGCTCGGTGCTGACGGGCGTTGTCATCCATAAACACAAATTCTGCGCTCATGGCACCCCTAAACAAACATACATGTTATTCCAGAATGATGTCCCGATAAATGAGACCGTTCATGGTTCCGATTTGAACACGCAGACTTGTTCTGGAGCCCAGAATAATTCCACCCCAAACGAGCAATTCTGCACCACCGTAACGGTGTCGTTCAGTGATGTTGTCTTGGTTGTAACGGGTACCTGGCGTTCTCCATATGAAAGTCCGACGTGAATCAGACAGCAAGCTAAACCTGGACTCGTCGGAAAACATCACACAAGCCCACTGGGACGATGTCCACATTGCATGTTCTCTACTCCAGGCTAATCGCTGCCGACAGTGAGTTGCCGTGAGTGGAACACATCTGACAGGCCTGCGAGCATATAGACCAATATTTCCCAAACGTTTGTACACGACTCGCCTTGAAACTGTGATACTCGTGGCTGCAGATAGCTGACGAGACAGGTCGGATGCTGTGCTCCGTCTGCTTCTTTTGGCAGTCACTGCCAAATACCGATCTTCATTCGGCATTGTAATTCGGGGGTGACCTGTACTGTAACGTCTACTTACATTTCCATCATCTTGGAATCGTTGCCAAAGCCTAGAGATGACACTTTGGGCAATTCCAAGTTCTTCGGATACTTCCATCTGAGTACACCCACATTGCAGGCGGCCGATAATTCTATCACGTAAAAAATCATCCACATACGTCTTCTGTGTCATAACTATTCGGTTATGGTACAAAGCGGCTTACAGAATGCTTGTGAACAATTTTACTTCTTTGCCGCCATTCCTTATACACTCAAGAGCCAAAACATTATGACCACCCCTACATTTTGCAATGAATTCGCCTGGATGATGTGGAAGGCACGTGATCAGGTGGAAGTGGTATTCAACTGCTGCTGGAGAGTCTGAAGAATCATTCTTTCACTTACTTCTGTGTGTGATGGGAAAGGCTGCGGATCTAAGCGACTTTGATAGAGGGCAGATTGTAATGGCTCGAAGGCTCGGAACAAGTATTTCCGAAACTGCACGACTCGTGGGTTGTTCGCGACCTACAGTTAGTACTTATGCGAAGTGGATGAATGACGGTGAAACCAGCAGTAGACGACATGGTGTTGGACGTCCACACGCTATCAAAGAAAAATGTCGTCGGAGACAGTCTCGCATGGTGAAGCAAAACCGGAGCCAGACAGTGGCTCAGCTGACAGCCCAATACAATGCAGGGCCAAGTAGAATAGTATCGCAGCAAACTGTTCAGCGGACACTGTTGGATATGGGGCTACGCAGCAAACGTCCCACTCGTGTGCCTTTGCTGACCAAGTGTCATCGCCAACTGCGCCTGCGCTGGGCCCGGGAACATCGCGACTGGTCCATGGATCAGTGGGAGAGAGTTGCCTGGTCAGATGAATCACGGTTTGTCATTCATCACGCCGATGGCCGTGTCAAGATACGCCGTCTTCCAGGTGAACTGTTGCTCCCTCAATGTACAGTAGGTCATACACAGGCCGGTGGTGGCGGTATTATGCTTTGGGGGACGTTCTCTTGGGCGTCTCTGGGACCCGTGGTTGTGGTAGAGCAGACCATGAATGCTACAGGGTATCTGAACATCATTGCGGACCAGTTGCACCCTTACATGGCCTCTGTTTTTCCAGCTGGAAATGGAATGTTCCAACAGGACAACGCCCCGTGTCACAAGGCTAAAATTGTGTTGGAGTGGTTCCAGGAACATGATGCTGAATTCCAGTTAATGTCCTGGCCGCCTAACTCACCGGATCTCAATCCGATAGAACACATTTGTGATGTCATGGGACGGCAGCTCAGAGTTCAAAGACCATCAATTCGCAATATCTCGGATTTGCGTGACCGTTGCTTAAACATCTGGTACAATCTGTCTCCGGCCATCTACCAAGGACTTGTGGCATCCATGCCAAGGCGGGTTGAAGCTGTGTTGCGCGCCAAAGGTGGGCCAACTCGTTATTGACAGGTGGTCATAATGTTTTGGCTCTTGAGTGTATACTCCTCTCTTACACTCTCGTCATTGTGACGTACTATCGGCGTCATCTGGTGGCTTCCTTAATTTGCATATTATTCTTGAAGATGTGTGTGATAATTCTACAGGTGAAATTTTTACTTTAGAGTTTGATTTCCGTGTGATTCTGGATTATCCTTAATTTATGGACATGAGAGTATATGAAAAATATATATACGGTGTGATTGTAAACTATGCCGACAAAATAAGAGGGGTGATAGTACTCATCAAGACAAATAATATTTACAATGCAACCTAGGGTCGCATTCTACTCAGTGTGTCAGAAAAGCGTAAAGTTCAGTGCCGAAGTTGAACTTTCGTAAAATGTGAATTAACGAAATCGCAAGTTGCGAAATCCCGGTAAGATCAGAAACACTCAAAGGCGAGCAGCAAGCAAATTTCCGGTGAAAAAAAGCAGCATCGACAGATGTAGATGATTGGCTCGTCGTGGTTAAATAGGAAGCCAGCCGAACCAAACGTTATTATTTAAAAGCGTCAAACCTTCAATGCTGCAAAATCATTACGTGATAACATCGTCCGAAAGGATTTCATGAAGGACATGGCGGATTACACATACGAGGAATTGGCAGATATGCATTTAATGCACAGTCAAGCAAATGGGAATGGACGCGAAACACAGAGATTGTACCGGGAGAGATTTCCGAGGCGTTGTATTCACTGCCATTCTACCTTCTTCAGCGTTGACAAAAGACTGCGTGAAACTGGCTCGATCGCAATCTCAAGGACAGATACGGGACGTAAGCAAAGTGTGGGGGCGCCGCAAATGGAAGAGCGTATCTTGAAGAAATTTACAGCAGCTCTTTTCACAAGTACGCAAGCTGTGGCAGACGAAATTGGTGTTTCTCAGAATTCGGCAGTGGCGGCTCGTGTATAGGCACTGCAGAACTGCAGCACCCCCTATTTTCATTCGATATTATCGATAACATTCAGTAGGTATAATGAGTCATTTTTTTCCATTAATTCTTTCATTATGCAGTATATAATCCTTACATTATATAATCCTTACATTACATAATCCGTACATTATATAATACTTAAGCTAAATGTCGGTAGCCATCCCCTCGTTCTTGAAAAACGACAAAAATCCTTGTATGAAGCTGTGCTCTTCACAGTTCCAGTAATGCCGTGTTTGTCTGTTGTGCGCATGCGCGCGTCTCCGAGGTACTAGAGCTTTCTCTCGCTGGTTAAAGAAGCGTCGGCACTGTTGCCCACACAGCGCCGACGCTGTTGTCCGAGCGTGTGGAAGTGTTTATTTTTGACTCGGCGTGTGTTATGCTTAAAAACCGGGTACCATATTATTGAATGTGATAAACTGTAGATGACAATCAGCTATTCTATTTAATTCAGTGTTTTTTTGTTTTTTTTCTTGTATAGAAAATTTTAATAAATAACCATGATCTCCTCGAATCCCCAGGAAATAAATTCTATGACAGTAAGTGAAATTCAACAGCTTAGTTTTCACAGTTGTCTCTCCATGAGAAAGTCACAGTTCAGATAAGAGGCCGTTTAACACCTGATATTCAAATATCTCAGTCAGGAATAAGGAACTGCAAGAAGTATATTCGCAGCTTTAATTCTGAATGGTGCCAACGGAAAAGTGGGCTCTGCGACTGTGAAGTGAAAAATGCATTGTTTTGCTTCCCGTGTTTGCTGTTTGGCGGTGATAAAAGACGGTTTTAGAAATGAAAAAAAAAAAATTATAAAATAAAAAATGAAAGAAAAACTGAAAAACAAGAGAAGTCAAAGAAGCATATTGAAAATATGGTTTTCCTATCACTTTTAGGAAACGCAAACATTAAGTGAGACATACAGAATTTCATTCAATGAGCATAACATGAAGGTTACGAAGAACCGTGAAATTTTATACAAAATAATAGACTGTATTTTATTTTGTGGAAACTTTGAAACTCCGTAGCCATCATTCCTGATTGCACAACAGATTTTCAGAACTCATTCAAATGGTCATTGTTCTACGGTATGTCTTTAATGAAGAAACACTTAGGCGTTTTGGAGGATTCTTTATTCCAGAAAATTAAACTGCAGATGGCATATCGAAACGTATTCTAGAACAGTTGGACATATGGACATACTCCTTCAAGGAAATAGACAAAAGATAATAGCTCAGACATTTGATGGTGCAAATTTCATGAAAGGCAAAAAAGGAGGAGTTCAAGCAAAAATAAAAGCAGTTTATAGCAATGCACGTTTTATTCACTGTTATGCATATCAACTTAATTTAATAATCAGAAATTTTACACAATACAAATTTTACAAGTTTTGCACAATAATAAATCAATGGCTAAAATTTTTCTGAAGCAGCACCCCCACTAATTTTAGCAATAAGCCGCAACTGGAATTCGGTGTTGAATGTTCTACATGAGGCACGCATGCACCCCTTCCACTCGCAGAGAGTCCAATCACTAAACGCAGAGGACTATGCCCGTCGGCTACAGTTTGCGAAGGGGATGCTTCAGATGGCAAATAACAATCCGCAGTTTTCTGCCTTATTATTATTTAGTGATGAGGCCTCGTTTACAAGGTGAAGGCAATTTCAACAGTCACGACCAACACGTGTGGGCTGAAGCTAATCCTCACGCTACTACCCCTCGGAAACACCAGCAGAGATTTTCAGTGAACATCTGGGCAGGTATCGTTGGTGATTGGCCGGTGGGACCGTATCTTTTGCCAGAGTGTCTGACCGGTGCAGCGCACCGTGTCTTCCTGGAGCAAGGGCTTCCGGGTTTCTTACAAGGTCTTCCGCTCACCACACAGAGGGACATGTGGTTTATACATGATGGAGCCCCACAACGCTTTAGCACAGCGGCCCGCCACTTCCTGAATGTCACATATCCTGAACGGTGGATTGGACGTCGGGGGACCTGTGGCTTTGCCCCCACGCTCATCGGACCTAAATCCATTAGACTTCTTTTGGGGGGATTACCTGAAATCATTGGTTTACGAGACACCTGTGGACTCCGTGGAAGATCTCGTCTCGAGAATCGTTGTTGCAGCGGACAAGATTAAGGGCCTGTTCACATAGGAGTCTGTTGCGTTGCGTTAAGGAAAAGATGACGTGGAGACGAAAATAAACCAATCATAGGCCTCCAAACGATTAGCAATGAAATTTTTAACGCCTATGATTGGTTTATTTTCGTCTCAACGTCATCTTTTCCTTAACGCTACGCAACGGACTCCTATGTGAACAGGCCCTAACACTACACCAAGAGTGTACGAGGGGGTGCGCCAGTCTTTCATTCGTCGATGTCAACTGTGCAACGAAACCCTTGGACATCACTTTGAGCCTTTCTCTAATCTGAATAGGATTGTTCAACTTACGATTTTGTTTATTCTCATTTTTTTCCAGTGACGAAAGTTCAACTTGGACACTGAACTTTACGCTTTTTTGACACACTGAGTGGAATGCGACCCTAGGTTGCATTGTAAATATTGTTCGTCTTGATGAGTACTATCATCCCTTTTATTTTAACGACATAGTTTATGATCACCCTGTATATCCCCCACATCATACATATTTAGTTAGGAGATAAAATTCATGAGACTGTGAAGTATTAATTAACTAGATTATTTTTAACAAACATAAGCTAAAAATCGTTGAGTAATCAATTGCTATAATACTCAAGTTCGTGTTTGATAAGTAATCAAATATCGATTGGGACCGGAGATACTTAGTGGTTTAGCTTGTTGGGATTCTGTAGTAAGAGTGCTCGGTCTCGAGTTCCAACAGCCGTCACTGAATGCTCTTGTGTTTATGCCGTATATGAGCACGTTAAATCTATAGACCCGAAAGTCCCTCCGTGGAGTTTGTAGGGATGGGAGGAGGGTAAGAGCCCCCAGATATCGTACCTGAAGGTGTTTAGTCTAAACTGGGGTGGCAGAACATTCACCGGCAGGGATTCAAACCCGGAAGGCACTAGTTGCCATGCCGGGCTGCTACGGTAGAAGTATTGGGTTTGGTTTGGTTTGGAGTGCTACGGTCAAAGTTGTGTTACACGAGGGCTAATCAGACATAGGTTTTAACCTATTGCTTAAAGCCTATTCCGAACGGCTACAAACGTCTATGCCAAGAGCGAGACTCGAACCCATAGACTGTGGTATCAAAAGTCAGCGCTCTAGCCATTTGGTCATCTTCCGGTCAGAAGTATTGGGAGTTATCAATAATTAAACATTATGGAAGTCGAGAGGTTAAAAATTAATTATTTGTAGATTAGCCTCTTCAATTTTAATAATTATTCAGATAATTTTTCCTATTTAACTAAAAATATGATCATTTTTCATTTAAAATGTTTATTTGAACTGTCTTTTTGCACAGCTTCATTAAAACTATAGATTAAATATGTAAATAATGATACATTATTTTCTAGAACTAGTTAGTTATGAGTACATATAACACGCAGTCATAACACTAGCTGCAGTCACTGAGTACATAGTATCCAAACAAAACATAACATAGTTTAACAATTGAAGAGTTTAATTATATAATCTTTTTCAGAATTTTTAAGGGCTAAGGTTGAGAAATGAGATATATGGAAAGAATTGTGAATGAAATCTAATATGGAAACAAAATTAAAAATAAAATTGGGAGCAATCTCACCGTTTTATCAAAACACATGCACAGTAAAAATGATATTTTAGTTTACAGACGTCCAACAATACATTATATAACGAAAGCTTTTACAAAGACTAGTAATATTCTCTATTAATAATCACGAAAGAATTTATTATCATAACTAACAAAAGAGCAAGTCAATTATGTATTTAATATTTTGTATAATCGCAAATTGGAGAGAGAGAGATGCCACCAGTATGGGTTTTTTTTCGGAGTACCTGTGCAAAAGCTTTATCTCCAGTGATGAGTATGATTAATTTGAATAAGGGTGCAAGTGAAATGGGTCAGTAGAGGTTATTAAGATAAAATTACTTTACAATGGGTTATTGTGATGAGTTATGAGAAGTTAATATAAATGAACAATTTAACGAGTAGTCAATTAAAAGTTAGAGAGACATAAAAAGTTAGAAAGATATAGAAAGTATTTTAATTTAGTTTATTTTTTTTTAATTTCTACATTATTTAGAATTTTTGTAATTTTTATCTTGATTATTATTATTTTTTTGTTAATATTTTATTTTTTAATGTCATAAAAGACATACACACGCAGAAAAGAAGAAAGGAAAGAAAACGTGCTTTTAGAAGGCTATCAAGAAAGAAATGGGTATCCTAACGAGTGAAAAATACACAGAAGAACGCGAGAGAATGAGACAATTAGTCAGGCGATGGCTGAAGTTGAATAGCGCGGGTAAGCTGGCGGGAAGCACTGTCCAGAAAATCTTAATCGGGGAATTTCAGAAATTATATCATTAAGAATCTTGTAGATATTGTTATAAAATTGACTGACAGCTGTTGAGAGACCCTGCCAGAGCCTGACTAAGGCAGGGGCATACGGGGCAGATGTCCCGGGCCCCTACATCAGAGGGGGGCCCCCAAATCGAATAGAAAGTTTAGTATTAAGTATTAAGTTCTTCATTACTGAAGTAGTGAAGCAGAGGGGGGGCCCCAAAGAAGTTTTTGCCCCGGGCCCCAATTAGGCTAAGTCGGGCCCTGGACCCTGCGGAATGTTCGGATATTGAAATCCCTCCTACTGACAGCATTAAAGAGGTACCTGAAAGCCTTTTTAATATTCCTCAGATTTCTACAAGTATTTTAGGAGCGTTCATTGATGTTGATGCTAGACTCAGTAGCTTCGGTCCAGACAGGTGAGCATAGAGAGCCGTTGAAAGAATTACTGACTTACAGAGTAGCGCTTTATTGCTATTGTTAAGGTGAGAGCCCATAAGGAGGGAACATAGCGACTTGACTTGACTTGAACAATCATCTGCGTACAGGGCAAGAGAAGTGTAATTATTGCGAGGAATGTCATTTATACATAAATTAAATAAAGATGGACAGAGAATGGAGCTTTGGGGGGACTCCGGCAGTGATTGATTTGTGTGAGGACCAAACAAACCTAGTGATCAACTTAACAATTTCAGATCAATATCATTGACCAGTGTCATTGACAAAACCAGGGAACACATGGTTACTTCTAGATTGACCTGGTACCTGGAGAGCACTAATCTTCTGTCCCCCTCACAAGCCGGTTTTAGAAGATATCATTCAACTGCTCGGGAAGCCATTTACTTCAGTCAGAAGTTAAGGATGCTTTCGACAGACGCAGCTCAACATTGGCTGTTTTTGTTAATTTTAAATCAGCGTATGATAGGGTCTGGCGACTTGAAACTAATCAAAACACTCCACATTCTTGAAGTTAAAAGTATTTCGCTTGCTTGGATCAAGAGGTTTATCACACAAAGATTTATTAGGGTGCATTATGGCGGGGGTATATTTGTTTTTAAACAGACAGAGAAGGACTTCCCCAAGGGGCAGTTATCAGCGCTATTTTATTTAATGTTTACATCAATGATCTTCCAGAGACCTTGACTTCTGATCGTTCTACCAGCACTGCACTCTATGCAGACGATCTCGTGTTCTTGTGCAGTATACTGAAGAATTAACAGCAACTTTTGAACGTCAATCTCAACCACACACTGGAGAGACTTGATGTTTGGTGTAAAAATAATATGATTTTAAATGTGGACAGAGGAAAATTGCCAACTTTTTACATTAAATAGACAACAGTTTCAACCAGTTATTTTATAATGGTGACAGTGGTGTAGCGAGGGGGTAGGGGTCTAACATGTCCGGGCGCCAAATGGTCCACAAGACCATTGGACCATTTGGTCCCCAATACAATGGGGGGCGCCAAAAAGGTATCGTGCCCCGGGCGCCAGTTATGCTCGCTACACCACTGAATGGTGATCGTATTACTGTAGGTAACAATACCACTTATTTAGGTTGTGTTCTGGACTCTCGCCGAAAATGGACTGATCACGTGACGTTTGCCAGGGGGGGGGGGGAAGCTGAGCGGAGACTCGCATTGAAGCGATTGGCCGGCTGCAAATGGGTTTGTAATAGAGAAACTTTTCTTATTACTTACAAAGTGTGCATTAAACCCGTTTTCAGCTATCATGCTGAAATTCTAGTGACTGTTTCTATTAATACAATTAGCATCTCCGAAAAAATTGAAAATCAAGCTCTCCGTCTCATAACTGGAGCAGTTAGGATCATTCCCACTGTGGCTAGGCAATTACTGACCAATTTAACCTCCGTGAAACATGACATGCATAAAAATTCCTGAATTTTGTTGCAGAAGCTCTGTAGGCTTCCAAATAGTGACTTTTGGAGAAGCTACAACTTTAAACGATGTAGAATACTGAAAACCCAATGTAGCTTTAAGCAGACCAGCTATCAGGTTGTAAAGGACCTTGATATTATTCGGACATCTGAACTTCTGGTCGGTGCTGGTGTCCACTTGACTTCTCCGACATCCAGGTACACCTTGACTTGGATTTGAAAATATATCAAAAAGAAATGAAGTCTGCAGATTAGGGCAACCGCCCTTGAAACAATAGAAAATAGATACCCCAGTGGGCAGTGGGCTCACGTATATACTGATAGATCTATGCTGGAAAGATGTACTGGAGTCGGTGCAGGAATCTACTGTGAATAATTTGTATTTTATAAAGCTGTTGGTAGAGACACGAGTTTCGATGGTGAAGTGAAAGTTATTTTTATAGCCTTAGAGCATATACTTTCTCATAAGCAGTGCTTCACCAGGGTTGTAATTTTGTCAGACTCTAGAGCCGCTCTACGAGTTATATATAATAATAGAGCGTGTGACTCGAAACGAAATTATGAATGCTGATCCTTACTAAACACTTTAGCTGATTCCGTAGTGCTGCAATGGATCCCTACTCGCTGTGGTGTGGAAGGGAGTGAAAAGGCGGGTCTTGTAGAGTGAGGACCCTATTTTACGCTTCTATAGAGTGGTAATAAGATCTGCGCATTATTACGAAACCATAGAATGACCTCGTATATGCAGTGCCGGATTTCTGCATAGGCCTACAAGGCCCCGGCCTAGGAGCCCCGGTGGCTTTACATTAGCTCAAAAGCCTGGCTTGCCTTATCAAAAATATTATAATAAATATATTTACTACATTTTGCCAAAACAGGGCGCTCATAATATAACTTACAGCCCTGGGCGCAACAAAGCTAGTAAAAAGTTTGACTTTCTTACGAAACTACATCGTTTGGAATCTAAAGACATCCTTGAAGGAGCCAGAAACCTTATTAACTTTTTATCCGGGGGATTTGGATAAGACTTTGGAAAACGAGTGTCTGCACCTGCAAGCGCATTTGTCGTCGAATGATGAAGTTATGGAGTTATCGTCACTGAAGCTATACAAATACTTATCGGAAAAAGGTTTTTTGGACATTTATCCAAATGTACGAATGCTTTTGTGTACACCCCAGTGGCAGAAACACCGCGACGTCGTCGCGGACATAGAAAACCCCTTGCGGACAGTTTTTGTCTGCACCAATAAAATGTTTTAAAAATTGTCCACAACTCTCGGACTTTTTTTTCCAGCGGTAGTACGCAGCATTACGTACCTCTTCTCTTGCTATTGAGATGCCGCGGGAAATGCTGTCTTTCGCCGAGAAGCGAGCAATAGAGCCCTCCCTATCGAGCACAGTACGCAGAGAAGCAGGCGTTTATCACGCACACGCCGGATCCCACATGTTCGTTCGTGTTTTCTTTTGCACCTTCCGAACGCTAAGGCAAGCGCAGCTGACGTCACAGGCGACGAACTCAGGGTGATGAGCTTGCGCAGGCGCAGTAGTGTGATATTTGAAAAATCGCATTACTGCTCAAACTCATGCGCACATAGGTGAATTCCTTTGCTTCGTTACAATTTTGCGCTTGCCTGTGTTCTGCGCCCGCTAAGAGCAACTCTCATTCTATAGAAATATTGAAACGCACGTGTTTAGAATGGCGTCTCGTGATAAGGTTGTGTGTGGTGTGTGATTGTGAATTAGTAAAAAAAGGGCTGAGATCGAAATATGGGACGGATGAAGAAGTGGGCACTAATGATAAGAGGGTTTTTATTCAACTGAATGGGCCCCCATCTGGTTATAAAGGTACCAAAAGATTTTTAAAAGCAGCTTCATTGTCCATGTATGGTTCTGCTTATCTTTCTCATTTTAGAAACCCTACAAGAAGTGAGATGATGAAACGCTTTGTAACTTCAAAAGTTATAAGCAAAATTAATGAGAATGCACCATGTTTTAAATAAAATGATAAAAAATCGCTGGTTTAATGTATTATTTATTTGATAAAATTGCACGCAAAATTTGCAGACAGATTATGAAATTTTAAAAGCTTGTCGCAGACAGCTACAAAACTTTCTGCCACTGGGGTGTACACCAGCGTCTAACTGCTCAGCAGAATGGTCGTTTTCAGCGCTAAAGAGAGTAAAGAATTACTTAAGATCTAACATAGGAGAGAACAGGCTCAATTCACTCTCTGTAATGTACATAGATTCAGAAATAATGCAGTCAATTGACTATGATGACGTCATTCGTTCTTTTGCACAGAAGAAAGTTCGTCCTATGATTTTGTAAATTTTATAGAATAACGTAACTATAGTAATATAGACTGTGTAATTCTGATGTTTATTAAAGTCGATAAAAAATTATATGTTCTGTACTAGTGCATTTAATTTGCTAAATTTCCAAAATAGCTTCGAGATGGGCCCAAATGTCAAGTGCCTAGGGGCCCTGGGTCTCTAAGTCCGGGCCTGCGTATATGGCTTATCACTTCATTCAATCGGACAATGCGTGACCACATCTATGAGTTTTCGGTAAAGACAACTGACGCGTCTTCCTGCTTTTTAACTGAAAAATCGCCATCAGTTGTTGTAGATATCTCATCTGGGACAGGAAACTACTTTTTTAATTTCACCTTTATTTTGTAGCATACTATTTAATCAGCCCAATTTGGAGCTAAATTACATAACATTTAAGGTTTAGATGAATAATTTAAGTAATTCTTGAAAATAAGTACTAACTCCCCCTTTTTTTGCTTCATTAAAATTCATCATAGAATAGGGATCAAATTTGCAGTTAATTAAGCTGAAAATGTATTTAATCTTACGGTGTCAAAACACCAAATATTGAAAGAAATTTTAGCTTAAAATTGGGTTATTACTTTTAGTAAGTGAATTCTTCATTTATGTGCTGCTACTCTAGGATTGCAAATTTTTTCAAAACTTGATCCAATATTTGTTAAAAGGCTCTAACAGATCACAAAACAGTAGTAGTGGGCAAGTTTGCCAGACTGCAAACCTGATTCAACCTAGCTTTGCCCGTTCTATATGACATCACTGAAAATCATTATTTCCTAGGAAATGACCCGTAGTTTTTAATACCTTGAATCTCAGTGGCAATTACTTAAATGTTTAAAGCTAATAAAATTTGAGATTAGCCTGAGCTAACAAAATATTGTTTCAGTCAAACATTAAATTGCTCAACATATTTCTTCTTTCCGGAGAGGAATACCCATCATAGACATCAAGAACTTGGGGTTACTTAGATTCTTATGAGATGTAAAGGTCTTGCATACGGCCCCCTAAAGCAAATCGAAATCCTAGCATTTCTCATCTTGTCAGGCCTGAGAGCATTTGGAGATCAGTTCTCTTCGGTCATAGTTTTCGTTAGATTTTCTTTTTCCAGTGACAATTTGTTTTTTGTTATGTATCCAGTTAATTTTGCTCCTTTTATTTCGAAACATGCCAATTTTCTACATACTTTTCAAACTTCATTTATATATATCATTTATATATTCTTTTTAATATTTTTGGTCATAGGAATTCTCAGTTTTTCAAAAATGCTCTTTTGATGTATTTTGTTTTCATAAATTTTGAAGTTCATTATTAAATATTATCCTTTGAAATAATTTTGTAGTCCAGTTTTTATGTTTCTGTTAGGAAATTCCTGTGTTAAACACATTTTATTTTCCTTAATATTTCAATTTTTTTTTTCATTTTTATATTCATAAATTACAAGCATTTTGAAAAAAATTACAGTTTAATTTCAAATTCATGTATTAACAAATTATTATCTTCAACATCCATTTTTCTTAAGTTTATTTTGAAAATATTTTAGCAGTAATTTTAATTATAGTATATTTTTTCATTAAAATGATTTAACATTGTTTATTTGTTAATAAACTTGTTCACTGAATTTCAATAAAAGTGTTGACATCCACAATTTTGGCCACCACTGTATGTCTGTATATATATATATATATATATATATATATATATATATCTTTATATATAAAAGGCAAAGTCTGTGTGTGTGTGACCGAGTTTTTGTCTGCTCGCGGCACGGCGCAAAGACGGCAGGTCGGACAGTCTTGAGATTCGACACGAAGATGCCCCCCGAGGTCTCATTATGCACCTCGAAGCCCTTTTTTCGATTTTTTAATTAGATTTTCCGTAATTAAATATTTAGTCGCGATTTGGAGCTCCCGGACGAGTAAAAGCTCCGTAAATCCTAACGTATCCGTCCAAGAATTTTTTTTTTCGGACGAGCCTATACGGGAAAGATGACACTATACGGAAATCACAATTAAAATTGTCTGTCTTAATTTATCGATTAATTGTGATTTTTTTTCGATCTCCTGTACGCACCCGTTTATCGGAAAAAATCACGATTTTGGCCGCGACCCTTTTTTCCAAATTGTCGAATCTATACGTAAATGTCGTTACATTATTACGAAATTTTTATCTCAGAGACCCTAGACATCACAGTTTCGAAATCCAGAACCAAAATTAATTTACAAATTGTAGTTATTTTTTAATAATTTATTTTATGATTCGGAAACTTTTGCGAGAAATCTCATTTTGGAGATTTCGTTCTTCATTTCCGGACGAAGGTACAGCGGGGGAAAACAGGTTTTCGACGTCAAGCCGTTTTCGTCGGTCGTTTTCGACGTCAAGCACGTGATGTGTTGGGGCGTTTGTTTTCTATGAGGGATTGAGTGGTTAAAGGAAATCGATTACTATTGCAGTGATAATCGATTAAAAAATCGCATTTAGTAATGCCGTAATTTTTTTGGCCAACACTTAGTTAATATCATATAATTTGTGGTGTGTTTGTGGAAAACGTTTTTCGTCTCGCTGACTGTTGTGGAAAGTTTTAAGTAATCCTATGTCAAAAATTTTGCCAAAATGTGCCAGAAAGGATTAAATTTATATGGATAAAATAATGTATCGTGGTGAGGAAAAGGATGACAGCAACGCCCATTAACAAAGGGTTAAGGCTACTAAAAAATTGGTAATTACATTAACCGAGCAACGCCGGGACGGGTACAGCTAGTATATATATAAATATGTCAGACAAATGGTTTTGAAACAGCATTCAGTTATGTTTACCAAATGTTTACACCAGGAAAATGCCATCTAGCACAGTGTCAAAACTTTTTGACACAACCAGACAAGTGGCACAGGATGTTGAACTCTTCCACAAAAGTTAATAACAGATTATCTTTTTGATCTTCAGAGAATTTAAAAAACAAATGAAAAAAAGTACTTCTTTATTCAAATATCAAGAGTTGGAGAGCTATAGAAATACAGCAATCCTTATATCAGAACAAATATACAAGTTATCGAAAGAGTTTTTATTTGACTTAAATGAAATATTGGCAATTATAATTTTTTTAAACTAATACGTTTCAAGTTTCAGTATAGCCTTTTTCTTGTACTGTCTTGACTCCTCTGAAAGACCATAACACCACCAATAACGCAAACACACAATCCAAGTAAAGCACAAACAATTATGAGAAACAGTTTAGTGCCAGACATTGGAGGGGGTGGATCATCCACATGATCTGTAAATAAAACATCCTCAATGAAAATCTTAATTTAAACTATCTATAAAACAATATAATAAACAATACTTTAGGAAAAGCTTTTTTTTCTTCAAAATTACAAAATTAAGAGAGAAACACATCAGAATTTATGTTGTATATTTATACTCTCTCAAACAAACTTGTTTAGTAATAAAGGGAAAACACTTCATAGTTTAAAAAGTCATTAAAAATACTACAAAAGTCAAATTTATAATTGTGATATCTCGGAGACAGAATGTGACTACTGCTAAGTTTTGGCATAAAACAAGCATATGGATGTTATGAGGACTTTATTACTATTAAAATTACACAAATGAAAAGTGTAAAGATAAATGACAAATAATAAAAATTAAGATGAAAGAGAAAAAGGCCAATGAAAAGGCACAAAAATAAAAAATTAGTATTTAAGAAACTATCACCCGTGTGGTGACCGGGTGTGAAAGAATAGTCCCAATGTAGCTGATGCATGTCGTAAGAGGCGACTAAAATGGGTACCCAGCGTCCAGGGGTATAGCCGGGCACCCTGCCCCTGGGGATTATATCAGGGGACTGGCCCTCCAGGTTGGGGGTTGGGCGTGGGGCTAACTACCCCATCCCGTAAAATCACCTCAGTTCAGAAATCTCGAAATGCAATAACCGGACGCCCCCCTCAAGGTGGCTTGATGGTGCTGAATGCGACCTCACAACGCTTGGTGTGAGGGGCTGGAAAGGGAATGCTGGAGACGCATTTTAGAGACAGCCAGGGCCTGTCGCAGGCTGTAGTGCTGTAGATGATGATGATGATTTAAGAAACTATGAGTTCAAAATCTAAGTAAAGCTACACACACACACACAAAAGGAGGGCCTAATAACTGTATTAAGTTCAGGTTATGATGAAATACAAGCACTACATGCAAGGACTTTCACAGAACAATAAATTTAACAATTTGATTCAAAAGGCAATGAGGCAATCTCATTTAAAATATAAAAATTGCCTGATTACTAGTTTTAGAAAGCTAATTCAAGATTATATTTGGACAAATCAAGTTACGATTTCAGGTATGTCCATAAATACAAACAAAATAACTCATCAGTCATAAGTTGCTTGATGAGATTGCTTATAATGCAAACAATACAAAGATGACAATCCATCAGGACTATAAGATGCTTGATTAAAGCACGAGACATATATCATAGTTAGAGGGATTAATTCAGAGTTAAGCATCTCCATATTCAGAGGCCATAAACCTACATTTTGCTCTTACAATGGTCTACACAATATAGCATAGCCTACTACCATAGGGGTTACAAAATTACTACAGTACATCCCTTACAGCATTAACTATGTTACAGGAATATTGATAAATAACAATCTGGTCTCATACCAACCTAATAATTAAGAACACAAGAAAATGTTTTACACTAGTGCTATAAAGAAAAAGTGAGAAGAAAGTAAATATATTTGTACCTCTTGGTGGTGCAAAGAAAGCAGCAGCTGGTGCAATTTTTGAACGGTCTTCTTCCTCCTAGCATTGAAAAAATATTTTGGTTACCTTCTGAAATGCACTTGAGTTAAAAAAAATTTACATAATGCATAAAAAATATTTTAAAACTTACATTATCCTCTGGCGCTTCAAGCTCATATAGTCGCATAGAAATAATATCATGATTATCTGGTGATAGACAAAAGAAAACACAAAATTTGTGAATCAATATAATACATAAAAAATATACAATATCTGAATTAGTACACATAACACTATATTAGTCTCATGGATAAGGCATTCCTACATGCAACTTCAGCTTAAAAACTACGTCACAAAAATTAATGATTATATAGACGTTATATCTGAATGGATGCGAGAACAATATCCCTTAATTAAAAATTATTCCCTTTCATACTCATACAATTGTCTGGCAACAATATTCTTCAATAAATGCATATTTTGTACTGATTTTGCTCGATTGCAATGGATGGGACCAGACATAGCTCCGAGGCCTTCCAGGGAGAACCCTCATTGGAGTACTGGTTTTCTCTATCAATCAATATGAACATTATTGACAGAGTTAGAGGTTCTTCTAATATACAAAGCTACTTCCATTCATAATATGTTTTAAAGTGGGGTGAGAGTATTAGGCCACCTTGTGGTGCACCCTAGGTTACAGAAAATCTACTACAACTTTCACTATTCTCTTTGCAGTCTAACATATAATGTGAGAGGTCATCAGAGCTCTAAGATTTTTTAATTTTTTTCTAAAGCAGCAGGCGATTGGACATTGTCCTCATGCCATATACACCGTGGAATTGCTCGCCATTCATTTAAGGGAGCACTGTATAGGTGGCCAGTATTAACCCCTATGAACCGGCCCCGTAATTTTGAACTGAGTCAAGTGACGAGACCGGTACACTTGACCCTGCACCTCCAGAGGAAATTTTGAGAACTTGGAGGACATTGCAACCACAACAGATTTTTCGTGCACCAGCCACCATTAGTGTACATGGCAGTGGATTTGTCAGCAATGGGCATCAAACCAGTGATGTTCAGATTCCTGGCTTGCCACCTTTGCCAACTGAGCCACTATGCCCAGAGCTCTAAGATAAATGTCCTTCTAAGGGTAAGGACAAACTTGGAATAAAAGTTCTTTTTCAGAACACTTTGGGGGGGGGGGGAGAGATCAAGAAAAATTTACCAAACTGAGAATACAATATTTAATGCAAAGCCAGATACAAATGGGATTATTGAGAGTGGAGAATCAGTAGATAATTTGGAATTATTTGACAGCACATAATTAACATCTGTTTCCAAGACATTCTTGTAAAATTGTATCTGGTATTATATTTGTGAAGAGGTTATTACCGACATTAAGATAAGATATTCAATGACTGACCTTGATTTTTTGGAAGCTATTAAGTTACATGTTTGGAAGGAATTTTTCAATGAATAAGCATAGTATTGGGGAATCTAACACACACACACTCTACTTTATCATAGCAGAAGTTAAACAAACAAGAAATCAAATAAACCTATCAATATTCAAGCCACTAATTTTAATATAAAACAGGGGATATAATTGAAGTGAAAGAGAAAATTTTACCAAATTGACAAAATTACCTGAAAGGTCACCAGTAGTAGCAGATGCTCCAAAGTAATAACCAGTTGGTAGCCTAACACCTTTAACAGTGAAACATTCCTGCCAGGCATTTTTGCCTTCCATATCAGTCGAAACCTGTATTTTTCAGAAAAAATAAAAAAGGAAACTGTTTAACAATCAGAGTAATTTTAAAAACTTCCTGAAAACTCACATAATATCATGTGTATACCCATTGATAGGCATGTGGAGTTTTAATACCCCATTACCATTTAAAGTCTATACTTCCTCAAAATATTTTAAGCCCTTCCGGTAGATCTCTTACAAAAACAGATCTTCAGCTAGGACTATTTCCGTGGTTTGGTTTGGTTAGGAGCACTATGGTCAACTTTTGCTACACGTGGGCTAATTAGACTGGGACCTATTGCTTAAAGCCGATTCCGAATGGCAACAAACATTCATGCCAAGAGTGGGACTCAAACCCACAGACTTTGGTACTGGATGCCAGCGCCCTAGCCATTTCACCATCATCTGGCCAACTATTCCCATGAAAAAATTTATTAGACTGTAAGCTAACTGCCTGAATATAGCAATGGGATACATGGATACATAATCTTACTCTTTTCTCCATATATTCTATGGTGCCTGGTATAAAGGGCTTAAGTCAAAAAAAGTGATTTTTCAATTTTTGTTAGTACTGGTAAAAAAAAAAAAAAAAAATCTTTTGACTTGACAAAATTATTGTTCTGCAATTGACATAAAAGGCAATAACTTGGTATATTTAAATCACTGCTATTAACTTAAGCCCTTTATACCGGGCACCATAGTATTGTCAGTGCTAGCTTTGTGTATTCCACTCAATATACTTCGTAAGCTAAAAATTACGTTTGTATTTTTAACATATCAATGGTAAACAATGACTGGCAGAAGTTGCAGTAAATGTTGATTTTAAACAGACTGTAAGTTACAATGGTATAAAGGTTAAAACTGTTATAGCAGACCAGATGTATGTGATAAACTCTAACCGGTAAGATTAAAATATAACTGAGTAAGAATGCCATTTAATTTTGATGCAAATGACTTGCATGAAGATTTTGTCAGTGATAACTTACAACAGCAATTCATCAAAATACAAAAACATGAGTCATTTTGCTACAGTTTTAACAAAAACACTAGATATTTGTGTGCATTCAGGTTGAAATTAAAAAATGAAAAGCAAACAAAAGTAAACAAATTTCTGAATGTACTATAGCTCTTTGCAATGAGACACATGTGAGTTAGGGTTATCAACTCTGAATAAAACTTAATTACAAACTTGACAATAGCCAGAAGACCTCAGGTGCAGCTTGTTTTATATAACGTCAACATTTGATGAGCTTTCAAAAGTTATTCAAAGCCAAGGTTATCATTAAAAAGATTTAATACATTATTCACTATTAAAATTAATTTAATTTTTATTTGTATATGTTAGTTTACATATCTTTCTTTGAAATAGGATATCAAAACTGTTACTCCAATCTGGATTATGAGTGAAAATAGTCAAGAAACCTTGGTCAAATGATGATGCTAGTGACAGCAAAAATGAGTAAACAAGAAATGTGAATAACTAAGGTTTAGTTTCTTTTATACCATATTCTTATTTGTAGTAGAGTATTTAAATGAAGTAAAGGTTAAAAATAACAGTGAGTACCATTTTATTACCTCTTTTAACATTTTTGCTTAAGTTTGCAAGAAAATCTAAAAAGAGGAGACAAATTTTATGAGTTTTGTCATGCTAAGATTTATCTTCAACAGGCAAATACTAGTCAGTGATATTTCTTACATCAGATGTCATAGCAAACTGAAAATCTATTTATCATTTTGCATAAAATACCAATATCTTAGATGCATAAACTGAGGGGGTAAAAACACTGCAGATGAATATAACTTAGAAACAAGCACATACAGGGTAAAGCGTTAACATGGTAACACACACAATAAAACTTCCTATGAAATAAAATATAAATATCTCAAACACTGCAGAATCTAGAAAAAATACAATTTCACTTTTAAAATATTACATTTGTTTAAGTCATAACTGACTTACCGTCAACACATCTTTTTCGTATCTAATAGATAAATGTGTATCATGTTCAGCATTTCTGAATTTAGCATCGCAACCAGCAAGTTCTGTGTGTGTGCCATCTCTGTCATGGTCATAATGCAATGAACCATTATTCACCATAGCTGATATATATGGATGCCCATGCTAAAGGAGATGTGAAAAGAATGAATATTATAATTTACATCATATTCACACCCCATTTTCACTATCAAGAAAGTAAACTGTACAAAATGTGTCGACTACATCTAAACTGATAAAATATGAAAACATTTCTCTTTTTAAAAGAGAAGAGCTCTTTAAAACTAAGTAGAATTTTGTTAACTGAAAATTCAGTTTCTTAAATAATTGAATATAAGCTCTATTAGAAGGTAAATCAATAGTTTCAAACTTTTTAACCATTAAGTTTCAAGTTGAAATTTTTGCCAATTCAGTCTAACATTATTTACGAATTAAGACCAAAGCTCTTCACATATTGAACATTTCATTCATGTTTAAAATAAAAATATTTGTGAAAGATGTTGAAGATTTTAATTTCAATATTTGAATAAATAAAAGGCTCTTTCCTGCTTTAAATATTTATTAAATACACAAGGGTATAAGTAGTATAAATTCATACCAAATACAATGAATGATAGCAGTATAAACTTCAACTTCAGTCAGAGAAGGTAATGAGTATAAGATTTATATAAAATAATGAGCTTTTTTTCACATAAAATACCCATACATTAATAATAAATGATTTGTACATTAACCAATGAAAGTACTCAGAATAAAACTTACATTATGAGGTCCATTTTGATTCGCATAGGTATCTAAAAATATTCCCAATCCATGGAAGTAATCAACACTCCCAAACACAGTTCCTATAGAACATACAATATTACATAAAATTGACAAAACATTTTACATACATGAAAAAATATTTTAACAAATAAATTACTTAAGACTCATTTAAAAAATAATTAACTCTGTTGTTTACAACTTAATAATTACAATGCATTATTTAAAGAATTTCAAATATTTTTATGACAAACAGGTAATATTTAAGAAATTTCCTAACTTATTAAGAACAAAAATAGATTTTTTTTCCCCTTTTTTCCTGTTAATGGACAATATTTAACTTTAAAAAAAATGCTCTTAGAAAAATCTTGACTTATTCCACATTAATAATGATCTAAAGAATAATTTCTGGACTTCTTTTAATGTATCCCAAACCACAAAAATATATTAGTGTGATTCAATAAAACATTAGGTTCGCATTCATTTTCTAGTTTAAAAAAAATGCCTAATCTTCTCTACAACTCCATGTTTCCCAATTCCTTCCATATTGTTTCACTCATTAACCCCTTCGCGACCAGCGTCCCGTATGTGCGACGCAACGATTCCACTCTTATCAGCCCAGTGTCGCCTATAGGCGAAGAGCTCGGATAGCCATATTGAGCCCAGCGTGCGTACGCGTAATTTGAAAAACGGAATGATTTGTTTGAATTTTTTAAATGCTAGTAGGTGGCGCTAAATGGTAACGGTTTTCACAACGGTCGAGTCATACGACATTTGACCTTCATGTACAGGCATTAGTTTCTGTTTATCTGTTCTATGCTTCTGGATTTGATAGATTTATTGGTGTAAACAAACTGTGAATCACGGCTCTTTAAAAGTGCACGTATATGTTAAAGGGGTGCCGGCATTTTATTTACTTATTGCTTTGCTTTTTTTGTTAGGAGAATATGGTGAAGTGCATCTGGCTGACTATTACAGGGTATGAGAGAGAATATTTCTGGGTGTTTTTTGTAGATGTTTTGGATATGTTTTTTTCTTTTTCTCGAAGACGAAATCACTTTGTCGCTAGACATTCGCCTGTACATACACCGCGAGACTGCTGGCCATTAATTTAAGGGGTGGGGTTATATTCAGTTTCATTCCATTATCCATGGCTAAAAGACCAATTTACCTAACTAAGAGTGAAATATGTGTTGTAATCAAAATATGGGAGGTGTTGACACTGGCGATCAGTGACGTAGCGAGCATAACTGGCGCCCGGGGCACGATACCTTTTTGGCACCCCCCACAAAAAACATTTAGTAATATAATATATAGGATTAGTTATTTTGGGACCATTTGGCGCCCCTCTGCGAGAGGTGCCCCAGGCATGATAGACCCCCTTGCCCCCCTCTCGCTATGCCACTGCTGGCGATTCTATCATTAATCACTATCCAGCATGTAGAAAAACAGTGAAATGGCATAAAAAGCTGTTTTTTGGTTTGTTAGATATGGCACTTCTAAATGCAAATGTAATATATTCGAAGGTAAAAGGAGAGAAAATATCCGCTTTGGAATTCAGATCCAGAGTTGTTAATTATATAATAGAACAGTTCACAAAACCAAGAAACTTAAAAATTTGTCCAAAATCATCAGGCACTCAACCTTTCTGTTCATCTGGAAGACATTTTCCGAAAATTTGCATTGATGAAAAAGGTTATAAAGGTAGAAGGCGATGCGTTGTCTGCGCTAAAAACAAGTAAAAACCAAAGCAAACATCATAATATGAGTGCAAAATATGCAACGTAGGACTGTTTGTCGATCCTTGTTTTGAATTATTCCATGCACAGCAGAATATTTAAATTGGAATTTCATTATCTACAGATAATTATTGCGTAATTATCTGTTTTTCTTTCTTTAAAAATTTTGAATTTGTAACTTTGGTTTTGTGTATACAGTATTTTTTTCCCATGTTATTAAGTATAATTATAGTATTTTGCATGTTTCATTTATTTCTATTAATGTTATATTCATTATATTACTACATATTAAGAAGAAGTATATTATATACATAATTTCTAAAATTGGAGTCATTATATTAAAATGCTGATTTTATATGAATTTTTTTGTAAAATTAGGTTTAATGCTGAAAATGCGTGGGCCAGTGATGACGTTCCATTTCGGAGCATTCGGTCCCGTGACTGCAATTTGTTTTCCGCATGCTGGTCCTCAAGAGGTTAAACTTTATATTTTCAGACAAAAAATGCCTAAACACAAGGAAAAAGCTGAACTCCATCAAGAAAGACTAAAAATTTATATTTTCCCCAATATTGAAAGAACAGATAATATTCAAAAACACTTTGATAGATTTAAGAATATAGAATCAATCATCAAAATAACAATAGATGATAGTGTAAGTAAAACAATTTAAATATTGGTACCGATTCCAATGGGATTCAGTCTAAAAAAGGACCAACTAATTAAAAGCATTAAAAACTTAACAGAAAGAATAAGTAATTAGACTTGCCAGATGTGAGTGGTTGTTTGGTGTACCATAGAGCCATTCCATCACCATATAAATCTTTGCCTTTACCATATATTTTGAAATGTACTTCTAATTCCCAGTTTCTCACCTTGCATGGCTTTAAAGAATATAGAAGTAGTCATATAATCATTATAGTTATATAAAACATACACAAAAAAGAAAAGAAAAATGAATTAACCTTGAAATTATATGAACAAGACATTACAAACAAAATTTATAACACTGCATAACCCTACTTTTTTTATAAAATGCATTTAGCCCAAGAGTAATTTAAAGTCTGTATGTTTGACACCATAAACTTCATATATGTTACAAAATTTAAAGTTGAGACATGACATACAAAAATATGCTATACACAGCCAGGCGTGGCTCCAGTCCCAAGTTGTTTTTTTTTTTTTGGGGGGGGGGGGGGGAGCAACATTGGCTCCTAGGGTTATATATGTATGTATATAAGAAATAAACATTGTCTCATTTTAAATTTAAACTCATTAATGTTAGGTCTTCGATTATATAATTTTAGGCTATGAAAAAAAAATACGCCGGGCATTTTTTCGAGGGGCAATTGCCCCTACTGCCCCCCCCCCTTGGAGCCGCTAATGTACACAGCACTGAAAATAGAATGCATACCAACAACATAAAAAAAATCTATTCCATTTGTAGATTCCATACAATTCTTTGAAGTAAAAGCATAGAATGATAACATCTTATTAGAAATATTGCCAAGCTTTGAAACATTTCACAATCAAACTATTTTTCTCAATAAACGATAAACTCTTGCTCTGGTATGAAACAAAAAAAATCTATGGAAAATTATAATACACACACACAAAGTAGAAAAAAAAAACTATCACTCATTCATTCATTAATCCAATTGATTCTTAATAAAAAAATAAATATCATACAATTATGATTTTGATTAAATAAAGTATAAAAATATTTTGTTAGGAAATAAAAGGTCAATGTTTTAAAAATTATTTGAAGGCTATACCAGACAACATGATCTGTTCAGAAAAACCAGCACATTAAATATAGCAATGAATTTCCTCCAGTAAGCAAATTAATAAACATGATATTCTTTTCTATAGTGAGTAAATATTTTTACTATTATTCTATACAATGATATACTGATCTGTCAGAAAATTGAGACAAATTTAGATATATTTCAATCAGTCCAGAATTTCTGGAATTTTGATGTGAGGTCAGTATAATTTTGAGACAGCCAGAACAGTTAAAAAAAAGAAGAAAAAAAAGTGAGTCTACTGAATTCACAAGATGTTATACTAATGAAGTTATATTCCTAGAACTTCCCTAGTGGAAAGGTATGCTATGAATTTTAAAAACAAAAATAAAAGACAAAATAATTTGGTCAGTTAAATTTGGAAATGAGGCATCATAGAATAGAAAAATTATACCATACTCAAAAATTAAGATATTTTACATAACATAAAACTTTTAATTACAGTTTTATTTGAAAATGACTCAATTACAACCTTCATAGGAAAAAAAAAAATCAAATTTCCTAACAGTAAGTTCATGATCCAAGTTTCATTTTATACATAGGATTTGATCAAGACAGAGTAAATAAGACAAGATTAAAAGGTAGTTACTTTATCAGTTGAGATGAATGATTATTTTCAAATTAATTTTTTTTTTTGGTATATATAATAGCTATAAAGTAAGTTTATTTCGGCTAAATTACTTGGAATTTTAAATGTATGTATGTGTGTATATATATATATATATAAATAAATATTTATATATATATACAGGACAGTAAAAGTTTTGTAGAACTGAATGAAAAGTCAAAAAAAAAAAATAATGTTTTTCCTTTTCTCTAGATAATGTGTTATATTGCTTAATTTTGGATAACTGCCTCTTGTTTGTTTTACGACAAATCTTTCTATAAAGCTGAATTTTACAATTTTGAGTTTCACAGGATACTTGGTTGTTCTATGCTGGGTTTACTATACCTTTGCATCAGTGGTTTGGAATGCTCTTCTCAAAGATCACCAGATCAGATCAAGTCCTCTGGAATTACCATTTAAAATTTTTAAGTAAAGTATCGATACCATGAACAATTTCGCTTAAAATGTATTTTAACACAAAAGAAATTTTTCTTATTCACATACATACTTCCTCATCACCTCTAAATGTACTTTTTGAGTGTTCAGATTAATTCATTGAATAAATTACCTATGACATCACTGTTAACAGTACGCTCTCTGCATTTTTTTTTTCTCATTTAAATTTTTAGCTGAGAATCTTATTTACCAGCTGTCTTTTGTAACAGGCACTTTCAATTTCTATTAGATGATTTTAAATATAGCATTACTGTGTATTAGCTGCTCAAGTGTAACCCATGTACAGCACCCCAAGTAACAAACCCTCCCTTAGTCAAAATAATATGTCTGAAAAAAAAACCGAGATTCTATAACTTAACAGGAATTATTGATGAACGATTAATTAGAAATTAGAATGTCAAATAACTTGAACAAAATATTGTTTTAATCTGCTGTGATTCAGTCACAACATCATTATAACTAGTTCCATTGTTGAATATGTATTTTTAAAGGGGCCAGTTAATCACCGGAAACTTACTATAATATTATAACGAACAAATGAATTTTAAAAGCGACGACTTTAGATCCCATTGATAACAAACTGAATAAAAAAACACTTACTACATTGTTCCATATAGCTCCACTTCTACTTTGTAAATCTGGTGTTAAACGAATATAACTATTGGTAATCATTACACTACCAGTAAAATCCCAAAAAGGGATTGATATTCCAGAAGCTAAAATATAAAGAAAACAAATTTTGTTACAGATTACATGTGACCGCGGTGTAAAATCAGTTTCGTAAATAGGATGTAAAACACACAACAAAAAATCTTACCTTGATAAGGTTTTATGACTGAATGTTCACGCTTTAAATAATCATTTGTATTCCAAACACCAAAAGTAAAAGAATTTTTTAAAGCGACTAATAAAAGTGTGGCGGATGTGTATTTCAAAAAGATGTTCATGGCGCTGCTTATCAAGCTCACATAAACAATATAAATATTAAGGAAAAAGAACACAGTTTGACTTACAACCTGAAAAACCTACAAGATCACTTAATTGCACATGACAAAGCAACAATGCTACAACAAATTAAAGACACATTTCTTATGAATTTGGACAGCAACAGCGCTAAGCAATTTTGAGAACAATCATGAAAGCTGTGATTCGATTCAAAATAATAGTGATTTGAATCGAGAATGATCCGAAGGTCCCGTGATCATCATCCTAGACAACTTTTGTAGGACAGTAATCGGGCACGACAGTAAAATACTTTATTCATAAAAGCAGCAGTTTCCCACATCACATAACAGTCTCTTTCTAGTTCTTTATGAGGAATTAGATCATTCTCAAACAATAATTTTAGCACTTTAGGACTGTGAGTGTCAAAATGAAAAAATTGTATGTTGTTCATCTCGTGTGTTAGGACCTGTTCACATAGGAGTCCGTCCGTTGCGTTAAGGAAAAGATGACGGTGGGACGAAAATAGACCAATCATAGGCGTTAAAAATTTCTTCGCTAATCGTTTGGCGGCATATGATTGGTTTATTTTCGTCCCAACGTCATCTTTTCCTTAACGCAACGCAACGGACTCCTATGTGAACAGGCCCTTAATTAGAAAAGGACACTTGTTAGGTTGTATTAGTACTCAACCATACGTCCATCATAACCGTCCCGAGCAAGGTTAAAAATTGCCCTTCTGGGCTATCTTTTCTAAAAATATCATGTGATTGATTCTGAAAACCAATTTCTGCTAGGAAATTATAGGTACTTTGCTTTCTTCCTAAATCAATTTCAAGCCTTTCTTCGTGTCTGGTTTCAAATCTTGAGTATGCAGTTAAATATACCCCATTAATTTTGTTAGCACCCAATTAGGGGTTTTAGAAGCTTTCGAAACTTTGAGACCCAATTTAAGATCTTGCATCTTTACTATCAATCCTTTTACCACCCAAATTTAAGCATGTAAGTTTCTTTAACGTTTGAGATGCTGTTAGGGCCTGTTCACGTAGGAGTCCGGTAGCGGAGCGTTGATGGAAAGATGACGTTGAGACAAAAACAAACCAATTATAGGCGTTTAAAATTTTGTTGCTAATCGTTTGGAGGTTTGTCATTGGTTAAATATATTTCAATACTTTAACGCCCCGCAACCGGACTCCTATGTGAACAGGCCCTTACAGAGTCTACACCTTTGCTATCAATCTTGTTACTACCTTAGTCTATGGCTTTAAGTTTCTTCAGAGCTTGATACCAACTAATCTTAATGTCTTCATCAAAATTATCATTTAAATTTTAAAAAAGCTGCCCAATGCTCTCAAATGTTGGGGACTGAGTTATTGCTCTTATACCTTCGACACTGAGGACCTGTTCACATAGAATCTGTCAGCGTCAGCGGTAAAGATTCCGTTGGCGCTGGTTGGTTGAATGGGTCAATGATAGGTATATGATTGGTTAAAATCTTTTAAGCTGACGCTGACGGATTCTATGTGAACAGGCCCTATGCGAGTATACTGCCAATTAGGTACCGTCAACCGGGGTTACTTTGTCCAATTTTAAATTTCTAGTAAAAAATCCTTGTACTTCTCAATCAGATGGAGAGAGGAAAATTTTCTAGTCTTGGTGGAGGGCTTATAGAGTGGATTTATAGTATTTAAATATATCTTCATTGCTTTCTCTTTCAGTAATAATTCAGAAACCCAGTGGGCAAAGTTATCTAGACAACAGGGGTAACTTTGCCCACCAGATGTTGTCTATTAAAAACTGCCTATAAAGGTCACTTCTGCGCAATGTTACCTTTGCCGGGAGTAAAATGAGCCAAAATAAATGTGAGAAAAGTTGAATTTTATTTATTTATTATTTATTATTTTTATAAATTATATTTATACTAGTCACTCGTTAAATTGTTAGATTTTCGTTATAAAATTTTTGTAGATAACTGTTGAGATAACTGTTAGGACTTTACCATACTAATGAGAAAAATACAACATATCTAGATAATGACTCATACTGTTTGAAAAAAATTCAGATAGTCTCCTCTAGCGAAACTACCAAGGGTTATTAACGTAGGATTACTTATCATTTGCTTACCTCTCTTTTTTTGACGCATTTTGGCACTTTTCTGCAGTGGCGTAGCGAGAGGGGGGCAAGGGGGTCTATCATGCCCCGGGCGCCACTCGCAGAGGGGCGCCAAATAGTCCTTTTCACTGATTCTATATATTATATTACTATATGTTTCTCGAGATGGGGCGCCAAAAAGGTATTGTGCCCCGGGCGCCAGTTATGTTCGCTATGTCACTGCTTTTCTGTTTAACTGTTTACTGCTACTGGGTTTGGCGAGATGCAAAATTATGACTCGCGACGCAGGACAATTTTTTTCCCTCCGAAGACCCGTTATTGAGGAACGTAATCCTACGTTAAAATCTTGAGAAATCTTCAAAAAAGAATATTCCTCGTTGTTTCCTTGGAGGTGGAGTTTTGAAAAAAACGTCAGTCAGAAAAATGCTGGAATCATTCACTTTTTTAGGAAATGTGAACGACTTCCCTTTGTTTCTCAGGTAGGAAAACTCCAAATCACTATCGTCACAAATGCTTCAAATTTTTTCCAGGATATTCTTCAAATTTTTTTTCCCAAACAATTTCACAACCACAGTCTCCTACTTACAAGTTTAGGGGCCTTTCATCAATTTGAATTTTTTGTTCCGTTTCCATCGTTCTTTCTTCATCAGAACTTTGTTCTGTTGTCATCGTTATTTCATCATCAGAACTAGTTGAGTCATGAGTAGAAATGCCAGCATCTTCCTCGCTGCTCGAATCAGTATCGCATTGTCGTTTTGACACTCTGTGACCAGAAGTGGAGGGACCATCATTGTTTGGCTTAAGAATAGGAATAGGCCTAGAATAGGCCAAGTCTCCTGAGTGGATGGCTTTCCCTGGTGGGAGGGATACTTTCTTCCTTGATGTTCGTATCTTTTGTTCAGGTTTTCTACATTTCTGTAAATAAGCGAGGAATGTATCACTCACCTTTGCTCTTCTTTCAGCAGTATCCTGCTCATTACAAGCCATCCCCCTAGGAATCCTTTGCAGAACTTGAAATCGATCACATGGAAAAATTCCATATTTACTGAAGCCATCTCGAGTGTTTTCTACAGCTAATGAGAGGTGGACAAAGTAACCCCAATTATCTTATGGCTCATGAGGTAACATTGCCCATCAAAGCAATGACATGAAAATTAAGGTATAAAAATTTTACAGTCATATCCCTCCAATGGTTATTATATGAAACAGAAATAGTAGAAATAATTTGAAAAACTTACCAGCTATCCCTATGGGCTTCATGTATAAAAGTTGCAAAGGTACTCAAATTGCTTGCTCACAGTCACTTTACAAATTAATTAGTTTCCAACTGATAAGCTGTCACTAAATGGAAAAACTCCTGCCTTACTCGTGCCAACATTACAACTAACAGCTCTGATTATTTGCAGAGCACTCAATGCCATTTGAGTAACCGCTGTTTGGCGCGCAAACTTTTTTTTTAATGGTCAAAGTAACCTCGGTACTTTGAGTTTTTATTAAAACTTCACACTGAATTAAAACCTTTAGGGTAACTCCAGTTTCACATCTCCTCAAATTAAGATCTGTAATAATTGGGCTGTACTGAAAAGTTCTAATTAGTACATCTATAGCCACAGATGAGTCTATTAAATTTAACATATTGATTATTACAATGATAACCTGCCTTTAACTATTACTTCAGTGACTGTCAATTATATTGACAAAATGCATGAAAACTTAGTAACAAACTCTGTAGAGATACAAAAAATTTTGCCAATTACGCTTTCCAAAATCACAAAAAGTATGTATCTTGGGAGAACAATTTAAATTAAAAAGGTAGTTTGAAAATAAAAATGGTAAAATTATTTCAAAACAACGTTAAGAAAATTTTTTGTATGCAAATGTAGTAAAAATGGGCTAAATTTGCTGGTTTTGCGGAATAGTGAAATAACTATGTAGAAAAATTCGGAAGTGTTGTGTAGTTTATGATCCCATTCCAAAACGAATACTTTTTACACTAGCTGGTTTTGTTGTGGTTGTTTTGTTTAAGTTATTAGTATTATAAGCTACTAAGTCAGTAGCAACCAATTAAGAAGAAATGATTTTTTCTTTGTATAAATTCTTTTCTTATCCCTTTCTTAAGTAAGAAGTTGTAATAGATTCAAGGCATTAAATATTTTAGGATGTGAGGCATGTTGTCGGCTGAAGATTTTGTATCAGTAAATGCTGCTATTAAATCATGCAGTAATGCAGATGTAATGAGGGGAATACACCTGCTATGATGAGCTAGAAAGCAATGAGGTCTGCGTAAGCCAAGAGATTTGGTCCTGTCCTCGAAGTCTGACCTATCGACTGCAGTCTTGCTAGGTAAGCTGGGCTAATCGTCCAACCCTTGAGGTCTCCGTCCTCGTTTTTGGGGTGGTGCCCACTGGCGACCACAGGACACGCTGGATCACGGTAGTTCCGCAGGGTGGGTTGCATAGTAACAATAAGAACTAAAATTATAGTTTGTAGTTCTGCTCCCAGGATTGCAACTGCTCCCTCTCAAAATTGACCATACCCAAGTTAGGCCAAGTCGTCTCTTCGCCTGGTCCTTGCTGCGATACCGTCGTTTCTACTTTCTTTTTCGCTTTCGGACCTGTATCATTTTGGACTACTGGCTTCGTTCCTTTTGGCTTACGGGGTTTCGCGTACCCCAAGTAAGTTCGCCGTCGTTTTTCTGGACACTGCCGCTTTTTGTGTTTTTTCTACTATAGTTTGCTGTTCGCTGTTTGCGTCGGGTACGCTTTTCGAGTGTCTCCTCTACCAGAGCAAGTTAGCGTCTTCGTCTATTCAAAAAAAAAAATTTCCCCGCCGTCTGTTCTGCGGCCTTCCGCTTTGTGCTTCCTGCTGTGAGGGGTCTGCTGTATGGGCCTGCTTGTGTGGGTGTACGCAGAGTAATTGCCTGCTGTGGTCTATCATTACCGGCGGGAACTAACCCAGTCGGGACTAGTTGCTACGTCGGGTCCCGCCGCGTGTTTTTGACTGAGGGGAATACATTTTATGCCTGGGTCATATTGTTACGTAAATAAGAAGAGTTAGCAGTAAGATCTGGAAAATCAATGAGTTCGGGGTAGTAGAAAGGAAAGCGACAGTAAAACTGAAAAATCTAAGCTTACCAGAAAATTGAAGGAAATAGAAATAGGCGCCATTGGTAAGAGCATGCTAACTTGAGTATCTTGAAAGAATTCTAGGTATTTCAAATGAATAGAACAAAACTTTTTAAATACACTGCTGGCCACTGTAAATGCAACACCCTGAAGGAAACATGCAAATAGCATGAAATTTACAACATGCATTAGCGGAGGTGAGATATGCAAATGATTAGAATTTCAGCGCAGACGCACATCACGCGCGCCTGTGGCGCCACTTCAAAGCGCTATTTAAGGCTTGGAGATTTCGACGATTTTAAGTTCGGCAATTGTGTTTTTCTTGTGGTTTTTTCAAAAAGACGATCAATTATGCCTCGTCGAAAACAGCGATCATCTTTTGATCAAGTATCCGAGTTCGACAGAGGAAGGATAGTGGCCTACCGAGATTGTGGATTATCTTTCAGGGAAATCGGTAGTCGTGTTGGACGAAACCAAACAACTGTAATGCGGATATGTGATCGTTGGATGCAGGAGGGTACGACGGACCGGCGTGTTCGATCGCATCCACCTCAGCGCACCACTTCACGTGATGACAGGCAAATTGTGCGCATGGCAGTGACGGATCGCTCAGTCACATCACGAACCATAGCACAGCACATGCACTCTGTAACGCATCATCCAGTGTCTGCGCGTACCATTCGACGCCGTTTACAGCAGAGTGGTCTGTCCGGAAGACATCCATTGCTTTGTCTACCCTTGACGCAGAATCACAGACGTCTCCGCCGCCAATGGTGCGATGACAGAAGGATGTGGACGGCAGAATGGAATGAAATTGTCTTTACTGACGAGTCACGCTTCTGTCTGCAACACCACGATGGTCGCATTCGAGTCTGGAGACACCGTGAAGAGAGGATGCTGAACAGCTGCGTTATGCACCGCCACACTGGTCCTGCACCGGGTATTATGGTATGGGGCGGTATTGGATATCACTCTCGCACACCTCCAGTACGCATTGCCGGTACTTTAAACAGCCAGAGCTACATCTCCGAGGTGTTGGAGCCAGTTGTCCTTCCTTACCTTCAGGGCTTGCCCACAGCCATATTTCAACAGGATAATGCGCGACCACACGTGGCACGCTTTGTCCAACGGTTCTTCGTCAATCGCCAGATTGGATTGCTTCCCTGGCCGCCTCGCTCTCTGGATCTTTCGCCGATAGAAAACATGTGGTCCATGGTTGCTCTACGATTGACCCAGATTTCATCCCCAGCTGCCACAGCAGATCAACTTTGGCAACTTGTGGAAGCTGCTTGGTCTGCTGTACCCCAATAACTCATCCAAAGTTTCTTTGAATCAATGCCGAGGTGTGTGGCAGCGGTGATCTCCAACAATGGCGGCTACTCTGGCTACTGATTTTGGCAGGAACCACACTTCACAGAAGTCTATAAATTTAATCATTTGATACTTAGGCAACATGTTATCTACAAAATAAATTTTCTTGTGATATCTCTTCTCTTTCTTGGTGTTGCAATTTGGGTGGCCAACAGTGTAGTTCTCTTTTCACTCAACAAGAAATCATCGATAACAAGAAAGCTGCCGAAGAGTTGATAAAGGATGATAGCTTAAACATTAAACAGAAATATAAGTTAGCTTGTATTTATTGTTTCACATGTCAGATTTCTGCTCTATACACGCAAATAACGAAAGTGGAGAAGTTATAAAGTTGTCCCGAATCTCTAGCCATCAAGCACTAAAATTTTGGTCTTATCATTTAATAGAAGTGGTGGATGAACTCAACAAAGATGAAACCCTAGATCAGGGATACTTAAATTGTGGCCCGCGGGTCGCATGTGGCCCAACGAGCTTTAATGGGCAGCCCGAAACATTGACATTCATTATCAGGCAAATGCATTTGTATACATAATTTTTGAAATTAGTGCGTGAAAAATACGAAACTGTACAAAACTGTGCCCCCCACTGTTTGCGCTGTTCGCACCGACTATCGTTGTGAATCATCCAATTCAAAAATGAAATTATGCGAAGAAGATTTATAAAAATCGGCTTACTGATTCCTACCTTGATGACATATTGAGAGTAGCGTGTAGCAAGTATAAACCCGATTTGTCTAAAATAGTCAAAAGTTTGTCTCAATATCAAAAATCACACTCATTTTTAAATAAACGTTTGAATACATTTAGGTTTTGTGTTACTTTTTAGATTATTATGTTATGAGGTATAGAGTACAAAGTTGCGGCCCAGGTAACATAGAAAACATATGCATGTGACCCGAGAGACAAAACGTTTGAGTATAGCTGCCCTAGATCAATATCAGCTTGAGACAGCAGAAAGAATGATATGTTGATACATGTTGCAGTAGAAGCAATGAGAAATAGACGATTGTACTGTTTTGGTTTTTCGAGATCAGAAATATGATGATAGGAAGGGAACATAGGTACGAAGGGATTATTGTGTAGACATTTTGTGTTTTCTGTTATCAAAATCGAGAGAGGATCAACAGATAGACTATTTGAAGAACGATATTAAAGTCGTTAAGTATAAAAGAGAACTCTTTGAAGATCTCATACGTTACAGATTTCTGTGATAGTTTTTAATTGGCTATATCAATATTACTTTATGAAGGCGGCAGGACTGATGTGAGGATTTCAACCAGAAAGAGATTACGCTGTTTTGTTATTGAGATATTACGATAAGATTGATTGTAGAAGATATTCGATTAGATTGAGGATGGAACTTTAAGGTATGTGAAGAGAATATCTACGATTATAGAGGGCTTTTGAAGGAATTTTGGAACCAATGTTCTGAACATCACAAGACGTTTGTTTTGTGCGTTGTGACGTATTGATCGAGGTAGCGATCGACTCAACTAATGTTACAGCCAAGTAATTTAAAAGAGTTACTTTATTTAAAAAATAGTTGAAGAAAAATTTATGAGTGATGCACCGCAAATAGGTTCCACGAACAAGGAAGAGTTAGATAGTCTCTGAGTCCTTTAGGATGAGCTGTCAGAGAAGTTAGCTCACTTCACACATCAATATCGAGTCAGGCAGAGCCCTCGATTACTTTATCGGCAGAGCGGATGACTGCGAGGTAAGTCTCTATAACCAGGACGGTCGGGACAGATATCTCGTCTTGAGATACCTTCCAAAAAATAGAAAACCAAGCTTCCTAACTGAAGCCAAAAAATCTCGTCTTAAGACCGCTGACTTCACAAATCCGCATTATAGCTATCTCGACCCAGGGACGGTCGGAGTAGTTCTCTCCGCTCAGCAGATCGCTAACGGTTTTCAGCTCTCGTTTAATTTTGGACTTGGCGCTTCATCCTCAGAACTCGTCTCTCATTGGTTCTTCAACGGTGATGTCAATTTTGAGCCTTTTTATTTGCTGAACCGCAAGCTGCGATTATTTCGAATTTCCAGTCTTGGGGCTGTCTCGTGTCATCAAACTGGCGAGCTGTGGCGAATTCCTATTTTAATTGTGCGAATTATTTTAATTCGTCAAAGTATACAGGAAATAACTAATAGAACTAATATGGCCATTAGAATTAAAGTGAACGCAGAGATAAGTTACGGACCTTAAAAAATGTCACTGATTGAGAGAGAAAAAACATTAGGCAGATATTATACAGTAAAACCGATAAAGAGAAAGAAAATAGTATCTCGTCAAAAGAGTGGACAAAGATCTGCGTTGAGCTGATCAAAGAAGGGAAAGGGGAAATACAGGATAGGTTTGTGCATAACTATCTTCAAGTAAGAGGCGGATACGTTTCAGGGAGAATTGAGCTTTTAACAGAAGTAGCCTAACTTATCTAAGCTAATTTTTGATTAAAAAATGATAAATGGTATTCAGCTGAGCCATTTAAAAATAGATTGCTTTACTCGAGGCAGAAATAATTCGGCTTAAAAGAGAAACGATATACTTTGAAGACAGCAAGCGGGCACGCAATTTTTGTATAAAGAGGGTGCCGAAGTTGCTAGTAAGATTTTTAAGTAATGCTTTTCTTCTGGACAAATTAGAGAGTTTAAGATGTGATTGATTTTTTTCAAATATTGGAGTAGGGAGTTATTCAAGTTTAATGAGAAAAATAAACAACTTGTTAGTGAGTTTACTCACAGGGGCCTTTCTTCTCAAGAGGAAGTTCAGAAAATCAGGAAAAACTTAACATAAAAAAGGGGAGATTTTAGTTTGGAAAACTTAATATCATACTACCCAGAAGAAGATATTTACGATAAGCGAAGTTAGTATAGGATTGGCCGTAGGATTGAATTCAAGGGGGGGGGGGGTAAATGGGAACATGTTAAAAAGTTTTAAACTTGGTGTTTTTTTCTCTGAAGAAGAGATAAGTGAGAAAAATGAAAAATGAAATTGAATGAATTTTTTAAAAAACGTGTTACATGAAATGCCAGAAGTAGAAATTCAATTTAACCTGATTAAATCCAATCAATGGGAAGAGGCTTAAACAAGTTTTGCTTGGCTTGGATAATCTGATGGAGAAGTTAAAGGAGTGACGAAAGAGACTCTTTGTAATTATCGTACGGCTAGTGTGATGTTCGATGAACTGATGTATAGTGAAGAAGGTGACGAAAGATTTGTTCCCTGCAGCAGTAAACAAAAAGTAATTGAATTACTTTTAAAGTGGTACTTGAGCGATAAAGAAACATTCCTTAAATTTAAAGAAGCTAAAATAACCTAAAATAGCCTAAAATAAGCCGCTGAGAGGACTTCTGGATGTTTGTTCGACGAGTTCATTTATATCCACTAAGTGTGCTGATAATTTGGGAATTAAAAAAGAAAAATTAGATATTGCGGTTTAAGGGTTAATGGTGCTGCAATGCACATTGGATCGAAAGTGACTGCGTTAATTTTGAACAACTCTGATTTTGAAGAGAAATTACACCTTCTTAGTGTGTCAAAAATATCAGATGCAATACCAGTAAATTATATTAATATTCCAATCATGCAGTATCCCCAGAGTATTACATAAGCGGATCCGGAATTTTGCCAACCTAGAAAAATCGACGTGTTGTTGGGAGCAGAAAATTTTACGAACTTTTAAAATTCGGTCAAATTCAAGTGCCTAATTCACAATTAAAATTTCAAAATTCTGCTTTTCAATTTATTGCCTGTGGTCCTGAATATAAAAAATTTCAAAACATTAAGTGTGGGCTTGTCTACGATTATAAGGATTTAACAAATGAGGAGCAAAATTTCTGGCAATTTGAAGCAATAGGGATTAAAGACGATACTACGTGCAATGACGAAGATCAAGCGTTAGAAATATTTGAAAAGACAGTCAATTATAAAAATAAACTTTATGAAGTTCAATTACCATGGAAGAAAGACTGGAAAGAATTGGGTGATAATTTTACTATTGCATATAACCGACTGAATAGTCTTAAAAGGAAAATAAAAATAAAATTTTACTGTTCATCCACAGTATTGTGAGACTTTGGAAGACTACGTAAAAAATAAATTATAGAAAAGGTGTATAAACCAGATGAGAGACCAGTGTTCTATCTTCCACACCAACTCGAGATTAAACAAGAAAGCCTAACAACGAAGATGTGGATAGTATTTGACACAAATTCCCATGATACAGGGCAATTATCTCTGAAGAAATGTCTTTGGCCAGGGCCAAATCTTAAACCAAATATCCTCAGTCTTCTCATCAATTGCAGGTTAAATAAAATCGCATTTATAGTCGATATAGAAGAGGCATTTTTGCAAATATCTTTATCAGAAAAGAACAGAGATGCAGTGCGATTTTTATGGTTTGAGGATAGTATTCAAGTGTACTGATTCAATTGTGTCCTTTTTGAGGTAACTGCTTCCCCATTCCTTCTGTCTGCTACAAAAAAGCACATCAAGAAGTTTCATGCTGATTATCCGATTACAGCAAAATTACTGAAAGAGTACCTCTATGTAGATGATTTTGTTTTAGGGGTCGACAACTTGCAGGATGCGCTGGAAATATCCCGAAACGCCATTTCCATTTTGGGTGAAGGAAGAATGATACTTAGAAAATGGACGACTAGTGACAATAAACTGATGGAGCCATGGAAACAAGAAGAGTTTAATACTCAGCCACAACACAATCCTATTGATTTGGAATTCCATTCACCAAAAGTCTTAGGGATGTCATGGAACACAAGTGATGGTTGTTTCATAGTGGACGTGCAGGGCCCATTGGAAGTTCTGTCAAAAAATGAAGACACTAAGCGCTTTCTCCTGCGCGCGACCAGGAAAATATTCGACACTCTTGGTATGCTCACTCCCTTAAACGTCCGTGTGAAGTACATATTTCAAGATTTATGGACGATGAAAATTGCTTGGGACGAACTACGAGCAGATGTTCGGGAAAAATGGCTCCAATGATGCTCCGAAATTCCACGTCTTACCGAACTAAAAATCCCAAGATTTGCATTCAACTCAGTCACAAAAGAATACTCAGATGTCGTAGAGATCCACTGCTTCTGCGATGCCAGACAGAAAGCCTACGTCGTTTGCTGTGTACCTCAGAGTCGTGAAAGAAAGTAATATTTAAGTAAATCTCCTAGTATCAAAAAGCAGAGTTGCACCTCTCAAAGGGACTACCAAGACTGGAGCTACGGGGAGCTCTACTTGCTGCACGACTGGGCAGTGAAGTCAAGAAAATAGTAGACCGAAAGAAACCACCTGTTATCTTCTTCTTGACTGACTCCAAAATCACCCTGTACTGGATCAAAAGTTCCAGTGAAAAGCGGAAATCTTTTACAGTGAATCGTGTCAACGAGATTCAATCATTGACTGACACAAATTTGTATTTCCACTGTGTTGCAACTTCAAATTTGTGTTCACCAGATGGCGCTGCAACGCACCCTCTCCCTATGTAAGTACTTTTGTTTTGGTAGAGCAGAAAGAATCGAGTAAGCGATAAGGGAGACTGGGATGAGCTATTGAGCTCCACTTTTCGAATCCCAGAATATAAGATTAAGATCTATTGTCCGCTTTTTGTGATGTCCGTAGCATAGAAAATAAATGTGATTTTGTGTAGACTGTGCTGCTTCATTTACAACCCCTGGATCGGACAGTAGAATTGCCACACACTGCCCAAGAAAGACCTATCCGGCCGACGTCCTTTCCAGAGGCATTAGTGCTGATTTACTCATAGAAAAGGACTGATACTAACACCAGCAGCGAATAACAAAATATAGTCAATGAGTATGGAAACTGTGGAAGAGAGGTTACCTAAGTAGTTTACAACAGTGCAATAAATGGCAATTAGCCATTATTGCACTGGCATTAATGGCTATAAATAATGTAACTGTGTTGTTACTAATCCCTCCTAATTTAGCGGCGCCAGACCAGGTCCATGAGTCCATATATCCTCAGTAGGTCCATCACTTGGCGAGGATCGGTAATAAAGTCCTCCCTAGATAGATTTAGGCAAATTAGGATGTGACCAGGCGTGGCCTGCTCATTATTACACTTTTTATAAGTGGGAAAGGTTTTGTTTTGGCGATCAAATTTTAGACACCTCAAGTTGCCACTTGCAAACCTAGAGATTGCAGTCTGCTTAGCTCTATCAACCTTGAAGATAATAGCTCTACCAGGGCAGACACCAACGTACAAGTCATGGATCGGGGGAGATCTCCAAGTACTCTGGATAACAGGTTTCCTTGCGGAATATGCCTCCAGGTAAGTAAGAGCCAAAGAAGTTGGTGGGCGTTCAGCGGTATCCTCTTTTGCTAGGATGTCAGACACCTCATTGCCAAATAGGCCCATATGACAGGGATCCTACTGCGAATGGATATCATGGTTCAAAGAGAGATGATCTAGCTAGTGTAGGATGGACAAGCCGGTTCATTTAACTTGGTTTCCTGCAAGGCGATGATTTGGAAACTATGCGAGTCTCCCAAATCTATAAATTGTTGGAGTTTGATACTTCTGGCATTTGTAGACAAGCCATTAACGTTGCATTGTAGGATTTTTAATGGCCTACATTTAAGAGGAGACGGTCGTACATTTTTCGAGCAGGGTCCTCTGCCTAAACCCTGAACGCGCCCCTGATTTAACTACGCGACGGGCTATGCAGCATGAACAATTGAGGAATGCGAAGTCATGACAAGTAGGGTAAGGGGGACCGCTTCTGTTGGTCAAGGACCAGGAACACTCGAAGGTAGAAGACTGACTTAGCTCCAAGTGCCTGCTAGCTTTAGCTGGACATAACGGAATGGCGTTCACACCTAGGGTAGCTCTAACAGGAATAAAATTCCCGACGTACATCGTCCATTCCGTTTAGTGCCAACCCCCTCCCCCTGCCACGATGAGGCAGCATAGCAGGACTTAGGGGGAAGAATGTAACTGTAGGTTCACTCGTAGTAATCGAGGATGAAAATATGCCCAGTACAAAATGGCTCACTGGTAGGATTTCTGAGATATTTTTCGGTAAGGATAAAAATATTCGAGTTGTGAACATTAATCTGCTTAACGGTAAAATACACTGCTGGCCACCCAAATTGCAACACCAAGAAAGACAAGAGATATCACAACAAAATTTATTTTGTAGATAACATGTTGACCAAGTATCAAATGATTAAATTTATAGACTTCTGTGAAGTGTGGTTCCTGCCAAAATCAGTAGCCAGAGTAGCCGCCATGGTTGGAGATCACCGCTGCCACAGGCCTCAGCATTAATTCAAAGAGACTTTGGATGAGTTCTTGGGGTACAGCAGACCAAGCAGCTTCACACACGTTACCAAAGTTGATCTGATGTGGCAGCTGGGGATGGAATCTGGGTCAATAGTAGAGCAACCATGGACCACATGTTTTATATCGGCGAAAGATCCGGAGAGCGAGGCGGCCAGGGAAGCAATCCAATCTGGCGATTGACGAAGAACCGTTGGACAAAGCGTGCCACGTGTGGTCGCGCATTATCCTGTTGAAATATGGCTGTGGGCAAGCCCTGAAGGTAAGGAAGGACAACTGGCTCCAACACCTCGGAGATGTAGCGCTGGCTGTTTAAAGTACCGGCAATGCGTACTAGAGGTGTGCGAGAGTGATATCCAATACCGCCCCATACCATAATACCCGGTGCAGGACCAGTGTGGCGGTGCATAACGCAGCTGTTCAGCATCCTCTCTTCACGGTGTCTCCAGACTCGAATGCGACCATCGTGGTGTTGCAGACAGAAGCGTGACTCGTCAGTAAAGACAATTTCATTCCATTCTGCCGTCCACATCCTTCTGTCATCGCACCATTGGCGGCGGAGACGTCTGTGATTCTGCGTCAAGGGTAGACAAAGCAATGGACGTCTTCCGGACAGACCACTCTGCTGTAAACGGCGTCGAATGGTACGCGCAGACACTGGATGATGCGTTACAGACTGCATGTGCTGTGCTATGGTTCGTGATGTGACTGAGCGATCCGTCACTGCCATGCGCACAATTTGCCTGTCATCACGTGAAGTGGTGCGCTGAGGTGGATGCGATCGAACACGCCGGTCCGTCGTATCCTCCTGCATCCAACGATCACATACCCGCATTACAGTTGTTTGGTTTCGTCCAACACGACTACCGATTTCCCTGAAAGATAATCCACAATCTCGGTAGGCCACTATCCTTCCTCTGTCGAAGTCGGATACTTGATCAAAAGATGATCGCTGTTTTCGACGAGGCATAATTGATCGTTTTTTTGAAAAAACCACAAGAAAAACACAATTGTCGAACTTAAAATCGTCGAAATCTCCAAGCCTTAAATAGCGCTTTGAAGTGGCGCCGCAGGCGCGCGTGATGTGCGTCTGCGCTGAAATTCTAATCATTTGCATATCTCACCTCCGCTAATGCATGTTGTAAATTTCATGTTATTTGCATGTTTCCTTCAGGGTGTTGCATTTACAGTGGCCAGCAGTGTAATAAAAAGACACGTAAGAAGTATTTGTGTTTTTCCAATTAATGAAAAGTAGTGTTTTTAATATATTACGGTGTATGTTAAATATATTTGCATTGTTCAACCCTTATTGTATGTTTCTATCATGTTACTATAGTGTGAAATAATTGAATCATATTCATTTTTGTAAACAATTGCTTTTGCATTTATTGTGTAGTTGTGTATCAGTGCATAAGTGTAATGTGTTGAAACGATGTATGTTTCAACGTGCGGAAGTACGTTATAACTCAGTACCTTAAAATCTCCCGTTAGAGAGTGAGGTGGCCGCGCAGCGTTTTGCTTTGTGTCTTTGTACTTTTTTGGTTGTTCAAGGAGGGGCAGCCGGAGTGCTTGTTCCCGCTGTGTGATTATTCATTCTAAATAAAAATTGCTATCGGCAGAAAAGTCTTCAGCCTGAGTTCATTCATTCTACAAAACACAGTCAGTGTTAAGGTTGCTATGTACTAAGAAAAAAATCGTATGTCCCTTTTCCTCTTCTTGCAGACTTTTGTGGTGGGAGGAGTCCAGTTGACAGTTCGAGAATTCCACCCCCCTTAGGATTGACATTTTGAGGGATTGTAATAGCTCTCTCTCTATATATATAGGGGGTTAAGCGCTGCCCCCGAATTTTTTATTTAAAATATATTTTGTCAACTATTTACAGGTACATAAATGCTGATAATCAAATAAAATCGGTATTGTCAGATAGCCTGAACTTTTCTGCAAAGCGCTACAGGATTCATTTTATAAATTTCATCCACCGAAGGAATTTATGGACGTTTAAAATACACTATACCAGATTTTCCCCCGAATAATTTAAATTTTAAAATATTAATTGCATTTTTTTTTTAAAAACGAAAAATGTACACAAATGTAAAATTTCTTTCTCTATGACGGAGTACAATTTAAAAAAAAAATCTTTCAATCCAAGTCGGCAATCCGTGGACAAATTTTCTCCAAAAGTTAACATTGAGGTGAGCGAATCCAATGGGATTAGTACATAGCATCCTTAACAATATGCTTATAAGCAATAAAACTTTTGGGAAAATATCAGCAGCCATCAATTCAGTTGGTATACAATACTAGACAATTACATCATCCTTCACAACATCTCGGAAAAATGGTGCTTTTATATCTGTATGTATAATTCTATTCTACGATGATGAATTTTCAGATAATTTCTTAATACCATGATCATCTACATATATCCTTACTTGGGCTTGCTGACTTAAATTTAAATCGAGAGATATATTTCTTAAGTAAATAGCTTCTTTGAGACCTTCAGTGAGACACATATCGCTCATTCCTTTCAACAACGTCATATCTCAGAAAACAAGATTTTCCAGGAGAGCGATTTGAAAGTTGAAAAGTACATTGAAATGTATTGAAAATAAATTTTAGTTCTGCTCTCTAGAGGCTAAATATTGAGCGCTAAGATATAACGATTTTGCAGGGATATACTACTCTTTCAGGGCATTCTGAAAACAAGCATAACTAAAAATCGCCGATTTTTGAGATATGACGTTGTTGAAAGGAGTGAGCGATATGTGCCAGTGATTGTGGCCTAAGTTAAGAATCTAAAAGAAAAACAAAAGAAGAAATGGAAGAAAGAAAGAGTTTATCAGTTATTTCGCATTGCATTCTTTTTCATTACCGTAATCTGAAATCTGAAGAAATTGCTACAAAACTGTAAAAATTGAGCCATTAGATTGAGTTGGAAATATTTTATTATTTAGCATAAAAATATTTTTTAATTTCTTCAAATCTTTAATTATCTCAAAACGGAAAATATACGACTTCGACCACTTTAATAATCACCGGCACATATTACACCGATTCAATTGATGATAGGTTTACTGCTTTGTTACTGCTATTGTTTACTGCTTTCTTGAATCCCCTGATGGTGGCCGGACGATGGCCGAATGGCTAGGGTGCTAGCTTTCGGTACCAGAGTCTGTGGGTTCGAGTCCCACTCTTGGAATGCATATTTGTAGTCGTTCGGAATTGACTTTAAGCTGTAGGTCCCAGTTTAATTAGCCCTCGTGTGGCAAAAAAATGACCGTAGCTCTCCAAACCAAACCAAGCCTTGAATCCCAGGACATCACACTTCCTTCAAGTACAAAGCAGAAACCAGTATACGAACGTCTATGATCAGGACAATTTCCCCGATCAGAACCGGTACAGCCGATTAAAGCATGATTGGTACGTTTAAAATTAAGCTTAAAATTTATAGTTACCTTTCAATAACTCAATACTCTTTTAGCAGCGGTTGCACAACTTTGATCAAAACAAGTCGAAAATTGGGAAAGGTTCGCTCACTGAATGTGCAATATCAGGTTTTTAATGAAGGACAGGTTAGTAAAGTCAACGGAAAAGAGTTAACGATTCGAAAGTGGTAATTTCGTTAACTGCGTATCTCTGGGCACTTTTTTGAATGCATTTCGAACGCAAGTTTCAAAATAGCTGCCAGTTCAAAAATGCTTATGTTCATGTCTGCGAAATTTATTTTGGAAAAGTTAATATCAAATGATGAAGAATTATCATTAAAAACTGTTAGGAAATGAGTTACATCCACCATCTGATGTATAAAATTATCGGTTGCTGTCAAATGTTTGCATTCAAGGATGTCGTCATCTTTCCATCGTAATGATGCAGTCTTGCATCAGAGTTGTTTCGTTAGCGAATTGAGTAAGTCTTTTCGAACGGTAGGCTCACAAACTTTTTTTTTCCCCAATGCGGAGGCACTTGTCGGATAGACATTCGCCTTTATTCACCGCAGTTTTTGCTGGCCATTTTATTATGGGAGCACCATATAGGCGGAACAGCATTACCCCCTATGAAGAGACGACACAAACGGAGGTAGTTTAGTGGCGCGACGCCGGAATTCGATCCGAACACCCTCAGCACCGAAAGCCAGCGCGCTGTACCACAAGGCTGCCACAGGCCCTCGGTTCACAAACTTAATGACTTTATGAACGGCCAATTTGGGAAACTGAGTTACTCAAGAAGAAAAGTTCGACTTTACGAACCCACTTAAAATTGAAACTCTAGCTTCTTGCCATTTTTTTAAAATTACTGATAGTTACTTTTTATCTTATGACACATGTTATACGAATATAATCGAAGACATCCACATTTGACGATTTTAATGCTATCCATGTCTACAAATCCTACTAATATTTCATTTAATCAGAATGCAGTACAATTAAGCATGAGATTTTCGTTACGCTTTTTAAAAAAAGAATTACGCATTTGATTTTATATTCATTTTATGTGTTATACATTCATTTCCACCTTTTTCTATTTAATTTGTGTCAACGTCTGTTAGTAATAGAATATAATACCGATGGAACAACCCTTTACAAATTGTATACAAATACATCTATAATATTAATATGTAAAATATATCTGTATTTTAAGCGAACATGCTGAAGGTAGGGAGTTTTTAAGCAACCTGGTTTGACTATGCAAATAACGATACTGGTCTTTAGGTTTCTTGTCTGCTATTTTAGTTTTATTTATTAAGGGCATTTTAAACATTTTATGAAAAATCAATGTTTGTCGAAATATTAAATTTATTTTTCCGTTATTGGAATAGTTAATACTTTATTAACCATTTAGTTTTAAAATCAATAAACAACTTATTGATTTTAAAACTAAAGGAAACTATTTTTTCATCTTGGGTGTATGTGCATTCTTTATAGTCCTATACTTCCGTATCCATCTAGGGCCTGCTGAAAGAGGGGCTCGTACAACGGTATTTGTTACTGACAAAGTAGTAACTTCGCCTGAAAATTTAAATTTTATAATCGGAAACAAAATAATATTTACGTTTCCTAAGGTGGGAATAATTTTTAGATTGTTTTTAACATTACCAATGAGCAATGCTGAAGGAAAGCATTTATTTCCCGTACTGAAACGGGTAAGTTATTATTTATGCAGTAAGTACTCTTTCTGTACAAAAGCTAAACAAACTGCCGATACTATATACTGATTTGGCTCTGTTTGGAGCGCTGAGGTCAATTTTTGCTACACGAGGGTTAATTAGACCGGGACCTACTGCTTAAAGCCGATTCCGACCGGCTACAAACGTCCATGTACCCGTTCGAAATCGGCTTTAAGCAGTAGGTCCCGGTCTAATTAGCCCTCGTGTAGCAAAAAGGCAATACTATACATAGAAAAAGATGTTCTAAAAACTCTTTCTTGTGAGTATAGGGGAACCTGTTATACCTCGGACATATTTTTACGTCTTAATTTTTTTTTTCATTGATGTAGTACATAAAAAATAAATCAATGCCATTTTCGATACTGTTGTTGTGACTGATGCGCCTTGACCGACAGTATATTGTCAGTTCAAGTCCATAACGGCTATTGGGCGAAGTGTTGCGGCTCCGGTTTTGAATAGCACCACAAGGGTCGGAGTCCGACTTGACTAAGGAACCGGCCCCGTAATTTTGAACCGAATCAAGTGACGAGACTGGAACACTTGACCCCGCACCTCCAGAGGTAAATTTGAGAACTTGGAGGACATTGCAGCCATGACAGATTTTTTGTGCACCAGCCGCCGTTAGTGTACACGGCGATGCATTTGTCAGCGATCAGCGTCGAACCAGAGACGTTCAGATCACTGGGTCGCTGCCTTTGGCAACCGGGCCACCACGCCCGTTTATGATACTTCAGAACATAAGTGTTAACCTGTAATTTTATTTGTTTTTCTTGGGAATTATTTTCATGTTTTTTTTTGGAAAATTTAGAATTAAAATATCTTTAGAACCAAAGTACAACATAGCGTTGTTCCTTTGTGCATTTACACTAGTTATCAAAAATTAAGGAAAAATCACAAAAAGAAGGATAACACGTTCAAAACTAGGCCAATCTGTTTAAAATTTGAATATGTTGTTAAGCAAAAGGTGCTGAACAATACTACATTATGCAAAATAGTGGCGCTGCAGTCGGAATACGTCATTTGCGAGGAGCATAAAAGTGTTTGTCTCAGAGCAAGGCGGTAATTGTCGCTGCAAGGCTGAGATTAGACATCTGGCATAGCCAAATTGTAACAATGACCTCCAGGCATCATTTGACCGAAGAACTGCGATGGCGAGCTGTTGGGAGACTAGAGGCAGGAGAAAGTCAGACAGAAGTGGCCAGATGGCTAAATGTGAGTCCGTCTGTGGTTCATAGACTTTGGGAACCATTTCTAACCACGGATTCGGCACCCATGAGGTTCAGCCAAGGACGGCCATACGCTACGACGAGTGCCGATGACCGACATTTGTCATTATGCGCACGATGGAATAGAACCGCAACTTCGTATGTAGATCCTCCCTCACTGCAAGCTCTGAAAGGTTGGTATCAACGTCAACCGTGCGTAGAAGGTTTCACGAAGGTGGTCTTTTTGCGAGGCGACCAGCCATTTGCGTCCCGCTCACGTCACGCCATAGGCGGGAACGTTTGCAGTGAGCACGTCAACATGTCCACTGGACGCGTGATCAATGGAGGGCTGTTCTCTTTACGGATGAGTCCAGGTTTAGCCTCCAAAGCGATAGTAGGCATATTTTGATTTGGAGAAAACCTGGAACTCGTTTTCATCCATCACACATCCGTGAAAGAGATGCATATGGATCAGGCAATGTCTGTGTTTGGGGTGGTATCTCTTTGGGTGGACGCACAGACCTCCATGTCTTTCTCCGTGGAAATGTGAATGCTCACACCTATAGAGATGACATCCTTGATGCTTATGTGCGCCCTTATGCCGGGGCAATAGGTGATGCTTTCGTGCTACAGGACGATAACGCGAGATCGCACAGGGCTCGCATCGTGGATGCTTATCTTGAGCAGGAAACAATTCAGCGGATGGAGTGGCCAGCTCGATCACCGGACCTGAATCCTATCGAGCATGTTTGGGGCGCTTTAGGATGACGTATAGCTGCTCTCAATCCTCCTCCTAGGACCCTAGCCACGCTTTCAACTGCTTTACAAGAGCAATAGCTCTCACTTCCTACCGAACTCATAGACCGCATAATTGACAGCATCACAAATCGCTGTATGTGCTGTATTGCTTCTCGGGGGATCATACGCCATATTAAAAGTACTTTTCCTATACCAAACTGACACATCCAATTTGTTCATTGTATACATATGCTAGTTTCTATAACACCATAATTGTCTGGCGATTTCTTTTTATGCTATCTTATACCTATGTGTTGTATAATGTGTATAAGTTTCATTAAATTCTACGTGAAACTTTTTGAGTAATCGCTATTTTTGTGACTTTTCCTTAATTTTTGATAACCAGTGTATTTTTATTTTTATTACTTAATTCAAAAGTATAAGTATCACCCTAACCGAAACCTGAATTTGGAGTCCATGAAAAAATTAGTTAAGTAGATCAATTAAACTTTATTATAAACACAATAAATAAATCACACTTAAATATAAATATGAAACATCGGTTGCTCGGTTAAAAGCTGTAGCTCTGGACAAGCTTGTGACTTCCGGTTTCTCAAAATCATGTCCTCAATCTCTTTGAAAAATGTTCGAATCCAAAATTCACTCGCCATTTGATTTATATTCCAGGATCTATCATATTTTTTATAGCTTGAACAGCTAAACTGAAATCAGAAACATTTTTACACCAGGCACATTAATGATTAACGCTTACCACTTACAATAAAGCTTAAAAGATAGGGCTGGCAATGGCTTAGGACCAAGGTACAGCAGGATCCCCTATGAATAATTTTACAGATGTCAAAATAAAAAAACTATTTTAAATTATATATATATATATATATATATATATATATATATATATATATGTAACAAGAAATCCCGGCTTTCTCTAAATTTATATTTACAGCGTATTCTAAATTCTCTTTTTAATAAAGCACGACCCCTTTTCCAAAAATTGCAACCTAAAAGTAAAGTAAGTATAATTTATATTAGCCCTGCAGATCATTAAGCAGGCATGTGAAGTATCTGAACTCAATAACATCCCCAGATATGAGTGTTCAAAGTTTATGAGATTTCGAATGTCAGTATAGTGTCAAAATTCTTGAAGAGCCCTCAAACCACTCTGAAGTTATGTCTTCTATAACGTCAAAAAACCCACTTTGCAAGAACTTTATGGCCACTTATCCTACGCCCAGGTCAACAGTTCACAGCTCTAACAAGCGCGGGATCTATCAGTCCCCGATAAACTTAAGTGGACACGTGAACTCCACGAATCTAAAGTCGCCCAATCAAAAATTAAGTAGTTTAGGCCTTCTGGCGACAATATTGTAAAACACCCATTTAATATTGCGTGAACAGAAGACTTTTCTCTCTCTTCGTTTCTAACTCTTGTTGCTGTCGAACCTGCTGTCCGCGCCTGTATGTAATCGGCGTCCCGTCCTGGCATGTACGCCGGACAAGTCATGTGGCCGCTGCAGCCTTCGCGATGCTTCATAATTGAATAAAAGTGTTTTCCTGAACCACACTCAGCCCGACTGCATCACTCCTCGTACAGACTGCATCTCCCAGTTCCAAATGTGATTATTATCACACACACATATATATATATATATATATATATATATATATATATATATATATATATATATATATACTGAAGTGCCACTGAATTAGGGATAGCAAAGCCTATGCAAATTGTGTAGCGCTGCGCATCATGTATGCGCAAGTGAGGGCGCTGTGGTAACTGCATATATAGCACGTACTGTGGTTGTTCTGAATTAGTTGTTGGAATTGCCAGTATGGGTAAACTGCCTGATTTAGACGCCTTCGATCGCGGACAAATCGTAGGTGCGCGACGCATGAGCCATTCAATTTCCGAAATCGTCAGACAGCTAGGATTTTCAAGATCGACAGTGTCAAGAGTATACCAAGAATACATGGATGGTGGAAAAAAACTAGCTATCGGGCAAACTGCAAAGGACAATTAGCCTTGACAGTGCGTGGTGAGAGACGGCTCAGGCGTATTGTACGTAGCCAGCGAAGCAAAACATTAGCTCAAATTACCACCCAGTTTAATGACGGTGCCAGTCGTACAGTCAGTAAACGGACTGTGCAACGCTCGCTTCACCGTATGGGTTTCGGGAGCCGTCGACCTACGAGAGTACGATTGCTCTATACTCGCCATCGGGTTGCACGTCTTGCCTGGGCAAGAGAGCACAGAGACTGGAGTGTAGAGGACTGGAAACGAGTAGCATGGAGTGATGAGTCTCGATTCCGACTACTTAACGCCGACGGGAGGCTGAGAATATGGCGTCAGGCTCATGAAGCCATGGATCCTGCATACCTAGCTGGAACTGTACAAGGGCATGGTGGCTCAATCATGGTCTGGGGTGTTTTTTCGTGGCACAGTTTGGGATCTTTGGTGCGTGTACCAACCTCCCTCAATGCAATTCGGTACGTAGAGTTGCTGGGTGATCACCTCCATCCGTTTATGCTGTTCTGTTATCCGCACGGTAATGGAGTTTTCCAGCAAGACAACTGTACCTCTCACAAGTCCCGGTTGGCTACTGGCTGGTTGGATGAGCATTCGTCTGACTTCTCTGTCATGAATTGGCCACCTAGAAGCCCAGACTTAAATCCTATTGAGCATCTTTGGGATGTTTTGGAACAAGGCGTGAAAGGCCATCACACAGAACCAAAGAACTTTACTGAATTATGGACAGCTTTAGCCAATATTTGGCAAGCCATTCCCGTGGAACGTTTCCAGAAACTTGTTGAATCTATGCCTCGTCGTGTGGCAGCCGTTATCAAGGCCAGAGGAGGCCCAACTCGTTACTAGGTAGGTATCCCTAATTCAGTGGCACTTCAGTGTGTGTGTATATATATATATATATATATATATATATATATATATATATATATATATATATATATATATATATATATATATGTAATCTCAAAACTAATAGTATAAATTACCACAACTTCAAAAATTGGAATTTTTAAAAAAATATCACCCTCATTTTTGTTTATAGACGTAGAGCCCCGACTATAATTTGTTTGCCCAGGGCCCAAAAAACATTTCCTCTGTTTTTTTCATCGCATAAGTAAGCATAATTTGAGTTATATTCAGTTCGGCAGTTTCTGTGTTTATTTACAAAGATGCAGGCTACCAATGAGTTTTAAGCTTTCTGATTGGTTTGTCGCCCGACATTTGGTTAGCTTTCCACGCTGCCTCGTAAAAATCGTCGTTCTCCAGCTGCGTTATTGTCAACAACGGCGGCCGCTTAGTGTTTCTCCTCAACAGACGTTACCGCGTGGAATAATTCCGGGATAGCGTTACATATTGATAAAACGTGAGTCACGCACCACCATGAAATTGAAAGGAGGAGATAAAGCGCCTTGTTTTAAATGCGTTCCCGCATTTGGTCGCCGCCACTACATGACACATGCAATTATTCAGCTTTGAAACTGAAACCATACTATCTCAATGAAACATTAAATTTTTTTTCTGCTGAAAATAAGTTGTTTTCGGTTTGCGTATTTAATATAAATTTGACTGTCATTTTGAAATTAAAGAATCATATTTCTTAAATTTTTTTAATTAAATGTTAACTATCAGTTATATGAAATAAACTAGCTGAAAACCCGCACTTCACTACGGAGTACATTCAAATTAAATACAACGTTCAATGTATGCAATTAATGCCGAAAATATGTATAAATATATTTATAATAAATACAACGATAAATGTATGCAATTGATGTAAAAAAAAAAAAAAAACGAAAAAATATATTTATAAAAAAATCGTAACGGATATTTTTAAAGATAAAATAATGTAGAAGAAAATATTCAAATTAAATCTAATAGGACATACTAAAGAATATAGTAGTTAATATAGTACAGTTTGAGGAACATATCTTTTACTGTATTTTAATATTTTTTTGGATAATGTCCAATCGTCTGCCGCATTAGCAAGGGAAAAAATATTTTTTTGTCTATTTCATTGTTATGGACATGACGATAAATTTATTTAAAGTACAAGAAAAAGAAATCACCTGATCAGTATTTAATAAATTGAATTCTAAAAATTAATCTTTAAAAATTCACCAAAAATTAGAAAATGGAGGTAAAGATTCGAAAAAGATTTCATTTTAAAGGAATTTTTATGATCTTTCTCGTGATATAAATTTTATAACCTGCAAATTATTATTTTAAATGCAAACTTTAAAAAAGTGACTAAAAAAGCTTAAAAATTTAATTTTAAAAAATCTAAGAAGAATTTTTCAAAAATCTTTCGTAGTGCACCCCTACACTATAAGAAGAATCGCCATGCAAAATTTCAGCTCTTTAGGTCCAGCGGTTTGGTCTGTGCGTTGTATGTCAGTAAGTCAGTCAGTCAGTCAATTGCGGAACTGTTTTATATACACTGAAGTGCCACTGAATTAGGGATACCTACCTAGTAACGAGTTGGGCCTCCTCTGGCCTTGATAACGGCTGCCACACGACGAGGCATAGATTCAACAAGTTTCTAGAAGCGTTCCACGGGAATGGCTTGCCAAATATTGACTAAAGCTGTCTATAATTCAGTATGGTTCTTTGGTGCTGTGTGATGGCCTTTCACGCCTTGTTCCAAAACATCCCAAAGATGCTCAATAGGATTTAAGTCTGGGCTTCTAGGTGGCCAATTCCTGACAGAGAAGTCAGAGGAATGCTCATCCAACCAGCCAGTGGCCAACCGGGACTTGTGAGAGGTACAGTTGTCTTGCTGGAAAACTCCATTACCGTGCGGATAACAGAACAGCATAAACGGATGGAGGTGATCACCCAGCAACTCTACGTACCGAATTGCATTGAGGGAGGTTGGTACACGCAGGATCCATGGCTTCACGAGCCTGACGCCATATTCTCAGCCTCCCGTCGGCATTAAGTAGTTGGAATCGAGACTCATCACTCCATGCTACTCGTTTCCAGTCCTCTACACTCCAGTCTCTGTGCTCTCTTGCCCAGGCAAGACGTGCAGCCCGATGGCGAGTATAGAGCAATGGTACTTTCGTAGGTCGACGGCTCCCGAAACCCATACGGTGAAGCGAGCGTTGCACAGTCCGTTTACTGATTGTACGACTGGCACCGTCATTAAACTGGGTGGTAATTTGAGCTAATGTTTGGCTTCGCTGGCTACGTACAATACGCCTGAGCCGACTCTCACCACGCACTGTCAAGGCTAATTGTCCTTTGCAGTTTGCCCGATCGCTAGTTTTTTTTCCCACCATCCATGTATTCTTGGTATACTCTTGACACTGTCGATCTTGAAAATCCTAGCTGTCTGACGATTTCGGAAATTGAATGGCCCATGCGTCGCGCACCTACGATTTGTCCGCGATCGAAGGCGTCTAAATCAGGCAGTTTACCCATACTGGCAATTCCAACAACTAATTCAGAACAACCACAGTACGCGCTATATATGCAGTTACCACAGCGCCCTCACTTGCGCATACATGATGCGCAGCGCTACACAATTTGCATAGGCTTTGCTATCCCTAATTCAGTGGAAGTTCAGTGTATATAGATAAAAAAAAACTTCCTCAGTTTTATATATATAGATAAAAAAAAACTTCCTTCATATACCTGTGTTTGCTGTGCAAAGAGTGTTAAGTTCAAAATGGGCTAAACTGAGTTATCTAACCAGGCATTTTTGAAAAATCAAGGGCTACTGCAGGGTACAGAAAGCTAAGACCAATTCCACTCCTAAATATATTTATTCATCAGGGAAAATTTGGGATATGTGACACAAAACACAAACATGTTAGTGTTAAAGGGGTTATGCCCCAATCAAGGATTTAACACTCTTTACTCAATAAAAATAAAATTAGAAAATTTACTTTAAAAAAATATTAAAAATTAAACTAAAAAATCTGACTTTACAAAAGCCGTTTTTTTCGTCCCGTTTTTCTCGAAACTACGATTTTGGACTTGGCACTCTTTACACTGCAAGCACAGATATAGTTAGGACAGAAACTAAATTTGTAAGACGGATCAGTGTAAATTTAATTAAAGTGTTTTTAATTAATATTTTCGTGCCTGTAAATACGAATTACAAATCATTGAATAATTAACTGCATTTATTGTCCCAGAGTGTGTTTATAAGTAATCAAATTTTAATGAAGTAAAACTATAAATGCTGAAATATTTAAAATTAACGAATCATATCTCGATTAGCATCTTCAATTTTAATAATTTTAAACATTTTTTCTACTTTCATAATAAAAATGAACTTCTTTTCCTTAAAAACATCTATTTGAATTGTTTTTGTTGCAAAATTATATAAAACTATTACAGTATACATTATTTTTCGATCTAGTAAGTTATGTGCACATATATGAAAACACACTAGCTGCAGCCACTGAGTTACGATAGTCGTGAAAGCTGTACTCAAAATAAAAGGTTCCTTTCCCGATCGGCTGAAAACAGGAATAGACAAATAATTCTTTTAAAAATAACATCTATGTTTGAAAAAGTAACCGTCAAGTAATTTCTCTTCGAGGTATATTAATGCGACAACATTTTGTGTTTCTATACATTTGAAATATTAATAAAACTACATAAATTTCTAATCCTGGTATTATACTTTAATTTAGTATTTCTTTGTTTACGAATCGCATTGACATTCTTCCAGACAATCTGTATTTTATTTCTATTTTAATTTGAAATGCACGGAAAATCCTCTCACTCATAATCACGAGATCAATAAATCTGTGAAGAGAAAACAGATCTATTTTAATTTTTCTTCATTGCTCTTTTCTTTCGAATAAAATAAGTTAAAATTATAGAATGCCCCCCCCCCCCCCCCTCCAGACGGTGGTTTCAGGCCAAGGCAAGATAGTCAATTGAGAATCAGGGGAGCTGGAGGTAGCAGCTCCAGCGCGAAGGTTGGCTTAGGTGGAATCATGGTCTCGGGTTGTTTCTCCTGGTATGGACTGGTACCCTTGGTCCCAATTCATGGTAAGATCAACGCCGACGCCCACTGCACTATTTTAAATGACAGTGTGCTTCCTAAGTGGTGCCAGTTCTACGGGTTGGACCCATGTTACTTCCAGGACAACAACGTCATGTTGTGAGGTCCACCATGGATTGGTAATGTGACAATGGGGTTAATCGAATGAACTGGCCTGCCCAGACCGGAACCCTATCGAGAACCTCTGGGATGAGTTGGATCGCCGAATTAAGGGGTGCAACAACCGTTCAAAATCGGTGAAGGAACTTACATGTCTTCTCCAAGCCGAGTGGAAGAAAATGCCATTAGCCGTCATACAAGGACTTGTGGAAAGTATGCCCCGGAGGGTTGAGGCTGTAATTGCCTCTCGTGGAGGCTCTATCAACTATTGAATATGAATAAATTTTGTTTTTCTTGAGTCCAAATATTTACTGGTAGATAGTGTATATCATGAAATTCGCTAGCGATAAAAATGATGCTGAAAAAAGGTAACATTTTTTACTTAAATATAAAATATTGAGGTGCAGCGTTATAATTTACCATACTTGCCAAAACTCCATTTAAAAAGCGAAGAGCACAAGGGAAGAACTCATCCCTTGGAATCTTTCTCTGACTGTCTATAATCCCGAACATTTCTGACATGCTTGCAGCATTGTCCTTTTTATTCTCGACAAATTCCAACACCTATACATAATTTTGTTAAATAAACTATATTAGTTCTTTCAAACGTGGCCAGAATACCTATACAAAGTTCGCTCATAACCAGAGAATCTAGTTCTCAAACTGAACCTCTTCCATGTGAATAATCTGAAAAGAATTTGTGAACTAGTTTTACTTTTGCGAGATAAGTAAGTTTAAGTTTCTTTTAATTTTACTAATAAAGCGCAATTCTATATTATTTAATTTATTTGAGATAAATATTATCCATCATTTCCTTTAGTTAATGGCTATATGTATAATATACTAATTATAAAGTACAGCAAAACTTGATCAATTCCATAAGGTTATTGCAAAATTTTTTAAAATTATTTTAATTGATGTATAATCAGTTGGTTAATACTTGATGGGATGAAAATGGATGTGATTAAAGACAATAAAATTCTTCAAAATTTATTTAAGAAAAATTAATATAAAGGAAAGCTCTAAAATAATTTAATCGTTATAAAATGAATACAAATTTTTTTAATTTGTCGAATAAATAATCAGTTTTTAAAAATTATTACTATATTTTGAATTTCAAACAAATCAATCAGAATAAACAAACAGATACAAAATTTTAAAAAAATACAACTTTTTAATTTATTCAATTTTTTAATAAGTGTTTTAAATGTTTTTCATCTGCAGACGGGTGGGATGAAAATTTTCCAAATCCTTTACACTCAGCGATATTTTTTAATAGATTTAAAACAATTGTAGCAGGCCAGAAAATCTTAACGATATCATGCTCTCTTCCACCCGAACTGCTTATTTTTTGACGTTTTGTGGAAGACAACTTTCGTCATATAGAAACAGGTGCAAGGTCACTTCAGTGGAAAGAATAAATTTGTTTAGTCTACAGCGAGTGTTCCTTTGGCCCGATGAAGCATTTATGCAGGGCTGGCCTTAATCACCACGGGGTCCAAATGCAGAATATTCGGCTGGACATTTCAAAATTCTAATATACACTGAAGAGCCAAAAAAACTGGTACACCTGCCTAATATCGTGTAGGGCCCACACGAGCACACAGAGGTGCCGCAACACGACGTGTCATGGACTCGACTAATGTCTGAAGGTATTCTAGAGGCAATTCACACCATGAATCCTGCAGGGCAGTCCATAAATTCATAAGAGTGCGAGGGGGTGGAGATCTCTTCTGAACAGCACGTTGCAAGGCATCCCAGATATGCTCAATAATGCTCATGTCTAAGGATTTAGGTGGACAATGGAAGTATATAAAGTCAGAAGAGCGATCCTGGAGCCACTCGGTAGCAACTCTCGAGGTATGTGTGTGTGTACGGGGGGGGGGGAGTCGCAATGTCCTACTGAAATTGTCCAAGTCCGTCGGAATGCACAATGGACATGAATGGGTGTAGATAAACGGACAGGATGCTTATGTACCCGTCACCTGACAGAGTCGTCTCTAGACGTATCGGGGGTCCCATATCACGCCAATTGCACACGCCCCATACCATCACAGAGGCTCCACCAGCTTGAACAGTCACCGGTTCACATGTACGGTCCATGCATTCATGAGGTTGTCTCCATACCCCTACACGTCCATCCGCCCGATACAATTGGAAAAGAGACTCGTCAGACCAGGCAACGTGTTTCCAGTCATCAACAGTCCAATGGAGGTGTTGGCGAACCCAGGCGAGGCGTAAAACTTTGTGCCGTGCAGTCAACAACATTACACGAATGGGCCTGAAGCTCCGAAAGCCCATATCAATGATGGTACTTTGAACAGTTCGCACGCTGACACTTGTTGATGTCCCAGCACTAAAACCGCAGCAATTTGAGGAAGTGTTGCACGTCTATCTCGCTTAAGGATTCTCGTCAGTCGTCGACGGTCCAGATCTTTAAAGGTTTTTTTCCGGCCGCAGTGCTGTCGGAAAAAAACCTTTGATGCTTTGATGTTTAACCGGATACCTGGTAGTCACGATACACTCGTGAAATGGTCATGCGCAAAAATCCAAATTGCATCGCTACCTCAGAGATGCTATGTCCTATCTCTCGTGCGCCAACTATAACACCACGTTCAATGTCACATAAACCGTGATAGCCTGCCTTTGTAGCAGCAGGAACCGATCTAACAGCTTTGCCAGACACATGTTGTTTTATGTAAGCGCTGCCGACCGCATCGCGTTACGCTGATTGGTTGCATATCACCGTTATTGGCTTACCCACACCTGTATGTTTTTTTTGGCTCTTCAGTGTACATTAAATGATAAAAATTTAATGTGAAGTAAAAAAGACAAAGATATGAAGGCGGTATATTTCTTTTTTTAAATCTCCTTTTATATGAAAACAAAAACTAAAAAGTTTCTAAACTACAAAGATCTTAATTACAGAACAAAAATATTTACAATTTTTTCTAGATTTTTATAAGCGAACTATTTATGATTTGATTAAATTTACTTTCCTCTTTTCTTCATGCACTCAAGACAGTATTGCAAGACTGTTAAGTTTTTCCCTGCGATATTGTTGATCTCGGGAATTTAAATTAATTTTAATATAGCAAAGCTTAGGTAAGGAGTTTCTGTTGCGATTTTTCCCTTTATTTTTTGCCCCTCCCCCAATTACAGTAATATAACATTTATAATTTCAGAAATAAATTTTAAACTATTCTCAAAATGCGTGGGATGTGATCCATCCGTCATTGGTAGGCGCCCAATGGACAAGAAACAGCACGGGCCAAATTTCTGACGGCCATTACTAACACGAAGAAGAGAGGTTTTTCTGACTAATTTTGAAATTAAATATGATCTGAAAATAGCCAGGTAAGAAGCTACAAGATGTAAATCTTCGTAAAAGGGAGAATGCAATTGCTTGCTAACCCTGTCTACTATGTAGGAAATGTAAACATTTATCTTAAAAGGCTAAGTTTTTTTTGCTCTCCTTCCAAAACTTTTGCAAGCAAGAAGAGCTCATACATGGAGTTATCATCTTATTATAAAAAATTACTCAAATACAAATTTTCAAACAATTAGACATTAAAATTGTTATGTTGAAGTCTTAAAGTACAAAATTGCATCTGCAGAGAATATTTTAATTATTTAATGCACAGTTTTAAAAATTGGTCCCCTGTGTTATTTTAACTCTTACAATAATGAATTCTTAAATCTCGTACACACGATACGGTTTCGGTTTTATGATCGTCTCGGTTTTGCCGTTCCGCTTACAGTAAACAATGTACTTTGCTTCGTGCGTTCTCACGTTGCGGTCGAAAAATGCTAACGAGGGAACAACCGAATCGGTAGCAGATGTTCGAATTTGTCTACCGATACCGGATAGACAGAACGGACGCCAGGCCGTTTCGGTTGCCATTGGTGTATAGATTTGAGAGGAGGAGTACACACGATTCGGATATTTTGAAGGAATCGTATACCAGAGCCGATCTAGCTACTGATGTGATTCTTTGAAGTGATTTTTTTAGTTTTTTTTAAACACAATGGAGAAAATCGACACAGAAAGTTTAATTTCTTTGGTTGAAGAAAGACCGAACATTTGGGACAAAGCATAAGAATGTTTTACTTTAAATGACGCTTTAAACCAGCGGTTCTCAATCTTTCAGGCTCTGTGCCCCCCTTTGAACACTGAAGTGAGGTCACGCCTCCCCCACCACCATTACCATATGTGGTCAAAACAAGTAGTATAATAGGAATTTGATACTGAAGCTGGTTATTAAAGGAAAATGTAGAGTAGATAATTTCATACACAAAAGTTTTATAATACTACACATATCTTAATTTGGAACATATTAGTATTAGAACATATGAAATCAAAGAATTAAATACAGATCAAATATATTTGAGGAGATCAAGGATCTAGGTGAGTTCGATGTGTAATACCAGTCACTTTCACAACATTAATGAGAGGACTGGCACTGTTTGTCCGTGACAAGTTTTTGAATATTAGGCTGTAACTGTGCACACAGGCTGTAACAAAGCACACAGCAGGTCACTTTCAACGTCCAGACGTACGACAATTATAGTGTTCGTATGTCGAAAATACATTACGGTTACATTGTGACCGCAAAACTGAGTACAGTAAATTACAGTCAGTTTCACTTTTTATTTTACTTTTTTTTAAACTCACGCCTCCCTTGAAATTCTTCTACGCCCCCCACAGGGGGGTGCACCTCCCAGGTTGAGAACCGCTGCTTTAAACGACGTTTAAATCATGTTTATATCTTAATTAGAACAGGAGATATTATTATTGATATTATTATTATTATTTTTTGCACCATTCTAATAGCAGCCAATCTTTGTTTAAACCTGAAATTACGTTTTCTGCATGATGGGTTTTTTCACCATTTCTCATCTTTAAATTGTTATAAGTCAAGAACCGCTAAAGATAAATGGTTCAAACTTGGAACATATCTTTTATTTTACTTTAATTTTGATTCAACAAATTTGAAAAAATATATTTACTTTTGAAAATATGATTTTTTAAAAATAAGTTACATCATTTTTAAAAAAAAAATTCTCTAAATATTTTTAATTGTTTTTAAAATTAATATTTAAAAAAAAAACGCTGAATCGAAATTAAAACATATATTTCTGTTTAAATTACCCCTCTTTTTTTATTTTAAATTTTTTAAAAACTTTGAGAAGTTTTATGATGTGATTTTGTTTGCAAATTATATGGTTAACCATTACAAAAAATTCAAAGTTTTAACTTTATAAATGTATGTATCGTCATTCGGAAGTAGTTGAAAAATTTCTATTAATCTCTTCTTAATTCAATCATAAGCGTTTGAAAAGATCCCAGACAATATCTGTCCCTCAAAATAGGATGTACCCAATACGTTCTATAAATTTTTTTAATGTTGCTTTGACGATGACGATACCAGTACATTACAAGAAAGGTATTTACGTCCATCCTGCAAAGTGAACTACACTGCAATGATTGCAAAGGTGTTCTGTGCGGACGGGAAAACCATATGCGGTGAAAGAAAAACCGAATCAGGTGAACACAGCTTTCGGTTGACACCGAAACGATTATAAAACCGAAACCGTATCGTGTGTACGAGGCCTTAGCTGTATTTAAGCAGAAAAAAATACTACACTAGTTCTAAGAAGACTGGTTTTGAAAAAATGTATACCTACTTAATCATGTGCAAAAATAACTGAAAAGACATTTTTGATAAGCACAAAATTCTCTCATAGAATAACACTAACATCAAGCCAGATCTTAAAAGAAATTTGAGAAATGTTAAATTGTTGACTAAAATGTAAGCTAGTCTATTTACTTTGATGATGTGCAAATTTTTTTAGTCTAATTTGTAGGCTCAGTAATTTCAGTGTGAGAGAGACAACCTTCACCCTACCCCATTAAGTAGGAATATGCATGTGCCAAAACTAGTCGTCTTGTAATCAATTAATGTAAATGTACTTATTTGAATTTATTTTTATATGGTTAACTTTAGACGAGTGATTCTCAGAAATCTAAATTTTTCTAATAAATGAAAAATAAGATTTTTTTTTACTAACAAACAAAAAGTGTGTGAAATTTGATATTGCATCATATGAATAATTGATTTTTTTATTAATATATTTTCCATTTTAGCAGAATCATATCTCTGGCAAGTTGAGAGTCATTTTGAAATATAAATGTACTGACACCACTTCATAAATACTACCAAAATGAATTTTTTTTATTGTGTTGCTGGCATGTTTTTTTTAAAATATATTTTGAACCACAGTTCAGTTGTACCTACAATTTAACCAGGTAGAATTCATTTCGCCGAATTCCAAACATGACCATTTAGAAATTATTTTTGTTCTTGAATATCAAAGATACTGAACTAAAGACAAAACATTCAAAAAAAGGAATTTTAGATGTATATTTCATTTTATTTAAAGGGTTACATATTTTTTATTTCATTCAAGAAAACAGAATAAAACAATTTTTGTGACAGTATTTCCTGAAAATTAATTAATGCCTCATTTTAATTTGCCCAGCAAAATTGAATCTTCTTCGATTGGATGCATTACAGACATTTACAATACTGCAAGATAAAGTGCTTACAATTTGAAATGAAGCCTGAAATTTAAATCCTTTTTTAGTTACAACTCATTCACGCAAAGCTATCTACAAATTTAGAGTTAACTTAAGTATAAACAAGTCACATAAACTTTTAATTTTTTATTAAATATTTTCACTAAGGGTTGTATCGAAAAAATTAAATTCTACAAAACTAAAATTCTTAGATGTGAAAATGATCAAACATAGAAAATTAAAATGAGAGAACACTGTCTCTTTTTTGTCATCTCCTCTAGAATATTTATATGCATTAAACTTGAAATTAGCTATTATAATCACATTTGCCTACAGGAGATGTTTCCATACAATTTATTACACAAGTATTAAACAAAATTAGAGATGGCTATGCCTATGTCCCAGTCAGTCACAGAAGGTTGAACTAAGATATATAATGAAACAAGATTTAGAAAAAAAAATTTTGAGATCTTGAAATAAAAATTAACTGAAGAAGGAAAGTAGAGCATTTATCATTAATTCTTAATTTCACTGAATATTCAAATCATTAATGCTGCAAAGCTAACAGTTCTAATAATCTAATCAGTGTGATCAAATTCCTAGTCCCATTTAACTGATCCAGTCAAATTAATTGGTTATTCATATTTTTGTATAAAAATGTTAAATTTCAAGTTTAAAAGCAGTGTAATCCTGGTATTGATTCAAGATTAGGATGAACATCTAATTCACAGAATTAATAACAATTAGGTCTACTTATGAATGAAACCAATGCACTGACTCTCATAGGCAGCATCCAAAAGCCATTAAAAATAGGTCCAAAATAATAAATGCAAGACATTAATGTTGGGAGCTATTCATTAATCATTGGCCTAAATCTGAAATTTACTGCATGAACTTCTTAAATACATGTATATGATTCTCTCTCAAAATGCAATAAACATAATCCAAGAGAAATTCAATTATAAAGTTTTTATTACCTTAATAAATAGGAAGGGTAAGGTACACAAAGATCAATTATATCAAACATGTAAATTTTGAGACTAATTTGAGTATCATACTGAAAATTAAGTGAAAAAAAGAAAATCTAATTCTGGTGAGGCTTAAGAGATTAGAAACTATTCTATTAATCAATTCTGTCAATATATGCATGAGGAATACAATATTTTACAGCATCTTTCTTTGCAAAAATGTCAGCATTTTTCATATCACACAAATATCATTGGAATTTTAAAGCAACAAAGTATGTAACCACATAAAGACTTATCTGTAATACATAAATTAAAAATATTGAGCACTATGAAATAAATACTTAAGATTAAATTTGACAAAATTTTTCAACATTTCAAAAAATTCATTGTGATTATAATAGTAACAACACTAATAATAAAAAAAAATAATATAATTTTTAAAATGATTTTGAAAGAACAAAATCATACATATTTAAAAGTCTAGATCATAATTCATCAAAACAATGAGAACAAGCAAATAAATATGAAAAAAAAAAGAATAAAAGGTTTAGTCACACACTAGTGAAACTTTGAAATTCTTCTTTAACTGACATCTTCCAATGAGTATTTTGATCACAAAAATATAAAATAAAATGAAATCAAGATTTTAAAAATCACACTTGTGTCATCTTTGAACCTCAATCAACATAACAAATTTTAAAGCTTTCTTGATGACTTCAATCACATAAAATCTGAGCTGAGAATATTTGAGAGAATATCCCTTTGTAATTTAAAATAATAAAATATAAAATATTATTTTGTTTTTTACACATAAAAAAAATCACACACAAAATAAATACTCAACATAATTACAAATAAAATAAATTTTGACTGTACATTTTTAACAAATAATCCAGATTAATAATATATTAATTCTGGATTTTCAACAGAAATATATAATTTTCTAATTCACATCTTTCAGAATGGAATTAACATTTTCCAAATTCTTATAATATATAGATATTTCATCAGAAATAAAATGTTTACTGTCACAGCCCTTATTTTGTGATAGATTTAAATAAGTTTATATGCTAATCTGAATATCAGAAACTACAGCATGAAATCATTCATTTCAGTAAGATTGAAACTTCTCACATACATAAACATTTATAAAATTACTACACATACAACAGGCGCTGCCTTTCAAGGGCATTAAATAAGTGAAAAAAAATTCACTTAATACATTTAAAAACATGCAATTTTTTTCAAATTCATTTTGCCGTATTCATAGTCTCATTGAGACTTTCTATACCATGTTCATTAACTAAAATCAAATGAAACATGGCAAAAGCAGTCTTTTCAGGTAACATTAAATACTGTTTCAACATTTTCTGCAGACAATATCAAATAACTGTCTCATCGAGACAATAGAAAACTGAAATTTCTTTTGGAAACCTTTAGTGCCAATAGGAAACGGCTTCTCTAAAGATTTATGCATAACACAATTAATATCTTCAGATACTCAGGATACAAGAAACAGTGCACTCAGCATCTAAACTGCATTTCCTTCTTCATAGAGACCTATATATAAAAAAAGAGGAGCACAGAGTAATTTTTTTTATTGAACCAGTTAATTAATACATATTAAGATTATTGTTACTACTAAGAAGACTAATTAGCTTTTATATAACTCATCAAAAGTTTGAACAAAGCAAATATTTAGTTGCTTAAGGGAACAAGGGACCTTCAGCATTGTTTATTTTAGATTTCCAATATTTTAAACAATATACCACATGAGTATAATTAATATTTTTTATCATACTGAATTATTTTAAAATTCAAAAATAAATATTTTGTGGAAACTTAAGACTTGTTTTCAAAAAAATCTTCAAAAATACTAGAATTTTTCAAAATTCTCTAGGAACATTCATTTGTTTCTGATTTCTTCCAAATTTCTCAGGAATGTTAATTGAAGTGTCATAAAACTGTGCATAGTACTTTGAAGCCTCATATATATTTCAAATTTATAGACCATGAAATAAAGTAAGAATAAACAAAAACATAAAAAAAAAATGACAGAATAAAAATAGTTATTTAAGAGTTTAGATTCATACAGAAATAAAATGCACAATTATGTTTATACACATATGGTAAACTTATATTAAAAAATTTAAGGTTTTTAAATGATAGAGAATGCTCATGGAGTGTTTTGAATAATGTTAGAACTTTTGAAAAAATTGGAAAACAGGCATTTTTCTGTCAAAAAATCCTTATTTTGAATTCTAAGGGTCTTCAATATACTAGAAAAATATAAATTATTTTTATTCTGTTTATAGACTTAAAAATTAAGAATTAAAAAAAATCAGGTTGATGGTCCCTTGTCCCCTTAAAGCAAAATTTGGCTATATTGAAAACACTTTTAAAAATTTATAATTTCACAAAAATAAGATTAAAAATAAGTTTTATAAATGAAACTTAAATGAAAAATATTAAAAAAATTACCCTTCAATAGCAATTTAATCCTTGAATGTTGCCTTTGGATTCATTACAAGATTCTATAAGATATAAAAAAGTGAAATGTCATAAAATGAATCAAAAAAGAGAAAGTTTTCTGTAATGGTGTAAAAAAATAATATTTTACACAAATCCTCTGTTAAACATATAAGACCCAATCATCTTGAAATAAATGTTTCAGGAATTTTTATTGGCCAGTTTCATCCAATTTAGGCTCTTATACTAAATAAACAAATTTTATAGATTCACAGCTTTTAAATACTCATAAAGCAATCAAACTATTGAACCGTTAGTCTTCATTATCCTTGACTTTAAATACCACACTAAGATTTAATCATGATTTTTAATATACAGGACCATACTTGTACTTAGGACCTATAAGAAAGAAATTTGCTTAAAATTATTTTGCACAAAAATTAAATGTTATAATGATTAGACAACCTTGCCTCAAATTATTTAGTTTAATAAGCAAGCACAAATGTTTGAATAAAGAATACACTCAACCTTTTTTCTGTCTTAATATGCAACAGTTCTTTAGTCTATAGACAAGGAACAAGTTGTTCTGCTGCCCCTATTTAGTTTTAAATTATTAAGTGCTTAGGGACAAAAGTTGAATTTTTTAAAAATCTTATGTCATCACATCTTTTTTACAACAAACATTAATGATCTCCATCATGTGTAGAATCTTTTGAAAATACAAATTATCAGCCAAAATATATACACACAGTGAACACAAGGGAAAAAAAAGATATCTACTTAAAAGGTGTATTGATGCAGCTTGCAACTAATTGTCAAATTAAAAACTTTCTTCAAGAAGCTACAAGGAATCATTGGGACCTTCAAACAATGGGAATTATTTCTAGAAGACCTACGTCTTATGGTCTTCTTTACAACCCACATTTGAAAACTGCAACCGTTTTTTACATGCCCTCTTCAGTTGTACAAAATGATATCATACAACTGTAAATGACCTTCTACAAAATAAAATAAAAACTGATATAAATGCAGAAACTTTTTTTATCCATTAAGCCTGGCAAAACATTAGATGTGTCTAAATAGCAACTATCAACTGTGTACTTTATCATATTAAGGATGGAATTTCAAATGAAAATTTTATAGAGTTTTCTGATATATACTAGAACTGTATATGGACTACTTGATTGTTACTGATGCTGAAAAAAATAAAAATAAAATCAGTTGTAGCATAATTGCCCAGACTTATGATGGCACTTGGTGATGAGTGGACATTTTAATGGACTCCAGACAAAAATATCCAAAAGCTCTGTATGCAAAATATTAACTTTTAACTTTAATTTCATAACAAAACTTGCCATACTTCAAAGAATGCAGAAAATTTTTTCAGAGTCTGGTGGCTAGTCACATTTTTTACATACTTCTCAAAGAAAAAATTGGTGCTACAGCATTTTGTGAGAGTTTCAAAGAGGAGTTCTATATTCAGATTTGAACCCACAATAACCAATTATTCTAAGAAACTTATAAAAAAAATTTTTGAGTTAGCAATGCATAATTTAGATGAATTGAAATGATCTTACATGCAATGTGTGAGTTATAACTCCTCCTTGGAATGGCAGAATAGTTTGCTGTGAGCAACAGAATGGGAAAGTTTTTGTATAAATATTGCGCTCTTTGTATGCTTCAATCTATAGAATTTCATTTTCAATAGAAGATCCTCATATGAGCTGGGGATTAATTTTACGCAATAGTAGCACTTGAAAAATACCACTCTTAGTGAATATTTCAGTCACATAAAATATTGATGAAATGTAAAATATGCTCAACATAAATTATTCTATAAAATTTAAAAATATGAAAAATTCAGACATATTGTTTATACAAAAATATACATCAGGGTGTCTGAAAAGTCTCAAAAAGTTGATTGAGACATTTCTCAACCTTCTAGGAAGACTAAAATACTTTCTAGGACTAATAATACAAAAACCCTTTATTGATGTTCCATCACAAGAATGAAAGGAAATTTAAAGAAAAATTTTGAGAATATTATGCAAAAATCAATTTCTCCTCAGTATTGTTAACCTCTATTTACAGATTAAAAATTTGTAAAAGTATAAAAATATTTCAATCTTTATGAATACTGTGTTCAGAATTGCAAGTAAGATATTAATTACAATAACACAAAAAGAAATGGGCACATTTATCAATGATATGAATACATTTCAGTAGTTTTATATATTATTACAGGTACTTGAGTCCCACAATAAAAAATTTTTTTATTATTGAGTAACATGTAATTTTTTCCAGTGATTCCTAGAGCAAAACAGCAAAAAATATACTAGTACCTATAAATTTTAACAAATTCATACAGATACCAGAGGCCCTAAACCCAGAATAATCTTTTTACTAATCATTTTTAGCAGGGTATGGCTTCTCCATAAATTGATATGAATGACTTGTGTACAAACTTTTATTACTAAACTAACAATTCTCTTTACTAAATTTTTTAGTCTTCTTTTAAATTATTGGGAGCAGTTTTGTTTACTAGCATAATGAAAATTTGAATAAAGAGCTCTAAAAGGAAAAACAGTTATTAATATAAAGAATACAAAAGGTAGGAAGCAGAAAAAATTACCACAGAAGATGCACTTTAGTTTTCTAAGACATATCTCAAAAATTTTTTTTTATGACATACTATAAACAAGACTATGACTATAGATAAGGCAAAAGAAGCAACAATGTTGACCAGTTATGTGATATTTAAAAAAATATCATGTAAAGAACTTATCATGCAAACCATAGAAAAATAATTGGCTTTTTTTAAGTGAAATATTTAACTAATGATTTTGGAATTTCCCCTATAAAAGGGCATGAACATTAGATCATTAAGAATAAAAAAATGTCAAATACTTTAAAAGGCATGGTCTTAAAAAAAATGCTGGAAGGAATATCTAATATTTACTTTATAATGACACCTAAAATTAAGTGACAAAGGGGTTCATTTTTTTGCAATTTGCAACTATAAACAAAAATGCATTTTAATACAAGGATGAGCTTTTATATAACCTAAAAACAGCACCTCAAAGTAAAACATTACAAAAGTGTCAAGAACTTTTCTAGAAAGAATAGAAGTGAGATTCAAGTCCAGGAAGTTTGTGCTTAGAATACCTACATGTTGACTAATCTACACAAAAATATAATGGAATTAATTTTATTCATTTATTTATCACAAAATTTATTTAATTCATTAAAAAGATACCATTTTTAATCAAAAGCAACAGTAATGATGATTCTACAGCTAAATCTCAGTAAACTGCAGTCATTCACTCAGCAAATGACTGCAGTTAAAAGATGATACATACCTGGGAATATACAAAGTGGAAGACTTGCATGGTGTGTGTTATTTAATTTTTATAAGTATTACAGAGTCTATTGATGGCATATTTAAATTCAAATTAATTATGGCTGTGTACAATATTATCAGATAAACAAGGCATGGTTTAGGTAAGGTTACTTTGCATTTGAGATAAAATAGCAATATCTTTGCTGAAAACATTGTTCATTTTACAAAACATAACACATGCATTGAGAATAGGAATGGAAAATATTTAAAATTGAAAAAAAAATGACTTAATTACGATTTGATGTACACAAATACACTAGATAATTAACAACATGCTTCTCACCACATTCATTATTTATAAGAGATACTGTACTTGATTCAGAAAGTGTAAGGTAGTTAAGGAATATTATGACTTTAAGGCTAAACTGTACGTAAGAAAAAATGGCTAAGAAAAATTTAAAAGGAAAAACATGATCTCCATAAAAATCAGTACAAAAAAAATGGAAGCCTATCGACAAATTCAAATGGAATGCAGACACACACATATCTACTTCAAATATCTACACAGCAAAAGAAGAAAACAGAGAAGTAAGAAGTAAAATAAGAGCCATAAATTATCCAAGCATAAATTAGAAATAACCTAACACTGAAAAATAACAAACAAAACCAAAAAAGCTATAACTCAAAATGTAATTTGAAGCAAACAACCCCAACAAAATTATTCCCATTCAAAAACTCATGCGACAACAAAAGATTTAAAACAGCAATCATATAAACACTACATATCCACCAGCATGTATTTTATTACACACCATTTTCTTCTATCCATACATCTTCTTCTTCCTGCTTTAAAACTTCTAACCACTGCTGTTCGATTTCATTTATTTCTTCTCCAACTTTAATTTCATACTCAGCCTTAAACACAGAAATTGTGTGAAAGTTCTATGCATACTCAATAATAAGAAAGAGCCATCAATACTAGTTTAAGAAATTTAACTGGCAACCCTACGTGAAATCAAATAATGCTTTCATTTTATTGCAAGTTGGTCCCAAAGAAACATGCATTCAAAATATATTAAGCATCTCCTTACAAGAAGGCATGGTATAGTATGTAAGGGCATTAAAAGCTAAATGATTTACAAATAACTTGAAACAAAACAAACTGGATAATGAAAGTTCACTATGATAGCTGAATAAGTTAAATTAAAAAAAAAAGGGAAATTTTTAGATGCAAAATAAAATTGTCAAATTAATTAATTCCTTCATATAGAAGTACTTAGTAGACAGAAATAAGAAACATAAAAGGGAATGAAGAAAAAGTTAAAAATACTTATGAATTTGAAAAGACACGTCTTATTATTCATCTTCAAGAGATAAATAAGATAATATTTTTTAAAAGGGACTCCTTTGGATAAAATCAAAACACGACAATTTTACATGAAGGCTGCTAAACTGAATTCAATGAATGCACAATAAAACAGAATAAAAATAAATATTTTATCCCTGGGCACATGAACACATGCACATGCATGTCAGTGCATGTATACAAACAGTGACAGTTAAGAGAAAATGCTGTATCAGTAAGCAGTATTATATATACTATGGTTAACTGAAGCAGTTAATTTTAATAACAAATATTTAGAAGCTTTACATGTAAGACTAGAAAGCAAAATAGTTAAAGAAATCATAAGCTGACGGAAAAAAAAAAATCTAAAGTGAGATAGATTAATTCAACATATAAATATGCAACAAATGCGAATTTTTATGTTCTTAAAGCTGGACATATTTTTGTAGTTTTTATAATATACAGGTAGGCCCTTCCAATGAATATGTTCTTTCTTGAATTGATTGCATTCTATATTACCCTGGATGCCACTTGAAATGCACACGTAATAAAGATTTTACTTCCCATCTAAAGTATATAAAGTAGGACCTCTAAAAGACAAATCATTTGACATAATCATTGTCAAGATTAACAAAATTAATATTTTCTAAGCAAGGAGTAAAACAGATACTTCTCTATTTGTAAACTTATTGTAAAACTCAACTATAACACCCTTTCTTTTTGTATTTTTAATCATTGTATCACAAAAGAGTATTTTTAATCACTGTATCATAAAAGACAACAACACAGTAATTAATAAAACAGACAAAAATAATACACTTATATATGGCCAAAAATACCTCTGACTGCTTGAATGGAAGTGTTTCCAGAGTTTGTGATGGCCATGGCCCAATAGAAGTAGGTACACTTCCACCAGTTTTGAAGTCATATTTTTGCTTGTATGGATTCTCAATATAATGTACACTATCCTAAAGTAGAAATACAAGTAAAACTATTAAGGGGAAAATAATATAAATAACAAATATGCACAAATGAAATAATTTTAGTTGTTTATTGTAAACTCATGCATATAAATGAGCGTTGTTCCCCAGATGAAAACAAAAGCTGGGCGTGCATCAGTTTGCATAGTATCACAGTCTGTTTATCTGAAAGATCAAATTTTTGAAAATATGCCTTTTAGTTAATTATTATAGTTGGAGCTACAAAGGAAGAAACAATTCTAGTAAACTTCTCTAATGATTGCTTCAATCTAAATTTAGTTTGTGTAAATTTTCAGAACCTTAAACCATTTATATATTATATCACCAAAAGTTTTATGATGTATGCTAATCAGCAAACTCATACAGTCATGTCATACCACAAGCTCAGAGAAGTTAAAAAGGGTACAAAATTGATATTTTGTATAACTTTATTTTTTCTTTTAATCAAGATGTAAAAAATACAAATGAAATTTAGGGAGAAAACATTAACATAAAACTGCAGCCTTCATTTATACTTTCATTATTACGATTTATCCATGCATAATTAAATCAAAGCCTTGTAACAGAACTTTGATTGAAGCTATCCGAGCTTAACCCATTACCGCCCAGTGATCTATTTATAGATCACCTTCTTTTCTGAACGCCCACTGAAAACGATATCTTTTAATCACTTCTTATTGTCATTGGCTGGTTTCTTTACACTTGTGGCCTTACCCCCAAATGAGTTTTAAAACATTTTTTCCCAGATCAGTCCAGCAGATAACGTCTTAAGTTAGCCATTTTGAAGCTCCACAGTGCAGCTTTTGATTTTGTATCCAACGGAAAAAAATTTAATAGGAAGTTATACTTTTCTTATGTGTTCTACATTTTTAATACCTCTTTAATTGTTCTGAGTTATTTAAATTAGAAAAATAACTGTTTTTATCATTAAAATTTAAGTTTAAACATGCTGATCTATAAATAGAACACTGGGCGTTTGTGGTAACTAATATCGATTTTTCCCCTTATCATTTCTTCCAGGATGTCTTGGCGTAAAGTGTTTTCCCCTTATCATTTCTTCCAGGATGTCTTGGTGGAAAGTGTTTCACACCACCGAATATGCACTAGAATATATGTTTTCTAGGGAAATTGAGTCATATATAATTGTTTTACCGCCTGACGTAGATAAATTAACTGATGAAGAGTGTTGATCAGATATTACGGCTATCATTTTTTCAAACAATTTCTTAAGTGTAAACCCATACGATTTGGCTATAAATTTTGGTCCATGTGGGGAGTGAAGGGCTACTGTTATAATTTTGACTTATATTGTGGTAAGGAGAGCTTTGGCAATACTCCTGAAATTTTAAAATAATCGTTTGGAACACCAGCGGTGAAAAAAATGCTACAACCAGTAACTGATCCTAATAACCACATCATATTTTTTGACAATTTTTTAAATTCTTATGATCTGCTGGTCGAATTATTAAAAACACAAGGATTCAGAGCCACGGGAACAATTAGAAACAAGAAAACTGCTTTTTGCCCTTTAATGACTGATAAGATACGAGTATTAGAAAAGAAAAATCGTGGTACTTATGACTACTGTTTCGACGAAAAGAATGATTATTATAGTTAAATGGATAGATAACAAATGTGTAACAACAGCAATAAACTTTGATTATATAGAGGCTCTAACCCAAGTTTCAAGGCATCAAAAAGGTTCGAAAGAAAAATCCCAAATTTTGCAACCTCGTACTGTAGCCCAGTAAAACAAAAATATGGGTGGTGTTGACCAGCATGACTGACTCTTAGAAAAACAATCCATTCAAAAGTCGTGGAAAAAAATTATAATGGCCAATCTTTACAAGTGTTATTGATCTGGCTGTCGTAAATACGTATATTCTGTTTAATTTAACAAATTGCAAAAAGAAAAGTATAAAAGACATCCGAAGATATATCGCCGTTGCGTACCTCAAAAGAGGAACAAATTCTAGGAAAAGCTTTGAAAGACCTCTGATGATGTCATTGAGACCAAAAGTCATAGACTGGTTTTGTCTTTTGCCTATAACATGGTCTTTGCTATCTAAATGCACAAAGAAGATGCCGATTTCAAAAATGTAAGGGAAGACCTATTATGTTTTGTACAAAGTGCAATGTAACGCTTTGTGTGAAATGTTTTCCATTATATCACACTATTGCAAATTTGCTCTATAAAAATGTAACTAAGTAAATTTAGATTAGTAAAATAAGATTTTTATTTTAAATCTCTTTAGTTGATTTTAATTTTGAGAAAATTTCAATTTTTTATAAATGAATTCGTAATTTTCTAAATATAAGATCAGAGGAAAGTTACTTGCTCCTTTACTACTACAAGCGCCCAGCGATCTATTTATAGATCACCTGTTATCTCAAATGCTAATTACGATAAATGAATAATACTTCACAATTACTCTATTTATGATATATGAAATATAATTTAAAAATATCTTTCAAAAATTCTCATTTTAAAATAATTTGGTGGTTAACGGGTTAAGGCTGCTAAGTACTAATCCTTTTGGCTTTGCTTACCTTAATGTTAACCTATAGAGAAAATTTGTCTAAGGATTGCTGACTTGAATTTAAAGAAATTTTTTTTTAAAAATTGTACTCTGTAATAGAGAAAGAAATTTAACATCGTGGGGTATTTTTCATAAAAAAAAAAAGCAAATATTTTAAAATTGAAATTATTTGAGGAAAAAATCTCGCATAGTATGCTTTAAATGCTCATAAATTCTTTTGTTAGATGAAATTTATAAAATGAATCCTGTTGCAAGAAAGAAAAGTTCAGGCTATCTGAAAATTCTACCATTTTCATTTGATTATCAGCAATTATGTAGCTGTAAAAAGTAGACACATTTTCTCCATAGGTTAACATTGAGGTGAGCAAATCCAATAGGGTTAGTACACAGCAGCAGTAATGTCAAAGAAATATTATTTAAAAAAAAAATATTAGCACAAGAACTCTGTGATTTGAAGATGTATGATTTGGTGCCACCTGGGCAACAAACCTTTTTGTGAGACTTAAACAAACAGCAATTAGTATTTATATAATTTACAAGAAATCAGGCTAAGAGTGTAAAAGCATAGGTATTATAACCATGATATTGAGAACCTGTGGATAGCACTTACTGTTCAATGGAGGCTGCTGAATGCATTTAAGGGTGATATAAAAAACTGAAATTGCTTCATAAAAACAATCTGAAATCCAAAACAGCCCAAGAGAAATTTTCATTTCTGGGGTGGGTTTTGGGGAAAATTTTCTTTGCATTTAATTCTTTGTTCTGCTTTTTTAAACTCCTGAAGAGGGAGGGATTCTAGGAAAAGGGCCTTCTCAAAGCCCTGATACCAATCTGAGTGATTCCTTTAAAGATGAAGAGAAATGATGACTTACAGCTAGGTCATAGTACTCAACATCACTGAATTCACTTACAAGAGCTCTTTTGAAAGATTAAAAAAAAAATTATCACAAGAATGATTTCAAGATTAGTTCTCAGCAGTGTGAAGTTTATCACAGCAGTAATTATGAACTCATGCTCTATTAATTTTCTTGCCCAGTTCATAAAATTATTAAATTATGTCACAAAAAGCTGATAAAAATGAACATCAAAACAAATACTGCTGCAACAAGGCAACAGTTCTTTTAAAAGTTAAATTTAAAAATTTAAGACTAAGTTTACTAATGATGTCTTTTAAATTTTTGACTATCTCTTGCTCTTTTTTGTTAAAAAAGAAATAAAGTCCAAAAATATAATTTTTTATAGGTTGCCGACATGGTATGAATTTCACTCTCAATGAAGTTCAAAAGCTACTGATCTTAAATTACATAGAACATGATATGTTACACTAACATCATAATGAGTAAAATATGTACGGTAGGTACATTTCTGAAATAAAGATATTAATAACATAATGGGCAAATGGAAGTTAACTTGTCCTGAAATGTAATGCATCTGTCAGTGAGTTACTTTAATTGAGAGCATCTAATCTGAGAGATCAGTGTTGACATATTCTTGATTTTTCTGAATAGACATTTCTCATATAGCCTTTGATAGTACTAAACTTTTATTACAGTACTATTCAATACCCACTAGTTAAATGCTGCAGTAAGACCCATTCATGAATCGGCTGTACAAATATCAAATGCTGCAATACTTGGACTTCAAATTCATCTTAAGGTGACTTTGCTTAATCCGAGAGCATATCTAAAAAATTCAGTCATGATGCATACAAAAGAAGTTAGCCATTACTTAGAAGAACTGACCAGCTTCTAGTTTTCCAGTAACATACCACCTTTGTAAGACTCCTAAACAAGTTCCCGAAAGTCAATGAAAACATCTTTTCAGGATCTTCACAGAAAAAGTACATGTTTTCTTCACGATAGAATTAGGATTAATTTACAGTTGCTGTAAATTAACTCTTTACTAAGGTAAATTAAGAAAAAAAGTTGTACATAGTGTTTCAATTAGTGCCAGAAGGGGAGATATAAAGTAAGCGTTCTTGCTTATTTATCTAATTAGTATTTATGCATACAAAATTATGTCCCAATTTTATTTCTTGTTAGATTAAAGTCTAAAAAATTTAAGTTTTGAACACACAGAAGAATCATCAATCTGAATCAAAAAAAGTATCAAATAGCTAAAATTTACATTTATAACTGACTAATATAATCAAGTCTCTGCTTTCAGTTTTAACTTAGATTTAATGCAATTCTTTTAAATGCTTGACACCCCTAACAATACTCATAATTATTCTATGTGGTTCCTATTTTTTTTTTTACATATAATTATGTTTATGAGTCAAATCATTTTAAAATTTAAAAAAAAAACTTTTAAAATGTACGATTTATGTATATACATCAAACTAATGTTAAAGTAAACTACTAAGTTAAGTAATAATATTAAATAATTTTTTTAAATGACAAGACTAAATATTTCCCTCCAAAAATCAACATAAAGTAATTGCATTGGCATGACAGCAAAAAGTACAACATGAAGAAACCTGTCCATCACTAAATGAAATGAAATGAAATGAAAAAAAAAAGAAAAGAAAAGGAGTAAATCTTAATTTTCAGTTCTTATGAGTTTGAAATTGCTAATCTTTTTGGAGGCTGTTATACTGTATTGTTTAGTTTTATTTCCATTTTCCTTGCTTATAAAATCTATTGGTAAAGAAGAGATTTATAGAAAATTTATTATGTAAAACTTAATGTTTCCAAGATAATGAATATGTATGACTCATTCATTTTAGCTTACATTATACAATTGAAAATTAAAATGTCAATAGTGATGATTTTAATGCATATATAAAATATTAATTATTAGCTGATAAGGGTAGTATTTGAAAATTATTTCAAGCTAGCCATACCACATTCACACTATTAATTTAATTACTTTCAAAAACCAAAATAAAGCTTTTGAAACAATTTCCCTCTCTAAATGTACAAAAACATACATGCATACTATTTAACATACTTAAAACATTAAAGGAAAAAGACATCCTGGAAAGAAATTTTATTTAATGATATAAGATTATCAGAATACTGATTCAATTTAAAGATACAAATTGTAAGTAAACTGACAAAAAAGTTTATAAATAAACATTTTTAGCAGAACCCAATAAAATGCTTTTGAAATTTATTTGCTCTTATAAAATAGTTCAGATTTAGAATTAATAATGCAATAAAATACATGTAAATATCACAGAAAATATTACAATTTAATAGAAGTGAAATACAATGCATTAGTGCACTATTAATCTAACTTACTGTATAAGAACAATGGGGATCTATAATAATTTCTAACACTTCAAATGGGAGAAAAAGAAAAAGGAAATCTGTAAGTATTTTTAATGGATGAACTAAAATAGAAATATGTTTAATAGGACTTCATTAAGAGATAAAATGAATGATAAAAACGGCATATATCAAGGGAAATTCAGAATAAACATACCATTATTTTAAAAACTGATGAAATGTAATGACAGTTTCAATTCTGTTGTGCTGTGACGGACAGGTAGAGCAATCACTAACGATTAGAGAATGAAAATGGATAATAAGCCCCATTGAAACAGAAATTAGAAATGCACTTTCCCCTCTTTGCTTCTAAAAGAAATTATCTTATTTTCATGGCTGGGATTAAACACATTCAAAACAGTTTTAAAAATTACACATGAAAAGGCTAAAATACCTAGAAATGTCAAAACATGCCCATTTTGTTTTTTACTGCATCTTCTGCTTTCATTATTTTCATGCATTATGTTAAATTTATAATGACATTTAGTTTCTAGGGCTAACTAAAGGGTTAGAAATCCCAAGGAAACATTACTAAAATATTTCATTTAAAAGTAACAGACTATTTTTTATATTGTTTATGAAAAAAATATGAAAAAATGTGGGTTTTTATGTCTAAACATTATGCTCATGAACTAAAAAAAAAACGAGACGGGTGAATATTGTCAAGATAGTGCCTACTGCATTTTAAAAAAGCCATTTAGCTGATAGATGTGTTGTTCACAAAATAGAAGTTACCAGTCAAGAAATATTCTTGGTAAATAAACTGAATTGTAAACAGTTTTACATTTTACCTGTTAAAATAGTTTAATGCTAGATATTTAACTAGGAAAATTTTTAAAAGGGTATTCATTACAGATGTCCCGACAGGTATTCATACGGACTGCATTCCCAGAGGGAGTTACATTCATGTACTTTTAAAACTCTTCCTAGTGGTGAATACTGGAAGCCCTATTTTGTCAAGAACATATAACAAATTTTTTGATAACATCAACAGAAACATGATTTTCCACCAGTAATAAATTACTGAACCTGTTATGAGTACTGCCTGAAGTACTTAAATACCTTTACAGTTCTTAATGCACAATTTTCTGTCATCATGTTACATACGACTTGTCAGAATCAGAGGAAAAGATGTAAAAATATTTGGTATACCTAACTTATTTTAACATTTGACCTAAGAATGTATCTTACTTGGTAAAACACTGTTTAAGTATGTGATATTGTCTCTCAAGATGTCACAATATCAAATAAGAGCCAAATGACACTTATACAGCTTATAAATGCATTTACAAAACACTAGAAAATAAAAAAGGGTCAGAAAATCATGAAATTGCATGTGTTATAAATCACAGCATGAAGAGATGTATATCCCTTAAGGATAGTTGATGTTACTAGTATCAACTAATTTCCCAAAACATGTGAACATGATCTACAAGTCAAAGAGAACCCCGCTTGCACATTCTGCCACAGTTACAGGTATCAGGAGAAAAGCTAAAAACTAAGTAACTCTAATTACTTACATGCAACACACTAAGCACAGGTAAACTTTCAGAGAGAGTGGAAGGCACTAATGTCTCATAAGTACAAGAAGAATCTTTGAAAAAGTTACTCTCTCACATTACTAAATTTGTTAAACTCAAAATTGAAAAAGCCATTATAACATGAGGAAGTTTAAACTTTTCTGGTTTTTGAAACATTGTATTTTAAATGCTACATTACATGCTTAATTCACAAAAAGAAAATGATTTTCTTATTTTTTATATTGATTTTAAAAGTTATGTCATACTTGATGTTTTATTAAATTCCAAACAAAAGTTTATTCATTGATTTTAAAATTAAATGATAAGTATCATGCAACATGGTACCAATCTATAAAAGTTTAAAAGTTGAGTTACATAGCTGGTAAGCTGCACTACATTTAGTTATCTGGGGGAAAATTACTCAGGCCAAGTAATAATCTTTTTATTACCTGGAGAAAAAATCACCAACAACCTGAAATTTTTAATTTAATACTTTATTAAAACTAAATTTTCTCAAATTCAGTATAGTGTAAGTTGGTTCCATGTTTGCACACCATTGTCCAAATTACTCCTACCCAAAGTTACTAATATTTAAAAATGAAAAATAGAGCAGAATTACACTCATGTCCATAAATTAAGGATAATGCCAGCTCCGGCAAATAAAGGTTCAGAAACAAAACAAATGTGATTTATTCATAAAACCCAAATATTAAAAGTTAAAGAACAAAAATGATGGTGTATGTATACCATTCATAAAAACTACAATTTTTGCTCCCTGGAGCAATTGTAAAAAATATCTCCATTACAAAATCTTAATATTACATGGTTGGTATGATAGTTAATACATCGTATGCCTCCCATGCGATGAAATACAGTCCGTACATCGCCAAGGCAGGCTGAGTATCAAATTGAGCTGATCTTGGGGAAGATTACTTCACTCAGCAAGCAATGCTCTCCCAAGTTCTGGTACACATGTAGGAGGTGGTTGATGGGCTGCAACTCATCGACCAAGCATGTCCCATAAATGCTCTATCGGATTCAAGTCAGGTGAGAATGCTGGCCATTCCATATGGGTGATATCCTCAGATTGAAGGCATTTGTTTACGATGTTTGCTCGGTGAAGACGAGCATTGTCATCCATGAACACAAATTCTGTGCACATGGCACCCCTAAACAAATGTACATGTTATTCCAGAATGATGTCCTGATAAATGTGGCCATTCATGATTCCGATTTGAACATGCAGATCTGTTCTGAAGCCCAGTATAATTCCATGCCAAACGAGCAATCCTGCACCACCGTAACGGTGTCATTCAATGATGTTGTCTTGGTGGTAACGGGTACCTGGCGTTCTCCATATGAAAGTCCGACGTGAATCAGACTGCAAACTTAACCTGGACTTGTCCGAAAACATCACACAAGCCCACTGTGACAATGTCCACATTGCATGTTCTCTCCTCCAGGCTAATTGCTGCCGACAGTAAGTTGCCGTGAGCGGAACACATCTGACAGGCCTGTGAGCATATATACCAATATTTTCCAAATGTCTGTACACGGTTTGCCTTGAAACTGTGGTACCCGTGTCTGCAGATAGCTGACGATACAGGTCGAATGCTGTGCTCCAGCTGCTTCTTTTGGCAGTTACTGACCAATACTTGTCTTCATTCTGCATTGTAACTCGGGGGCGACCTGTACTGTAACGTCTACTGACATTTCCATCATCTTGGAATCATTACCAAAGCCTAGAGATAACACTTTGGGCAATTTCAAGTTCCTCGGATACTTCCATCTGAGTACACCCACATTCCAGGCGGCCGATAATTCTACCAGGTAAAAAATCATCCACATACGTCCCTGTGTCATAATTATTCAGTTATGGCACTGAGCGACTTACAGAACACTTGTGAACAATTTTGCTCTTTTGCCACCATTCCTGATATACCCCTCTCTTATACCATTGTCATTGTGACGTACTATCGGTGTCATCTTGTGGCTTCCCGTAATTTGCATATTATTCTTGATGTGTGTGATAATTCTACAGATGTAATTTTTACTTTAAAGTTCGATTTCCGTGTGATTCTAAATTATCCTTAATTTATGGACATAAGTGTATATTATCTGAAATCAAAGCAAACTAACTAGCAAAGTCTGTACATATGTAAATTTTGCATATAGAATATAGGATGTTACTGCATTTTTCTCTTTGCCTCATTAGGTAGCATATTTACTAGCTCTGTCACACAAAACAAAATGAGGACTAAATGAATAAAGGGGGAAGGAAAACAGAAAAGAGTATTATTTCAACATTCAAGCTTATCAAACTTTTTAAGTAAACACTGCAATAGAGCTTTGAGACTAATAATAAACAGGAGAGACCCATTATAAATAATTAAGTATTACCAAATACTTGGAAGAGTTAATTTAACTCAAGTCACAAGAAAATTACTAAAGTTTGGTTTTTCTTAAATATAATAAATAAGATTATGTAATCAAATAGCCATTTGAAAGTATTAGGACTAGTTTCAAGAAGAAGCCTGGACTAGACTTTTGATCTTATTAAAGAAAAGGAACATGCAGAATCATTTCAATACCTAGGAATTATTAATTGGAAAATGTCTATTTAGGGAAAACTCTGAATTCATTCTATGTAGAACATCCAGAAAAGAAATATTGTTGCAAAATACATAGGGAAAAAAAAACAGATCAATCATTTTGCATAACTGAAAGATAAAGTTTGAATTTTCAACATGCTTATTTTGTAGGTTATATTAGGCAATAAATTTTGTAAAGCATTACTTATTGGGAAAAATTCATAAAAAAATACAACACATTTTCAAATTTCTAATGAACAGTGTCTAACAATCAATTGGCATGATATCTTACCCACACAAACACACAAAAATAAAAGAAAAGCATTTTTTCAATATTAAAAGTCTTGTCTAGCGCAATAAATTCAAATATGTGCATTACAAGCAAAAATATTAATTATAAAAACACATTTTAAATATATACCGGCTCACCAATTGATGATATGAGCATTGAATCACAAAACATATTTTTTACTAGAAATGTTAATGTTAATTAGAAATAGCATAATTTATTACAGCATTTGATTTCTAATAATGTCAGTTATTATTGAATTAATTATTGTAGATTAATACCATTTATATACTTAAACCACAAATAGAAAGCATAATAAATATTTAACAGTTTAGAGGCTGGTTACAAATATCTTATAAATACCTTTGAAATACTCCGTTCCCTTTCCTGGATGGTTTTTTCTATTTCCCACAATTCTTCTTTTAATACATGAGTACTGAAATCCTTGGTGTGAGGGAATTCAGTTATCTGAAATTGGCAAAATGATTCTTTCAGAAAGTTAAATTTACTGGAAAAAGAAATCACATATACAATTCAACATAAACATTAAAAAATTCAAATAAACCAATTTTGAAAATTCTATTTTTTAAATTTCTTGATGTTAACATTGTACAGTACCACAAGATGCCTAAGATTCAGCCATGATATTTATGTTTAAAGATATTTCTTTACATGTATTTTCTCACATGTAAAGAACATAATATCATGGCATGTAAACCAGTGAAGCAACTAGGGATCTGCAATTGTAAGAAATACTTGAATTACAGAAATGCTGGGTATAGTACTGAAATCAACATTGACATTTTACGCATCGTGTAAGCCTCTTTTATATAACTTCCTATTTTATATGATTAAATTTCTGGAATTATGCAAATTTAATTTTACTCACATTAAAATTTTTATCTTATCACAACCCCCTATCATTATCATACATGATGTATATATCTATCTTACTATAAGGAAAGTTTATAGTACAATAAGAAAATAGGTACAGTCTATCAATCAGGCTTCTTGTGCTATAACTTATTCTCCTCATGATATAGTAAAGTGTCTGTGGAATCTTGGTGAAAAGAATAAATTATGGCTTAGAGTGCTTTCTGGTATAAATCAGAAGCTCACTAAAAATTAGTGCATGATACATCAACATAGTCACCCATTTTAAAGGAAAAAAAATAAGAAACAAATTCCATTTATAAATTAACCTATAAAAAATCCATTTAAGTACACACATTGAAAGGTAGAAAATGTATGTTATAGGAAAAAGGCTTTGTCCTTGCTGTTCAAGTAAGTTCTAATAGCAGATTTATAGACTCGTAAATGAATAAGAGATGTGTCTCCCTATGAAAGAAAAAACTTTTAAAATCTACAAAACTCCAAGTACAATATATTTTTTGTTTTTAAAAGCTTCAAACAAATGCATTGACGGATATCAGAAACAGCACAATCTAATAAAGCATTTCATCTAGGGGAGTTGAAGCTGTGATAGACTGCATAACAAATGAGCTATAATTTTAACCATAGACAAACATATTTAGCTTGGATAAGACTGTCATGAAAAGTAAAAATTTTGCATAATAGTTCAGTTCTCTGAAGATACTGGAGAATCCCAAGGCATTATGATAAAACAAAATGCTTCAAGAATATAAATACTCACAGTTCTACAAATATCATGAATCATTTTGGATAATAAAAGTAAGGTTAAAGAAATATCTCTAAATGAGAGATAGTGAATTGAAAATGATTATAAAAAGTTATTTTGTTTCCCATTTTATTTTCAACTAGCCAGGCTTCGCCTAGCTACGCTCAAGCCATCTGTGTAACATATTTATGTACTTCGGGTCCCACAAAAGAAAAAAAAAAGGCCTACAAATGTATTAAATTGAAGTGAATAAATTCCTTTCAATTTTCATTCCCATTGCTGCCGACAGATGGCAGCACCACTGCACCAGATGATTTGGTTTCTCAGCAGTGAGTGATTTTAGAATTAAAATATTTCTAAAACTATTGAATTAACAGAATAAGTGTACACAGAAAAATTATCATTTTTCAAAGCTCTTTCCAAATATGTAACATTTATGTATTTTCATGAGAAAAAAATACACCAATTGTTGGCCATTGGGTTACTCTCACGTGATCTCGACTATTGTCGGCCATTGCGTTATGCTCACGCGATCTCGACATCCCCCCGTTGTTCCTTCACATAAAAATCCGTAAATCCACCAAAAATCAGTATATATCTATTTAGTTTCAATAAAGTATTTATTATTATTAAACAATTTGAATATTTAGCTTTTCAAATAAAAAGTTTGATAAATAAAAAAAATAGACATGGTGACACATTTCATTTCAGTGATTCATTTTTTAGTGAGAATCACGCTGTGCACGAATCACCTTTTGTTTACATCGTCAAAGAGTGATGACGCTTAATTAGAATCCAAATATCTCTAAAACTATTGAATTAACAGAATAAGTGTATGCAGAAAAAATTATCAGTTTTCAAAGCTCTTTCCAAATATGTAACATTTATGTACTTTCATGAGAAAAAAAAATACACCGATTCCTGTATATTTGTCGGCCATTTTTTTTCGAGGATTGGTCCGCCCAGTCGTATTACACTCACGTGATATATCGACAGACACCTCTGTCTCTTTATTAATATAGATAAAATACCCCCTTTTAGAAATAGTGAATCTGCAGATTTTCTCCAGTCTATTACACTTATATCATTCAGCCTTAGGATAAAAAAAATATTTGGACATTTCAGAACTAAGACCAATCTCAATTAGTAAAAAAAGAGGCTCTGGGTGAAGCCAGAGCTTTCAAAATTCAATGTTGTGCAACACAAATTTACTGCTCCAGATGGAATCAATTGAACAGCACCTACAATAAGCAATTTGAAGAACTATATTAAAGGAGCAAAAATGGTCAAAGGAAGAAGGAAATAAGATAATTTTGACCACATTGAAAGAATAATAGACAATGCATGAAATGATGCCACTGAATATTTCTCAAAATATCCAGATAGAAATGATATCACCATACTATAGCAACAACTGCTTGATGCTGAACTAAACTGAGTCATTTAAAATAAGAGTATTATCAAATGTAAAATTTTAAAGTTACTAACTTGCAATTCATGTATGTTGTTACCAATGCAGTCTTCATTTGTTTTGAAATTTTTTGAAACACCACTTCCACTCATCCTAAAAGAAGATATTCTTACACTAAATATAAAACCTTATATTACATATAAAACATAAATATGAAAGACTGTCAGTAAAAATACCCAATAATGTCTTGTTCCTTAGGAGGACATACGGTACAATCCACAGCAACAGGCACCACTACTGAGGCAGACTCCACAACTGGTAAATACTGCTCAGGTATTATTGCTACTGGGACTGCAAAGCCTGAGAGAAAAAAGTTACACATTAAGAAATTCAAACAAGTTAAGTTTTGATGTAAAAAGGAGAAGAAAAGATTGAATACATATGAAAAAATTTGTCATATTTTAATAATGTAATTTATTAACTACAGGCCCTACACAAAAAGCATAAGCAACAGACTTTATGCAGAATAAAAGAAAACAAAAACATTGCTTAAAACTATATTATTCACTGTTTTAATTATAGCCTACTCATAATTAAAAATCAAAGCTCAATTTACTCTAGTAAAATCTGAATTAGGCTAAGAAATTCTTTCAATATCCAATAAAAAATTAAAACTGCGTATGCAAAGGAGCAAGAAAACTATTTTTTAAAGAATTGAAAAGTTATTAACTTAAAAATGTTCATACAAATTCACTACCATGCTGTAGAATACTAATGTTATAGAAGTGAATCTACAAGTCCATATTGACACGACTTAGTTATGCTGTAAATTATTACTAAAACTTTCATTGTGTTAGTAATCTAAAAAATTAACTAGAGGACAGAGAGAGAATGCATATGTAATAAGCTTAATTTATATAGCATAAAAGAAAAAAATTCATTATATTATTATTTATTATTTCAAACATAGTTAACTGAATCATTTATAACCAAACTGGATTAATTTTTTTAGCAGCTCAATTTCCAGCAGTAAAATAAAAAAATATTTTCTGCATATTCATGACTTATGTTTTGGTTTCCTTATTCTAAGATGATATTATTATTTAAATAAATATTCATGTGATTACTTTTGCCAAGGCTGATAAGTAAATTTTGACATTTATCAAAATCACATCAAAAATGCTCAAACTGTAAACATTTTCAGGATATATTTTGAGCTTTAATCTTTCATCATTGAAAAATGTTACAGGGTTTAAACTCTTTTCCTAACCCAATAATTCAGTATTTATTTTTTTAGAACTTTACAGAACCTTTTTTAGTAATTTTAGAGACCTTATCAAAGGTCTATCTATAATCATTCTATCAGAAGAATTAGCAACATTTTATGAATGAAATTATAAATGATATTCATTTACGGTTTCCTTATAATTTGATTTACATAAGATTAAATGAAATTTATAATTTATTTCATTTAAAAATATTAATAAACTCAATACAAATCTCATAAAATATAAGGTTATCAAAAACAACCATACTTAAATTATAAAATAAAATTCATCAAGAAACACCTGTTATTGCAGTACAACCTATGAAGAATTATACTTTAATGTCAATTCTGTCAAAACTATTTGCAAATTACCAAATATCAACATTATGTTGTTCTGTAAAAACTAATTTCCTAAATAAAATGATTTACAATATCAACTATTAAGTATTGTATAATCAAATTTTTCTTTCTTTCTCTCCTTGCAGTGGGAGCTAACTGAAATCAGATAACTGATTAATAGGTAGGTCTTTTGCCCAGCCCCTGTTTATTACAACCATAGAACTCAGGGATCAAGGGTATATTATCTCCCTTGGTCCACACTGATTTTGTCAGGCTTGATTTGAATTAAAACCAAAAGCATGCATGGAGTTTTCATTTTTTAATAAAAACAAGTCTGATTCCATGGGTAGAAATTTTAAGGGTAGAAAAATATGTATATAAACTTTTGAGGAACACAGATAATCTGTGTAAGGATATACTCAAACTTTTTAAGATTTACCAATAAACTTTTACCATAGTATATATCAAACAGAAAAAGATAACTTCAAAACTGTAACTTACAAGCTTGTGGAAAATGCATTACAAAAACCCACAGTTTCATAACAGTCACAATAAAAAATAAAGGGCAACTAGTTTGGAAATAATGAGGTCATCCCTAGGCCAAGCATGATTCTGTGTGATTATCTCAATGAAGTATTCACAAATGTTAAGCGGAATCAAATTGCAAAGTATTTGTGCTGTGAATGGCCCACAGAGACAATTATGCCAATGATTCTTGGCCTAAAGAAATATTTATTTAATTCAAAGTAAGTTACAACTCTTATTTTTTAATTGTGAAATTACAATGCTGTGTGTTCCTGTTAAACTTAGAAACTAATTTACGATAAGTATGAATTTTTTCAGATGAAGGAACTATACCATCAAATGAAATTAACTAAAAGTTAATGAACAAATCTGAAAGCCATACATTCTTAAAAATTGATTACATACTCTAAACAATTCATTAACTTAAAACAATGAAGATTTTAAATATAAGCATTATACATGGAATAATTAATATTACTGTATGACTTTAACATTAAAATTTTAGAATAAGATAATTATGATTAATGAATATATAAAATGAAATATAAAAGAAACAAATTTTTTTTAAAAACCAGTGCATCAAAAAATTTGCAGCAATATTTTACTGAAAATATATTGCTATTGTATACAAGAAAATTTTTAAATACATCAGCACTAACTTGGTGATGTTGTTGCATAGAAAGATGGAGCTAATGAGGCAGAAGGCAAAGGATGGCGTACTACAGAGGTTGGACTAGTAAGTTCACCCATTTGCGAGACAGCATTTACTTGTATAGGAGCAGGTCCACGAATTAAACTTTTAGAACATCTTGATATAGGACCATACTTAGAAACCAATGGAGGATCAAATGGAATAAATTCATCCTTTTCTGATGGACAAAATAAAGCACAGTTAGAGTGCTCCCTGCACAGAGAAATAAGTTCAAATCAATTCTGGGTACAGTGATTACCTTCTTTCATCAGCTTATTAAATTCTAGCCAAGTACATATAAAAGTTAAAATTCATTATATATTTTAAAGCATAAAATTACAAAAACAAATGAGTTGATATTTTCATTTCTAAATATGTTAATAAGTCAAATTAACTTTAAAATTACTTAAAATCTCAATTTGTCTGAATGCAATACACTGACTAGTTATGATTTTATAAACTTAAACACATATTTAATTCACAATTTTAAAAAAAGAGCATAATACATAGCAACTGTGTAAATTTTGCAAGAAACCCCATCAAGAATACTATATAAGAAAGAGTATTACTACTCTAAATTTTAAAAAGTAAATCGATTCCCTATTTTTAATTACTGTTGCTGTTTCATACTCCTTCACATAAATAAAAATTATCTACAAAGCTCAAACTAATACATTTTAAAAGATACAAGGTTATAGTAAATCTGTAGATGTTCTTAGACCTATGTTATATATTAGGAGCATGCTTGTCATCATATGTGACATAAATTCTGTTTAGACAGACCTTTGAGAAAAATTTTAGTAATGTATAATGTAAAAGATGGATAATTTAAATTTTTAACAGGTAAAGATCAAATAATTATAATGAATGAATCTAGAGAAACAAATTTCCTATTTATTTGCGTAAAAGTACCAGATGTCTTTTTTTAAGAACTGAGATTCATATTTATTAAGTGAATACTCATAATTTTATAAACATTTCACAAAACAAGATATTTTTGAAAGAAAATTCTAGAGTGTGGTCCTAACTATCTCAAATTTTAGCAAAGAAATAAGGAAAACTTTACAACATATCATGAAATTTTTTTGCCTTGAATTTTGATGGCTAACATGTCTGAACGAGTAAAAAATTTCAGTTCATTCATAACCTGGAGAAGATGATAAAACCACATTTGTATGCTATGTTTGTCTACATCAATCCATTGGTACTTACAGATCACTCACACTAGACATGATAGTGACATATTGACCTAAGTGCAACCTCAGGAGCATGGTACAATAGGGATAATGGCTGCAGTACTTATTGGGGATGTTTACAGGTTAAAAAACTAAAATTCAAAATGTAGTTTTGCATACATCTCCCTTTCTAATCCCCTTTTACATCTATGGATTGGTCTCCAGCAGCTACATTTCTTTTTCAAAGATGAACTTCACAAAAGCACATAAAAAAATTAATTACAGGCTATTAAGCCAGACATGCTGTAGTTAAGTATAAAAAAATACAAGTTTAATTTACTCATATTGTGGTGAGTTTCTACTATATGAAAAAATGAAACAAAAGAACAATTATTCCGGAGACAACACAAATGTGCCAAAATATGCAAACACTCACATCCATGCACCAAACCTTTTTTTATTTATTTATTTATTTTATTATAACCACCGAGAGTGCAAAATGAAATCAATATGCCATGTAGAAATCAGATTAAGGCATAACAACATTAAAAACTTTTGGAATCACAGCTTAAATATTATAATACCTTAAAATGTTATTTATTTTATAGTACAAAATAATATTTTTCATACTTATGATATGCATTCACACCCTATATTTATTAAGCGAATAGTAAAGCAAACTTCAAGAACAAATTCAAAATAAATGAAGTAAAAAAACAAATTTTTATACCTAATTTTTTTTATATATATATAGTTTCTTGTAGATCTTTTAATAGTACAGGGTGACTCATTCAGGACTTTACCCAAAGAGGGCAATACAATTTTGATAAGGAAAAAAATGTCAAGCTGAAATTTCAATCCAAAGTCCCTTGCATTTTCACAATTATATAGATATCACAGAAGAGGGTGAAAATGTCTGCTATTGGCATTCAAACAGAAATCAACTCATTACTGCATGTATGTTTCAGCATGTTGGTATTTATTGCTTCAGTTTCCTGTGTGATGTTGTGTTTCAGCTGATGAACAGTCCTACGTTTATTGCTGCTTCTGCAATATTAATGTGATTATGAAGAGGTAAGGCACTTTGTACTGAAATTTCAGCTTGAAATGTTTATCTCTATCAAAATTATAGTGCTTTTTGGGGGTAAAATAATGAATGAATCCTCTTGTATGTATAATAACTAAAATTAAATTAAAAACAATAACAATGTAAATGTTTTAAATTTTTTTTCAGATCATTTTGTTTTGGTTTACCTTCATGTCTTGAGTTTCATTTTTAGCTTTTATATATTTCTCTTCTTATGAAGAGCTGCAATCTACCTTACTTTGAAAATATTTATACTGAACTCGGAATTCTTCATTTTTTTCTTAATTTCTATAGACACACACACACATACACACATATATATATATATTTATGAAAAAAAATAAGACCCTGCGATTTAATGTAGGTGGGACTTAGATCCCTTTCACCATAATTATAAAAAATTCTCAGCTAAATTTTTTTTTCATATTCTTGATAACAAAGGTTATATTTTAATCAAGATAAAATATTGTAAATATTCATACTATGGACACATTTATACCTTCATAACTGCACAAGCTGAACACATTAAAACATATTACAATTACATAAGAATTACACAGAAATAGAACTGAAAATAACTGTATGACACACAAGAGAAATACATAAATATATATATATATATATGTATTACATTTCAGCTATTTCGATTTCTGTACTGTCTTTCGGTCCAGAGGATTCCAGTTCACTACCAGGCGAATTCAGTGATGTGAAGCTATTACTGCTACAACTGGTTGAAGGTGCACCATAGGGAAAAATACTAGTTGATGTCCATGGAGAGTAAAATGATACTACATTACCATCTTCCATGGTTTTGAACAAGCAGAACTGAAAATTAGATCACATTTAGATTGAAATTTATCAGAGGAAAAACTACTATTTGCTAGAAAGAAAGAAATGGCTTATAATGTTTACAATGGATATTTAAAATTTGAAATATAATGCTGTTGTTAATAAGTAATACAATTCAACATATTTTAAAATTATTTAGTCAAGTAAATACACTGTTTAAATCAATAGTAACAGCATTTATAACAAGAGAAATACAAATGTTTACCAATTTAATAAAAAAATATTGCTCAAGTAATAATTAAATTTTAATTTCACGTAATTCTATTAGGTATCAATCACTTATTGATGACATAATTATGCCAAATCAATATTCACATAATTACATTCAGCATAGGATATCAACTTCAGAGTCAGCTGATAGATCCACATTAGAGCTTGAATGCATGACAAAAAAATTAAATCAATGTTTAAAGATATTAAAGTTTTGGTAAAAAAAGATACAAAACACATACAGGGGCTTCCATGTTAGATGCAGTAACACCATTTTCTGTTCCAGAAAGGCAAGAATTTGTTTGCTTTGCTTTGTCCAGCTGAGCTAATAATTGCTTTTTTCTTTGTTGAAGGGCAGCCAATGTTTGACATTCAAGATGCTAAAAAAATAAATAAAATTTTAGTTGAACTTCTTGAAAATGATTATATTTACAGAAAAAAATTAATATAAAAAAAAGCAAAAATTTAATTAAAAACTAAAACAAACATACATAAAATGAATGTGTGTTTTAGAAAGGTTACCATTACATTTGAAAAAATAAATAAATAATAGTTATTTACATAGGAATGTAATACAGTATAACCTCCCAAATCCAGAATGTTTAAATAAATGGCCAATTTTACTCTTCTATTTTACCGATAATGTCGCTACCAAAATGATTGGTAAAAAAATGCGCCTCCTTTTAAGGAAGTGACAACAGCGATTTTGAAGGCTTTCAAGTGTCTTTCAAGCTGAAATAGCAGAATTAGTAGAATGTGCAAATAAAGGCAACATTAACTTGGATAAATCAGACCTACAGGAAGTTTTAGACATCGACGAAAATGTGCTGATCGTCAGTTCTCTGAGCGATTCTGAAATTATTGATAGTGTGGTAAATAACAAAGGTTATGATAACAGGGAAAATGAAAGTGATTCAGAATGTCCTGAAAACGAAAGAATGTCAAAGAAGACCTGATAAAATCATTAGATAAAACAATATTAGGCTTAGAACATAGGAATTTTATCTCGGAACATGAAATTATGGCACTATATATGATTCGAGAAAAAATAATTTCTATTAAGCTGAAACTAAAGCAACAGATATAATTAACTGAAATGTTTAAATTATAATGTAATTATATGTTCTGTATTTAGGTTTATTTAATGATTAAACCATTTTACATGTTTAAGTGTATTTATTTTTTCTCCTAAAATTTTGTAGTGTTATTTAAAAACCTCTCAAATCCAGAATTGCCATGTCCTGAATGATTCCAGATTTGGGAGGTTATACTGTATAGCTATATTTTTTAACATCATTGAAACTAACGATAACTGCATCTATGAAAATTGATTTATGTAAAATTAAGAAAATAGCAGTTTTACAACAAGTGTCAGCTCAAAGCAAAGTTTTCTACAACTTTAAGCAGAGAGAGAAATTTTGTTTGAAGAAAATTTCAGTTCATTTGGAGCCTCTTGATTACCTTATCTTGCCTAAAACTCATTTAAGAGACTGGAGACTACCTTATCAATCAACTCATATAAATTTATATAATCATTCTTTTACCTTTAAACTAAACAGAGAGAGAAAATATTAAAATTTCAGTAATTTTTATAGGATTAAAAAGGAGTCTATAATTTTAAAGTAAAATGAAAGTTCCTATGATGAAGAATTTTTTTTTTGGTTTTACTACCTTATATTTAGTAAACAGAGTTAAGATGACTTCAAATAATTAATATATATAAATTATTCACTCAAAATTTTTGCTAGACAAATTAAGACAAAATTAAAAATTTTTAAATGAAATTATGAATTAATAGTGATAATGTTTATCAAACTCATTCTATGCAACTAAAATAAAATGGATTATAATTTCTTCTTCAAAATATCTAAAATTAAAATAAAACTTGCTTTTCCTGACCCAAGAGCATAAATAAGCCCACAAATAAAACTAAAATTATAAGCTTATAACATACAAAAAAGAATATTTTTGTATACTGAACTATATACTTATGAAACAAATTTCAAAATATCAAAATAAATCATTTGATGCATAATTCTGCTAGGAGACAATCCTGGAAAAGGAACCCTATGAAATATATATATACTCAGCATGCATGCTTTGTAACATGAGAATTTTTATTAATGCATTTATTACTAATTAGTTAGCTCTTTGTGAACTATGAATTATTTCAGTGATAACTATAAGTACAATGTTTAGAAATTCATTTAAAAGTTTCCATCAAAATAAGTATAATTTAGACATGCAAAAACTATACCTGGCTCTTCAGAGCTGGTTTTAAAGAAAGGGAATCTTTACAATGAACAGCACTCATTACTCGATTTACAGACTGCAAGCATGGAATAGGTGATGGGAAAGGAGACTCATGATTTGAAAGGCAAGGTGAATTTCTCACAGTTTGTTGAGAAATACAATTATTGCTTAGCTTCAATTTTGCTGCAGGTAAACCTGTTATAGCAGCTGGTATAACTCCAACAATAGCTGTTGATAATGATGATCCATAGTTTTCTGGACATAAAATGTTTGTTGTTGATAATGTCTGGTACGATGACTGCATAGAAAGAACCTGAGGTGATTTTGCTGCTAATGGTTGAAAGGCTGGAGATTCTGGATTTAACATATGAGAAGTCTGTAATGGTGAATGAGAATCTGGAAGAGTGGAAGAGCCAGAAAGAGAGCTTATGTCACTGACTTGGACACTGCAGAAATGAGTAGTTGAACTTGAAACAGATGTAACTGGTGACCCACAAGGAGAACCTGTGAATCAATTTTACAGATGTAAAAAGTATATGATGAAAAGAAAAAAAAAAACACAATGAAAACAAAACGACTTAAGAGTAACTTATTAAATAATACAAACTAATGAAGCATAAGAGGTGTATATTTACATTCTTAAATATACATACATATTCAACTAAGTCTAAATAAATATTGTACTCACATCAGTAATGATCATATCTTTCATGTGCAAAATATTATAACATTAAAATATCAGTAACAGGTATGAATGTCAAAGTTACACATCATTGTTACATGCTTTTGTTAAACTACATTCATAGCTGTTACTCTTGCTTTTAATACATATTTTGGAAGGTACAAATGTCACATTTAAAATCATTCTTAGAGTTACTGAAAATAATCATCCCTCCCCCCTCATAAAAAATTTAAATGCTCAAGCTTATCTAGTTCAAAATTATCTTAAATACACATACCTCTCATTAAAATATTCATAATAGGAGAAATATAATTTAAAAGTTGAATGTAAAGACCTTAAAATTGCCCTTATCTCATACAAAAGCGAACTTGTTAATCAGCAATTATTCATCACTCACTTTATTAATACAGTTGGCTCTCTGTTTAACGACTTTCAAGGGACCGTGAAAAATCGTCCTTAAGTAGAGATCGCCCTTAAACAGAATTTGTGAAAAAATAACATTTCACATAACATCGGTGGGGCCGGGACTGGGAAATATCACCTTTAAATAGAGATCGTCGTTAAGTAGAGCGTTGTTAAACAGAGAGCCATGGTATGGTATTTGAGCCAGTAAGCTATGGTATTTGAGTGAGAGGTGCCTTTGTTTTGTTCATGTACTAAGCTGATTCATTTTATAAAAGTATATAGGTTTCAATATTACAATTGTGAAGATTTATTTACTGAAAATCATTTACAAATTTATCAGTGATCGTGATCACATAACTCACATTTTCAGTTTGCATCACTAAAAAACCTATATTAAAAGTAAGGAAAGCTTTTGAAATTTATGAAGTGCTGGTTTAATAAAATATCTGCAAATTTCACCAGTTTCAATGGCTTTCCTCTCTTTTAATATAGACTTTATGTTATTCTATTCTTTTTACATGTTTATTGGGGACAGAATTCAAAAGACTGAAAAAAAAAAGTGCGACTTCCATGACATATTGTACATAATAGTAGTTAAGTAGCTTATGTACGTAGATTATTTTAATTTCTTTTTTCAAAGAAATAAAAATGATCTTGTCAATACACTGGTAAAAGGTACAAGTACCAATCGCTATTCTGTTAGCTCCTGTAATAGTTAATATAGTGTATTTTCACAGTAAAATGTATAAAATTTTGAAAATTGTTTTTCATTTTCTAAGGACAGTCTTCATTTATTTAATTTTTTTCAACATTATTCAACTGAGCATGTGAACTTTTGTCTAGAAAAGGTCAGTCCTTTAGTCTTTTGCTTCTTCATTGCATTTAGAAATATATTGATATGTATGAAGTAGATGGTAAGATTTTTGGCTAGTCTACAAAGTTTGGGCATACACAATATTCTTCTCTCCTGTGTTCAGATATCACAGTGGTCAGTTATAGGTGATAATACTGGTCTTTTGGGATGATTCTATTCACAAATGAAACCACATTTTGTGTAACCATCTGCAGCCCAGTCATAATTATAAAAACTTCAGGTTAGCACAGATGCTTTACTTGGGTTCTATTTCAGACATTTTTTGAAGCAATCTCTTAATGTTGTATAACTGACAGTTTTCATCTTAGATTCATAAGTTAGGGGTAATGAATGGTACTTGTTTCCATAATGCAGCAAACATGTCATCAAACAAATCCTTAGAGTACTGATAAAATGTCTTTACTCAAGAATCACACTGTAGCTGAAATTTTGAAGAGAAGTTTGAAAATGGGTTTGCTTTAAGATACATGCTCTAAATGCATAGCATCATGTCACCATTCCTGAAGAACAATAATGCAATTGCAAAATATAGATGTTTTGAGTTGAATGGGTTGCTTATTTCTGAAAGATTCATCTAACCAATGTAACAACAGAACTGTTGTAACACTGCAGAGAGCAGTTATGTCAAATTTTAGGATAACAATGATGCAATTTCAAATTTGGGGGATATTTTCAAAACATTCCTGAATGAGTAACATATATAAAAGCAACATAAATAAGTAATTATTAACTGCATTTTCATTACCATAAAAGTTTCTCATGACTTGTAATTAGCATTAATCATGAATGGTTTTCTTATTATCCCTTTCCATTGTAAGTTGAAGAATTTCACTTGTGCCATTGCTCTTTCAGAACAACAATGTTATGTAAAAATAACTACATGCATTAAAAAACACCGTTTTCAAGAGATTTTGGTAAGGCCACAGCTTCAAAGAAATTTTGTACATTTAAAAATATTTTTGGAAAATTTGCTGCTTTTGAAATTTTCTCTCTCCTTTTTCTCCCTAGTTACAGCATGTACAAGCATAAAAATGACTTATTCTTAAGATATAGTCCAGGTTGAGAAAAACAAGGTAGAACTTGTGATTATTTTATTATTACTCATTACCCTAAAAATTTTACAAAGTACAAGGTATCTTCCCATTCTCATGCATTAAATTATACTAATGTTAGCATATCTCTAAAAACTGTAGGTGTTTGATTTAATGAATTTGAAATGAGTGTAGAGGACCAATAAAGATAAAATATTTTAACATATAGAAAATTGATGCCAACATTGTTATTAATAGCTAAGTAATGGAAATCTGAGGGGAGGTGTATCCTCACATCAGGAATAATACATGAACATTTTACCCTGATAGCCTAAAAAGAGAGAGAAAGAGAGTGTGTGTTTGTGCTCAGTGATTAGAGTTAAGTGGTTTGAAGGTATACAAGAGAACATAATCCTTTGAAGACTTAAAGCACAGCATAGGAACAGTATATTGTCACAAGGGTATGCCGAGAAGTGGCTTGGAATGTTAAAAAATAAGTCTCATGTATGAAGAAGAAGCTGGAAGGCTGCTCACATCCACTATTGATGAAATCATTGAATGAGAATGAAAGATAGTTCAGTTAGATGTGCAACCACTGGAGAAATGGCTAAAGTGTAAATAGTGTTTGTTTCAGTGAAATGTTCCTTGCCAAGGTAAAACCAAAGTCCAGCATCTAAATATATCACTATACACTGCTACAAACATTTAAGAATGAGTAAGAAGATGGGACTGAACATAAAACAGTTTACCTATCAATTTAAGAGGAAGTTGACATTCTGCTATGGATGACAGTTCTCGCTTAAAAGGTGGGAAGGTACAATCACAAAATTTAGATTTTATATAAAAGAAAAATTGTTGATTCAGCATCACAAATCGCAACATAAACTCCTTACCTAAGCTTTGCTGTATTAAAATTAATTTAAATACTTACAAAAGATCAACAATATCACAGGAACAAACTTAACAGTCTGCCAATACTGTCTTCAGTACATGAAGAAAAGAGGAAATTAAATTTAATCAAACCATAAATAGTTCACTGATAAAAAAAATCTAGAAAAGTTTGTAAATATTTTTGTTCTATAAATAAGATCTTTGTAGTCTAGCTACTTTTTAGCTTTTATTTTCATATAGATGGAGATTTAAAAAATATATATACCACCTTTATATTCTTGTCTTTTACACTTCACATTAAATTTTTATCATTTAATGTACACTGACCCAAAAAAACTGGTACAGGTGTGCATATGCAAATAACGGAGATATGCAACCAATCAGCATAACGCAATGCAGTCGGCAGTGCTTTTATAAGACAACAGGTGTCTGATGAAGTTGTTAAACCGGTTCCTGCTGCCACAATGGCAGGTTATCATAATTTAAGTGACTTTGAATGTGGTGTTATAGTCGGCACACAAGAGATAGGACATAGCATCTCAGAGGTAATGTTGTAATTTGAATTTTTATGCACGATTATTTCGCGAATGTACTGTGAATATTAGGTATCTGGTAAAACATCAAATCTCTGACAGCGGTGTGGCTAAAAAAAGACCTTGAAAGAACTGGGCCATCGATGACTGATGAGGATCCTTAAACGAGGTAGACATGCAACCCTTCCTCAAATTGCTGCGGATTTCAATGCTGAGGCACCAACAAGTGTCAGCATGGAACAGTTCAATGAAATGTCCTAGATATGGGCTTTCAGAGCTTCATGCTCATTCGTGTTCCATTGTTGACTGCATGGCACAAAGCTTTACACCTTGCATGGGCCTGTCAACACCCCCATTGGATTGTAGATGACAGGAAACACATTGCCTGGTCTGACGTCTCATTTTTTATTGTATCGGACGGATGGACATGTATGGGTATGGAGACAACCTCATGAATCCATGTACTGTACATATGAACTCTGGACATTTCAAGCTGGTGGAATCTCTGTGGATGGTATGGGGCATGTGTAGATGGTACGATATGGGACCCCTGATATATCTAGAGACGACTCTGACAGGTGACGGGTACATAAGCATCCTGTCCGATCATATACACCCATCCATGTCCATTGTGCATTCTGACAAACTTGGATAATTCCAGTAGGACAATGCAACATCCCCCACATTGAGAGTTGCTACCAAGTGGCTCCAGGATTACTCTTCTGACTTTAGACCCTTTCATTGTCCACCTAAATCCCCAGACATGAACATTATTGAGCATATCTGGGATGCCTTGTAATGTGCTATTCAGAAGAGGTAGCCACCCCCTCGTACTCCTATGGATTTATGGACTGCCCTGAAGGATTCATGGTATGAATTGCTTCCAGGATACCTTCAGACATTAGTCGAGTCCATGCCACGTCGTGTTGCAGCACTTCTACGTGCTCGTGGGGGCCCTACACAATATTAGGCAGGTATACCATTTTTTTCTGGCTCTTCAATGTATTTACCAAAAAGTCCCATAATGAAAGTAATTTTATGCTTAGATGAAAGTATGGAAAATTCTACAGTATTATTAGCTAAGGCTAAATGAATAAATATGTGAGAGGGAGAAACTTAAACTTTTTGACACTTTCCAGTGAATTGGAAGGATATGAACAAGATGGTGTCAAATAGGCTAGTTCACATAATCATTCGGTACTTACGTATAAGCTGAAACTTGGCGGCTGTTTGTATTTGGCGCAATATCAGATCGCCAATGCCTAATTCCTCTGTGGCAACCTATTTTCAAACCGCAAGTTGCAAACAACATTTTGAGAAACAGCATGTGGAAAATGGATGGAATAATGAAAAAATTTTAAAAAATTGGCAGATGAAGATTTCTATTATAAATATTTTTAGATCTAATTAAAAATTGCATACTTATGACAAAACAGATACACAAAAAATAATCAAAATTAGTATGTCAAAAGAAACACAAATCTTTGGAACCATAAGTCTTAGGATGCTGAAATTTTGCATGGTGGTTGCTCTTAGACCCTAGGTGCTCGTTAAGAAATATTTTTTAAAAATTCGAATTTTAAGGGGTTTAATGGGAGCCTAATTCTCTCTCCCACCGACTCCAAAAAACACACTATATCTTTGGAACCATGAAGCTTAGGAAGTTGAAATTTTGAATAGCAGTTCCTTTTAAGCCCTAGGCACACACAGAGAATTTTATTTTAAAAATTACAAATTTTAAAGGGTTGAAAGGGAATTAATAAATTACCCCCCGAATAAATACTTTATTTCTGGAACCATAAGGCCTAGGATGCTGAAATTTTGAGTGTTGGTTCATCTTAAAGCCCCCAGAGCACACAGAGTAATTTTTTCTTAATACAAATTTTAAGGGGGTTAAAGGGGACTTAATCCCCCCCCTGAAAAAACTGCATTTCGAGAACTGTAAGGCGTAGGAAGCTGAAATTTTGAATAATGATTTTTCTTAAGCCCTAGGTTCTTACTAAGAAATCTTTTTTTAAAAATACAAATTTTAAGAGGCTTTAAAGGGGATTAATTCCCCCCCCCAAAAAATACTATATTTATGGAACTATGAGGTCTAGGAAGCTGAAATTTTGAATGGTAGTTCCTCTTAAACCTTAAGTGCACACAAAGAAATAAGTCTCTTTTAAAAATACAAATTATAAGGGGTTTAATTCCCCCCCCTCCTGAAAAAAATGGTTCTAGAAATGGCTATTTCTAGTTCTGCCTACACCTTATGGTTCTAGAAATGCCCTGCATTTCTAGAACCATAAGGTGTAGGCAGCTGAAATTTTGAATGGTGGTCCTTCTTAAGATCTAGGTGCATACTAAGAAATTTTAAAAATATACAGATTTTAAGGGGGTTAACCCCCTTCCTCCCCTCCCAAAAAAACTATCCCTTGAACCATACTAGGCAGTTAAAATTTTGTATGGCATAGCTCTTAGGCCCTAAATCAGTGGTGCGCAAACTTTTTTACACCGCGACCCACTATCTTTAAATGAAAAGTCACTAGACCCATTATGAACATCTTTTAGTCGTATCAAACTTTTTTTTTTTTTTAATTTGGAAAATATTCACAAAAGATAGAGAAAAGAAAAATCAAATTTTCGCAAACTATTTTTAAAATCAATGAACTGTGGATTATGGGTTTGTATTAACTTTGCATAATAACAATAAAAAATGTCTATACTTGTTTACGCCAAATATCATGTGACTAAAACCTCATATTGAAATATTAATATGTATTTGTACTTCATTTAGGTAAAAACTAACAAAAATTTTAATTTAAGAAAAGGAACATGTTTTCAAAATGATAAGCTCTATATATTTTTCCTTTCGAAAGCGGGATAAATTGTCGCTCGCCTGTATGTATACTGCAAGACTGCTGGCCATTCATTTTAGGTAGCCAGCACTACCCCCTACAAGCAGGTCCCGTAATTTAGAACTGAGTCAAGTGACATGACCGGTACACTTGACCTCGCACCTCCAGAGGTAAATTTGAGAACCTGGAGGCCATTAAAGCCACGACAGATTTTTCGTGCACAAGCCACCATTAGAGTACACGGCAGTGGATTTGTCAGCGTCAGGCATTGAAGCAGTGACGTTCAGATCACTGGCTCGCTGCAGCCCACTTTACCAACTGGGCCACAGCGCCCGAGAAGCTCTATCTTAAAACATCGAAAACTATAAACTTCAAATACTTTTACAAAATTAAAATAGTAAAAAAAAAAAAATGAATAAGAAGGGGGAGCCTAGACCTTGAATAATGTTTGTTCAGTATCTGCTGAAATACTTGAGAGTGCTACTCTCGTATCATGTTCCATGTTTAGTTTTAACCGTTGTAGGGTTTTTATAACAACTCATTTTGAAAACCCATTCTCACGCAGATAGGTAGAAGCGAATTGAAAAAATGCAAATGTATCTTTGCAAGACTGTTATACACCTTATATAAGAATGCCATATAATATCATTTTAACATGTAAAAAATGTAATTAAAAATATTAATAATTACAAGATAAAAAGAACTTTTTATATACCATGTTTTTAAATTTTCTGTTGAATCATATAAACTTGACAATTCTATGTACTAATAAATACTTTTTAAAATTTTTTGATGAATTATTCCATCAACTTGAAAGAAAATGAAGTTAATTAGAAGTTAACCTGCGTTTAACTTTTCATTCCCGTCCCGGTCGATAGATGGCTGCACCAGTCTACAAAACAAAATTAACTGAAAATTAATTCAACCCTGCTTAAATATGGCTAAAAGTATTAAAATAATGCATTGTGATCGTGTTCTGAGCTATTCTAAAAGTTTCAAATGTCTAGCTAGTCGGAAAGTTAGTTAAAAATCGATTGTAAGATTTGTAAGGGACAAACACACACACAAACAAACAAGAAAGCAAGTTCATAAAAACATGGTAATAAAAATATGTAGTTATAGAAAATTTAAAGTATATTTTTAATTATTTGAATGATATAATTTTACTTCAAACTGTCCGCGACCCCTTTCATTTATTTTCTGACCCACAGTTTGCGCACCACTGCCCTAGATGCTCACTCAGAAATCTTTTTTTTAAAATTCAGTCTTTACGAGGCAGTAGGGGATTCTGTTAGGGAAAAATCCCGATTAGCTTTCCTCTTCTTCCCCTAACCTTCCAGCCACGTAGAAAGAGCGATGTATTTACATCATTTCCCACCTCCACAGCAATGTGTAAGCATCGTCAGACGCCAGTTGCGTCATGCCAGCCTAATGACGTCATTCACCCAACGATGACGCCATACCATCAGCTAAGAATGACGTCAACTCACATCACGTAAAATTAGCATAATTAACTTTGCTATTCTCCTGCCACGAGGGAGCGCGGTGGTCGACGCCAGTATAAATACCCAGCCCGATCACAGACGGTGTGTGTGAGTGATAGTTGCTGGGGAGCGATGAGATGATCTAGCACGACTCAGCGCAGCTCGTTTTTGAAAGCCAGGCTCTACCGAGAACCCGTATTAGGAGGCGGTGACCAACTTGCCAGCAGTGCACCGATGCTCTAGTCGTCTCGGCCTTGCATGCCCGCAGGTAGCCACGGGATGGTTTTTGTGCCAGGAAGGCACTATCTACTTTACGTATTTTTTACGATGGTAAAACTTTGCCTCGACCAACTGTGAGTTAACCCTTTTTACTTTTCTCTACACCTCGGTAAGAGTACCACAAAGCCAACTTTTTAGAATAACACTATGAGCTGTGTAGTGCGTCTGTAAACAAGACACTTTAATGTCGTTTTACTAAATAAATGTATTTTTATTTTACTTAGACCTTCGTACGTCTTTTTAACATCTTGCATATCACACCACAAGCTAGCTAGCGTTGCTCTGACTATATCTAAAGATTAAGAGTCCAACCTTCCCTGCTAGTCAGTACGACTCTGCACTCTTAGCTATCAGTAAAGTTTGGGGCATTCCTGCCCCCAAATCTTAACTATTTTTTGATTGGGAGAGCTGCCAGGTTCTAGCGGCTCAATTCCGTAACAGATTCAGTCTTTAAATAAGGGCTTAAACCCCTTAATTTTTAACACTCGTAAGGCGGTTAAAAGGGGTTAAACTCCCAAAATAAATCAATGACTGATAGATCACTGTATCTCTGGAACCATACTTTCTAGGAAGTCAAAATTTTATATGGTATTGCTCTTAGGCCCTAGATGCACACAAAGTAATCTTTTTTTAAAAATTCATTTTTTAAGAAGGTTAAAAAATGAGACTTAATTCCCCAAAATAAAATAGTGAGTGAATGATCACCGTATCTCAGGAACCATAACCCTTGGTTCCTATAAGGCTCTAAGTGTTTACTTAAAAATCTCTCTAAGAAACACAAAATTTAAGGAGTTTAAAGACCTCCAAAAACACTGACTGACCGATCACTTTATCTTTCTAACCAGTAGGCCTAAGGAAGCTGAAATTTTGCTTTGCGGTTCCGCTAATGCCCTAGGTTCTCAGAAATTTTTTAAAATAAATTTAACCTCTATAGGTGTTAAAAATAGGGCTTAAATCCCTTAATTAAAAAAAAATAATCTAAAACTCATATTTAATGTCGGATTACTGTCGTTTAATTATAGGGTGAACTTCTTTGAGGTAAGACTGTACTTTACTGCTAAAGTTAATTTAAATTAACCAAATTACACAATGAATGGTAGGAATGTATTCTGTCACAAAGCACGGGTATTCAGCTAGTTTTCTCATAATCAAAAATAATAAATATATAAAGGCTCAAAACAAAACTTCTAACAAAAAGCCCTGACAGCGAAATCAATGAATAGCGGGAACGATATTGAAACAAGGAAGAGATGCATAATTGGCGCTTTATTGCAGTTTTCTCTCCAAGCGGCAAAGTTTCAGCTATAATACGTAAGTACCAATCATTCATTTGTCTAAAGATAGACTTCTTTTCATCAGTCAAAGATACCGAAACATTGAAATTTCCCTGTTCTCTATGAATCTTACTGCTGTGCAGAGCACCTTCAGTGCTTCGTTAACCCTAGCATCATTCACTAGAGATCTGGGGCACTTTTAATTTAAAATTTTAAAATGTAGTTCAAATTACCTTTTAATTTTCCCTCAATGAAATCCGGATAGCAATTCTTACATTATATACTAATTCCTTACACTGGGAGTCTTCTGTATGAATAGTTTACAGGTATACTACATTTTCCAAATTTAATCACAAAAAAAATTTCAAAATCAATTTGAGTAAATATTTTGACAATTTGTTATTACCTCTAGCACCTGACAGATTTCACAGGAAAAAGACTAATAATGTAGCATTTAAAATATTTAACTTGCCTACATTTGTATTAATTGTGATTTAAAATGTTCAAACCATAAAGCAATTTCCACCAACTCAACACTGAAATTAAAATATTTGCACTCTTTCTGAGTCAGTCAATGGAAGTGAGAGAGCATTCAGTTGGCTTTTTCTAATAAAATGCTGCTTTGTGCTCTACAATAAGAACAACTGAATAGTTTCACTTATCTGTTTATACAGCATGAACTTGCCAAACTCATGAAAGAGGTTATCAAACAATTTGTTAATGTTAAAGTTAGAAAATGGATAGCCAGAAAATAAATGTTTAGTAATCCATCATAGGGTGTTTCTTAACTTACAAAAAAATTAATTCTTGATATCATTAATGTTTAGTAAACACAAATGCATCATTTGCTTAATTTTTTGCAGTTTTGTTGTGCACCAGTAATCTGTAACTCTGATACATAATAAATGTCTTATAAATGAAAGCATGCAATCTTAATATAATTGAATGGTTAATTGCAAACAAGAGCAATAAGGGGACCCAGATCAATAGATTGTGTGATGAACCTGAATAGTCTCTCTCAGCAGTACTGCTAGATGAATAAAGGATCAGAATTAATTGACTTTAGGGCAAACCAATAACAAATTTCTAACCAACAGTTCATTTAGTACATGTAAAATTAAAGTATATTGAACTTTAATTTTACAACTACTAGAAGAACTGTTAATACATAATTAGCAGCCCTGACTAAATTATTCTGCTCAACAATATTAATCTCTTAACCCTAAACCAACCTACATATAGACATAAGAGATAAAAATAAATAGTAGCACGCTTAGCTCACATTCCACTTATTCATGCAAATAAAAATATTTTGTTATTAACACCATAAATAGCATATATAACTCTATTCTAAATTTATATATGCATGGAGAATGTTCAAAAAGTAACAAGACAGTTTCAATTAATATAAAACAGTAGCTAAAAAAGCATGTTTTGTTGTAAATTATCCCAGCAAATGTCACCTTATTATTAGGAAATAAAGAGATTGGTTGTATGGCATCTCTAAAAACAGGCTTCAAAGTATTCACTTTTTGTCATTCCAACCTGATCTATAGACAGCTAAGTGTTCATTTACAGAAAAAAGTTAACAGAAACTAGAAAAGATTAACTAAAAAAAAACAATAAAATAAAATAAAGATTAAAAAGAGTGAGCTACCTTGCAAACACAACCGAGGCTCATAAAAAAAAATATGGAATGTGAGGCAAGCCTCAAAGACCTTCTACATTGTTACAGGTATCAAACTGAAAGCACAAGAAGTGAGGATCACTTAATATGCAGCCAAGAACTGTTTGATGTTATGTATGTTTCCATGGGATCTGCAGATGTCGGAACATGGTTGGGGTTTTGAAACTTCAGGGTTCAAAATTTCAAGGTTGGGGTTTGGGCAGCTTCATGGTTGGAAGGTTGCCTTAAAGAAGTAAGAGACTAGTAAAAGAAAACCTGGATTCAGTGACTAAACAATGGTCTGTGATACTATAACCCGACAAATGACATGGGAATTGAATCAAAGGCACATCCATCTTGTGTATCCTGCAAAATTTACCTTTTCTCTCTCCCCTTAAGAAAAATATTCATTAAGAAAATTCTTATCTCTATAATGGCCATGAAATTTTTTTTATAATTTGCTCCATAATATTAAAGTGCTGACAAAACTCATCTACTCTTATGCAAGATGAGTAGATGTGAAAGTGTATATAAAAACATGAGCCTATAATGCAAGGTTTACGGATTAAATATTCAGATATTTTTTCCTGTCATAGAAACATTTTTTTTTTTTTTGCTTCAGAGAAAAATTATCAATATTGGAAGTGAAATAAAAAAATTAACTGCCTAGTGTTAAAAATTTAAGCTAGTTAAATTTTTAGTTCTGAAATATGAAAATATTTAAAACTTATCATTGAAATGCTAACTATATAATAGAAGAAAACAAAAGGGATGGGCAAGCTCAAATGAAGCAGTATATCAATGTTCACATATAAAGTGGTAACAAAACCATTACATAAATAATTTCACAATGGTATATTTCAGAAATGACTTGTCAGTAAAATTTGTCACAGGAAGTGTATTAATAATGAAAGCACTTGCTTACTTAGCCTGGACTATTGATGGTTATGGGTTTGAATTCCATCATAACCACATATAATTCAGATCCACTTGAAATTCTGTTCCAGTTGCACAGCATACAGAATAAGCTCTACTGAGAGATCTTTAACTAGAAATAAGTATACGCCAATATAACATTAAAGAATGTAACCTTAATGTTAATTTTCTTTGAAGTTTATATGAACCTGTCTTAATTATTTTAGAAATGAGAAGGGAAGATTTCAAAATTTATTTTTATTATTATATTTATTTTTGTTGTGGATATCCTGACACTGTGTATTCCTGTTTCACATTTTCCACAAGCTTCCTATAAGTTATAAGAGAAGGGAAGGTAGAATTTGTATCACAGGAGACAGGAGGACAGGCCACAGGACATTTGTATCACAGGCCACAGGAGAAGTTGAGACCTCATACATGTCTACGCAGATTACTAGTATTAATTCATGAACATTTGAGTGTGAACAGCAGAAAATTCTTCAGGAAAAGAGTATGATATTCATGGAAAATAAGTGCAGACAGTAATCCCAATGTTATACAGTTTTAAGGCTACAATGCAAATTTTTCTAAAATAAAAATAATCAAAGGAAACCTAAGATAAAATACCTTGATAAGTTTGCTACGTCCACACAACTTAAGTCATAATCAAACTTAAAATCTCACAACATATAACTAAACAAAAGTATAAATCACTTGGAAAACACTTTTCTATCTCCTTCCTTCATAAACAAATAATATATGAATGAAATGTCTATTTTTCAATCTATTCCCACACAAAATCAGATGTGAAAGAAAATAATGGATATATTGTGTGTTATTAAACAAAACTTTGTGGTTAAAAAAGCTTAAAATTTAGCAATATTACTCATTTGAAATTTTAAAACACTGAACTGCAAGTACTCATTACAAATCAAAATAATTTTGTATGATTAATAGTAAAATTTGAGAAGTTACTTGTAATTTCAAGTTTGCCTTCTTCAAAACTACAACACTTTTTTTTTTTGTGAAGATGTGGTTAGAATTTTGAAATATGATACATTCTGCCCCCATACATATACACTTGCTGACCAACAACTTTGATAATTATGATTTACAGTAACTAAAATTTTCTTGCCGAAAGGTACTTGAGTCTATCCACAATTCTTATATCTTCCACCTTTTTTTTTTTTTTTTTTTGGGGGGGGGGGGGTATTATTCAATGCTTAGTCATAAGATATTACTGCTCTCTCTTATAACTTTCTCAAATCTCTAACAGAGGCAAAAAAATACATTACATCAAAATGAAAAATTCAGTTTCAAAAAGCAAAATATTATTGAAGTGAGATAAGTTGCACTATGATTTTCATATGGCCTAATGAAAGTGAAAGAAAGTCTCATGGTGACATTTTATATAAGAATTGATCAAATGAAATTGAGGAAAATAATAAACCCTTATATGAAGAAATTGTTAATATCCCACAAAAAATATGATATTCAAGAAGGAATAATTTTTACTATGATCCCTTCACTGACACTTATGCAACCTTAGTAAATCATATTTAAGAATACACAGATGATACAGGTATCAAAGAATAATGAAAATTATCTGTTAAAATGTTTTATAAAAACCCTCCTAAATTATAAAATGTTGACCAACTTACATTTTTATTACGATTTCAAAAATTGTTCTGCTCCTTTTTTTTCTTTAGTTATTCATTTACTCCATAGACAGACAATATATAACTCAACATTGCTATAGAAGCATTAAATCATCCTCTATTTTTATGCAATAAAAACAAAATCTTGTTTTTTTTTCCCCATTGTGAATTTTACCAGATATAAATCTTGCACCACCAACTGATATGATATACCTCACAGATGCTGAATACATGAAAGTATTATAGGGTACATTTCAAAAGTATAAGGGCATCAAATTTTCTCTCATGAAAGATCAAATAAAACAACATTGAAAACAGTTTTCAAACATAATTATTAAGTACAGCAGAACCAAAACAATGTTTTTAATCAGAAAGTAACAATTTCAACTTGATTTACAAATAACACAGAAACATGCTATCTTAAAAATTTAAAGGCATTAAATAACATTCAAATTACATTTACATGATAGAACAATGTTTCAGAGCAACTAGAAAATCTATCAGGCAGACTGTTTACTAAATTCTGTAAATATGCTGGAAATGATGCAGGAGAGAAATCATCTCTGCCCATTGTATTTTGCAGCCTTCCAGATGTATAATCACCATGTTTGGAAAAATCCTATAAATATCAGTCTAGCATGTTATTTCTTAACAAATTTTCTAAACCAACAATCTATTAGTCTAAGTCTCAAAATTTCAGTTACTTACTAACCAGAGAGATGCGAGTTATACACCTTGTCTACAACCATATTAAGGACAACAGTTTTGTATCTTCTACAAATTACTGAACTATGAAATGTGTACATGACAAAAAAAAAAATAAATTTGCCAAATGTTTGCCTATTTAACATAACAATTTCAGTATATGATTTAAAAAAAAACTTACAAGACAGCTAAGATTAGAATATTGTTCATTTTTTGTGTTTATTTCACACAATCAATCACATATAAGTTTTGTTGTCAGAGGACACCTGTCAAACCAAAAACTTGGCCTCCAGCTGAAATTGACTTTCAGTTTCATTTTAAAATTTGGAAAGCCTCTATACTTTTGAGATGCACTTTATACATTGTGTATGTATGTGTTTGAATATGTACATAAAAACTATCTATACATATACTATCTATATCTAATTTATACATAAAAACATTCAACATATATTAATATACCATAAAATCTTGAGTATAATATGCACTTTTTTTCCATATTTTAGTCCCCAAAAATGAGGGTGCGTATTATACTCGTGTAAAGAAAAACAAAAAAAAAACCCATGTATTTTTAAACATTGGATAAATGAACGTACAGCAGCTGTAAGACATTGTTGCAACATGGGTGCTTGCACATCTGCACTCCGTGATTCATCCACCCGTTTACTAAGCAGGTATTCATTTTAAACAAACGGAATCCCAGTTCGTATTGTCAAGTGAGAATGATGGTGGCAATATATATTACGACGGCAACAATAAATATGACATGGACACAACAACAATAGATTAACTGTATTCCTGTGAAAGTGATTAAGACTGATAATTTGACAGTAATGTTGGTTTTGAATTAACAATTTCATTTTTTTTTCTACAGAAATTGATGTTTTCGTTTCTTTTTATTTCAAATTTTATTTACGTTAATAAATATTTGTGCAATTTTTAAATAAAATATTGAAAAGTTATGGGTGCATATAGTCGAATTTTAATTTTTTTCAAAAATTTCGTGCAAAATCAAGCATGCGTATTATACTCGGGTGCATATTATAGTCGAGATTTTATGGTACTCAGAACTGATCTCTACAGCAAAACTTGCCTTTTTTAAGAGGCAAGCTCTCATTCTTATATACATTTATCTAAAATCAAATTTGAATTTTTGTTTGATAATATTGCCAATCATACTAAGTTAAAAGTCTATTGACTTCAGTTCCTTTAAAATTGAGTTAATCACTCTAATTTTTTTTCTTTTTGTGATGCCATTAAATTCTTACCATGATAAGACATAAAAGAGAGATGATTCCTTTGCTAATGAGTGATAGAATTTTTAAAAGATCTGATTTTTAGCTATACTGCATTAAAACTTTAACTCTGAAAATTCAGAACATAATACAAGATATTTTGTCTGAATTTTTTAATTATCCTAATTTATCTTTTTGTATTCTGAATATAAAAAAAATAAAAAATTGATAATTTTAAAGAAAAGTTAAGAACTCTAGTTTAAAAGCTTTTAGCAGCCAATGTGGAAGCCTAGGATATAATATTCAGCAACTTAAGACACTTAAACTGCAAGACTAAATAATTGAAAGATACTTTAAACTCTTGACAACTAGACAGACAGTATCCTTGTAAATGATGAAAAATAATTACATCATTAAGATCCCATCTAATATAAATATTTTTTGGAGGGTCAAGAATCATCACATGATGTAATATCCAACTAAATGCTAAGTCTATCTTTAAATTCACCAAATAACATTTACCAATCAAATATTAATTTGTTTACTTTAGAAATTTAATAATTAATATATATATATATATATATATATATTTAAAGGGAGAGAGAGAGAAAGAAAGATAAAACGTATAACGAAATCAACATATAAAAAGGTAAAAGATTATTTTTTGAGAGGGGAGGGGAACTAGCTTATTTTAAGATTCAATCTCAAGTTCTGAAATGAAGTTTCATTCCTTTACTTGTGCACATCTATTTTTCTTAACTCTTTTTATCAGAAATTGATGGATTTCTGTGAATTCCATATACATCCAAGAAATGACAATTAATACAGAAACATATCAAAATCATGCTGAAATACTTCAAAACTTAAGTTCACAATGCATAACATTAAAATTATTAGGCAAAAGAAACAATAATGAGTAAGATAGCATTTGAAGACTATAAAAATAATAACAACAGAACAAAAATAATCAAATAATAATGAGTAGGAGAGACGTAAGCAAAGCAAGCATGCAACACAAAACATATGTGCAATGAGTAGACTGAAATATAAAATTATATATAGAAATTAATTTACTTTCTGATATGAAAACTCCATCAAACACATGGCAGGGCATTGAACAATCCGATGTCATATCAGGTTCCGGTGTCAAATGACTAAAATAAGGAGGTCATATATATAATATATACCACACACTAGTATTATTAAACATTATCAGTTGCATAATAAATATATGTATTAAAAAATAATATATTGAAATAAAAACATGAATGCTAATCATCATACATGATATACATAACAACTAAGTAATGAAAAGGTAGTTTTATTGAATTCAATTTAAAAAAAAACAGTTCTGTTTTTATTTCATACATTTGAACATGAAAAAAACTAAAATAAAAAAAAAATTGTAACTGTTGTAAAAATCCAGAAAATATTTCGTAAACTGATAAAAATAAAAGGAAGCAATACAAAAGTTAATAAATCCTGAGATAAAAGCAAGAAACTTTAAAAAAAAGTACCAAAGCTATTTGCATTGTAATAACATATCATAATTTATTGTAAATGAAGTGGATTTCTAAATTTTTTGACAAAGAAATGGGAATTTTTTATTTGAATTAAATACAAATGATAACCTTGAAATAAGTAGTTAAAAATTCATGTAACTGAGTAAAAACAGAATTGAGTGTATACATTTAAATATTTTTGACCCCTATTGATCCAATGAAAATTATTAGTCCAGTTAATATAGGAATTTTATACTTCTTAAGAAATTAATGAAAATTAAAGCAAAAATTTGCATATTTTGACATATCCTAAACCAATTAAGTAAAACTAAACATTACTCTGGGATGACTTGGACAACAGTCTAATTTTCATTAACTAGACAGACATTCTCTGCAAGAGCTTATATTTCAAGTACGTACGCATAAAAAAAATGTCAGTATATAATTTTAATGCTATAATATGGCTGAATAACAAAATTTCCTGAAAACAAGTTTATGCTGCTTGGTTCTCCAATAGAACATTTGTTATTAATATCTTAAACAGCACACAAAGGAAGAACAATATTTGATGCCTTCTTTTAAACCCAGCATTACAGACAATACTGCACGCTACTTTAGAATCTTCCATTTGCTTCAATTATGAAAATATGATGCATTTAAGGACTGTCATCTACAATATTCAGTGTTAATTGCTCTTTTGTAGAGACTAATATAGAGAATGAATTCTAGGTCATCAGAGGTGGCTCTCATACTGGACCAGTTTGAAATTTTTTAAAAATTATTTTCAAATGCTGTTCAGCACTAACATTATTATATACTTATTTCACTTAAATAAGAAAATCTTAAGCTATCTGTACCATGGAGGTGTATAATTTTGTTTTACACACCACCCAATTAACAGGTTTTATGTATTTTGTTGCCTTCCTGTGCCTTCATTCTATACCACAATACGTGATGGACTATGGTTCTTTCCAAAGTGGGATGGATGACAGTGCACTTTGTCAATCACCTGTACAAATTTAGAGAAATTCCATATTAGGAACTCCTTTTTGTCCAGCATACACATTGGTTATACCTTGCTGAGGAGACTATATCAAAAGCAACGCTTTGGTCCAAGGTACACTGGAGATGTTTAATTTTGCTTTAAGTACAGCCCATATGGCAAGCTTTATGCATATTGTCACCAAGTCAATCACTTTAATTTGTTTAACATCTCATGTCTAACTTCATATACGAGTAACTTGAGAGGTAATTTTACTATGGATATTTAAGACTTTACACAAAATTTATCCACACCTTTAATACAGAAAAATTATTAAATTACATAATTTTATATTCCTTATAAAATTTATAAAAAGTATACTTAGAGGAAAAAACCGGTTTAGCATTTTCAAGACCCTAAAAAACAATCTATCTCGCATCCTCAATTTTGTATATGTGTTCCTGTTTTAGACTTCTCTGAAACTATACAATAAAATCCACTTTTAAAACAGACATATTTCAGAAATATTAGCCAATTTTTAGCAGGCATGTTTCTGGGGGGGGGGGGGGGGGAGAATCATGAATTCATATGTGTCAGTTACATCCTTCTAGTTGACGTTTATACAAAAGGATTGGATAAAAATGCATCTTTCCATAATTTTCATAGTCAGCATTTTAAGATGTGGTTCCCAATTTACAAAGTAAGCCTGAACACAGGCATGAGCTTGAACTATTAATAGAGAAGAACACAAAAGGGTGAAATATGTACATTGTGAATCTTAAAATCAATGAAAGAAGTCTTCTAGCTGATAACTTATCAGCGTTTGATTAACACAACAAACATATCACACACATTGTAAATTTTAAACTATTTTTTAGGCTTTGGGAACTTCTGTTGTCTTCCTCTAAGAAACAATGTTGAACAGTATGCAAATAAAAATTTTAAAGAAGTTTTTCATTACATAGAACTGCAGTAGTTACTCTGAAGACTTGCAAGAGAACAAAACTTTGCCAACACAATGATGTCTTTATTTTTTTTCTTTGGTGCCTCAGATATTTACAAAACTAAAAAGGACTGATATTTCAGTGAAAGAAATATAATTCTCCTTTTGCTCTCAGTAAGAAGTAATACAAATTAAACATCATACTCAATTAGCTGTAGTCCAAAATTTATAGCTATGAACAAAATGCATGTAGCATGATGTGAAAAAAACTATGAGATATTATGTAAAATTGAAATATAATATAAAACATTACCCTTATATAATCTCCAAATACTTTAAATGTTAATGTATGAATTCAGGGTCCCCACTTATTTTATAGGAAAGTTTTCCCAGAGCCCCTTAAGTGTGTCTTCGAATTTCTTCATCATGATATCAGCTAAAGTTGACAGTGCCAACTTAATTTTTAACTTTTATCATTGGTTTATGTGTGAACATAAATAATTAAATATATATGAGTATGGGGGAAGTTACACTTAACAAACAACTATTTGTAGCAATAAGTAAAAGTAATAGCATTTACCAGAATTGAATTCAATGTCTTTACAAGACAAGCCATATGCTTCCTTTATATTTTAGACAGCAATGTATATTAACTTTAAAATTTCTTTCCATGTGTATTTACGATGTAAAATTCTACAGTACATGCAATAAAAGCTCTTGATGTGCAAAAGTATGATATTTTACAAAACACTTTTCAAAGCATCAGAGAACATCACACCAAGCAACAAAAATATATCTAATTTACAGTAAATAAAATTCTAGGATTACAGGAATGGTATATTAACTATACAAAAAAATTAATTTCTAATACACAGATTGAGCAATTTATTTATGTGATCATATGTACAAATTTATTTTTTTACACACTCATCATTCATGGCCAAAAGTTTAGTAAAGCCTAGAACACAAACACCTTTTTCCTCATTTTAACACAAATGATGCAATGAATGCCTTGATTTCACACATATACTTCCAACAGTAAGAATACATACTTAATGCCCCTAAAATGGGGCTACTATAGGGAAGAATGTACATGAAAGTCAAAGAAACAAGTGTCTAGCATATCGCTCATAATAATTTTGGAAAACAAATCTTTTCATCACATATAATATCATATATAAGATGTTTTCTTTCAAGCACTTCCTATCTGCTGAATACCACTGTACTCTTTAACTTCAGATTCTAACAACTCAGCATTATGCACACATAAAAGAGTTCTAATTACTTTTCAATCACACAAACTGACAAAGTTGTATTTCTTTAGGTTACAACAAAATGAACTTTAAAAATAAATTTAAATAAATATGGAAGCATACAAATATATATATATATAAATATAAATATATATATATATATATATATATATATATATATACACACACATACATGTACATAAAACAATATTTTTATGAATGTTTATCAATTTTTCCAACATCTGATATGAAAAATATATAAATTAACTAGTACATAATTCAGAATAGCACACACTGTTTATTACAGTTACTAAACTGGGATATTTACAAGATAATTAATGTACATACTTTCTCAACTGCTCTAGGGATCAAATATTGAAGATGTCTTTAATTTTAAGAGTTTTAACTGAATATATATATATATATATATAAACACCAATTGTGCTAACTAACTCCTGATTATAATACTGCAGCATTAAAGAAGTTATAAAATTTTTTGTGATATTAATAGCTCTGTACAATTCATTTAATTATATATTCATACAATAAATCTCCGGTACTAAAATAATACATGAACAGATTTAGAAGCACATATTTCCATAAAATATTCCCCCTTAACAAAGGAAGAACATGAATTGATTTTGCACATATTACCTTGGCACATTAAGTACATACATATGTGAGTATGAGAGAGAGTGTACATGCTTGTATGTGTGTTTATATATATAAAACTAGTTATTTGCCTGGCGTTGCCCGGGTATTTATTTATCCGAATTTTTTTATTACACAGGTAAAGGAATGGATTCTACCTGTAGTGTAAAATCTAAGTAATTTAATTTACAGGTAAAGTAAGTACAGCATACAAATGATAAAGAAAAATTACAAATTCACTCTATTATTAATTTAACTCCCAACTTGATTTTGATTATAAACAACATTATTAGTTTCTTATATTCCTCTCAGTGACTCCTAAAACTATGGATTCGACACTAATCTCGGTCAGTTTGGACTTTTTTTTACACCTTCTCCCTCCCCATCCCCCCAATGGTGATGGGAGGCTGTACTTGCATTTAAACGGCATCGGGAGGGCCCTATTCATATCAGCGACACAAAACTATGGATTCGACACTACTCTCAGTAATTTTGGACATTTTATTTCTCCCCCCCTCCCCCCCAAAGGTGATGGGAGGCTGAACTTGCATTTAAACATATCAGAAGTATCCCTATTTGTTGTAGTGAACCCGAAAACTATGGATTCGACACTATTCTTGCTAATCTTTGACATTTTATATTCACACTTTCTTACACCCACCTGACCCAACAATGCTGATGGGGGGCTGCACTCTCACTTAAATGGCATCGGTAGTGTCCCTATTCATCTCAGCAACATCGAAAATTATGGATTTGACACTACTCTTGGTCATTATGGACATTTTATATTCCACCTTCTTCTCCCCTTCCCCATGTTGATGGGGAATGAACTTGCACTTAAACAGCATCGGGAGTATCACTATTCATCTCTGTGACCTCAAAAACTATTGATTCGACACTATTCTTGGTCATTTTGGACATTTTATTTTTACCCCTTCTCCCTCCTCCCCCCTAATGGTGGTAAGAGGCTGAAATTGCATTTAAACATCATCGGGCGTGTCTCTATTTGTCGCAGAGAAGCTGAAAACTACAGATTTGACACTATTCTCAATAACTTTGGATATTTATATTCACCCCTTTTTCCCCCTCATCAGTATGGTGGGGCTGAACTTGCACTCAAACAGCATCAGAAATATCACTATTCGTCTCAGCGACCCCGAAAACTATGGTTTCGACACTACTCTCAGTATTTTGGACATTTTATATTCACCCCTTCTTCCCCCTCCCCTTCAATGCTGATGGAGGCTGAACTTGCATATAGACGGCATTGGGAGTGTCACTATTAATCTCAGTGACCCCGAAAACTATGGATTCGACACTAATATCAGTCACTTTCAATTATTTTTACATGTGTCCTCTGCCCTCCCTATGGGTGCTAGGGATATCTTAACCCCCAGTGTTTCTTTCCAGATTGTAAGTGATATGTGTACCAAGTTTGGTTGAAATTGCTCCAGGCGTTCCAGAGTGATGCTAGAACATACACATACATCCATTTTTTTATATATATAAATAATAATAGAGCATGTTTTTTTATGGTGGACAGGAGGAATCCATTTAACCCTTTCACGGCGAACGTCACGTATACGTGCCAGCAGCTAATCGTGTTTCTGGCCGAACGTCAGCAGCTATCCGCGTTTCTGGCCGAACGTCACCTATACGTGTCAGTAGTTCGGAACATTTTATTAGTTAATTTTTGGGGCACAAGATGGCACCGCATGTCTATGAAATTTGGAGTACACGTAGTTGGGACCTTCTATTCGAAAACAAGACTAGTATGAATCACATGTGGTCTATCGTTTTATGTAAACAAACAGAGGAATGGATGTATTGCGTTTGGCTGTCAGCGGGTAGGGCATTTAAACTTTGCACGTGGTCTTTGTTTACGAGATATCTTTATTTTTCTTTTGCGGTGGGATTGTAGCATTGGGTATATGGGTTTTGAGTCAGAATCAGATTCTGTTGCAGTGAGATTTCTTTCCTTTGATGATTTAATATGGAGAAAAGGAGAAAATATTTAACAGAAGACGACATTTCTGAATTGATGAGAAATGTGTCTGAAAATGAAAGTAGTGACAGTGATACGAAAATCTCGTCGGGTGAATCTGTTTATTTGGAACACCGAGATCAGAGTGATTATGAAGATATATCGGACATTTCTATTCTGAGTATATCGCAAGACGGTACTTCTTTGTGGTCTTCTCCCGTAAAGGATTTAACTCTACTAACATTCACAGCGGCATGCGGAATAAAAGTCGATGATGCTGTATCAAATGAATTGGATTATTTCAGATGTTTTTTTGATGAAACTGTAATGGATTTAATAACTAAATTAATGCATATTATATTATACTAACCAAATTAATGCGTATGAGAGGTTCATAAATCCGGAAAGTGAACAGAGTTCATCCTCGAAGTATTTTTGCCTGTAACTAAAGAAGAAATGTTTGTTTAATTTGCTTTGACAATTTTAATGGGTATCATGAAAAACCGAAAATTAAGATGTACTACTCAACGAATCCTATGATTGCAACACCTTTTTTCAGTAAGGTTATGAGTCGGGACCAACGCATCGAAATTCTTCGATACTTGCATTTCACTTCTACTAATGCCAAAAAGATTGAAAAAATTAAACCTTTTTTAGATTTAATCATTCAAAACTGTCAGAGTTCTTGATATATTATTGACATATTCTGGATATATTCCTGATAGGAATATATCAGTTGATGAAAGTATCTTACTGTGGAAAGGAAGAGTAGGATTTCGACATTATGTCCCAGCGAAAAATAACTGTATAACATAAATTTTTTAGTGGAAAAATAAAAGAATGTGTAAATAACCCATATATAGCTTAAATAAATAGATTTGCTTGTAAATGTTACTATTTTGGAATTTTTCGTAAATTTAGGCTTAGCTCTTAAAAGTCCGCCGGCCTGGAGGGTACGCTTACGAGAAAAACTTCCAGCCTCAGAGGAAAGCGCGTGATCGGAACTGCCGTCGCGAAAGGGTTAAAAGTATTGTTAACATATATTTTACCATAACAAAACAGGAATAAATATATATATATATATATATATATATATATATATATATATATATATATATATATATATATATATATATAATTTTTAAATATTAAAAGTGTACAGATGTGACACAAATTTGTTTACATTTAAATTGAAAGATGAATCTGCATTTCTACTGCTTAACACAACACTGTGATTATATATGTTTTACAAACCTTGAGCTGCAAATAATGGTTTGGAATGATAAACCTATTAAACTGATATCCTTTACTTCTACGTGAAAGAAATTATAGAGGGTGCAAAAAAATATGCTAAAAAATCAGCTGTTTAAGAAAATGATGTAATTCATTAATTCTCATGCATTCATTGAATATGGATAATTCTTTCTAACTTAGTTAATAGATTACACCTTCTTTCCCATAACTTGAATTAGTTATATATGCTGAACACTGTCAAACATGTGTATAGTACTAGAAAGCACATTTTTGCACAGGTGTTCATCTTACTTTATGTCATAAACTATTACATTAAACTAACAAAATATCAGATACATTTGCATACATTCCCCAATCAAATCACATAGAGCAATGACTGGAAATGTTTTTTGGTGGTGAACTTAAAACTATATTCTCACCATAGTTAAAAGTTTAACATATAATCCAGATAACTCTGTAAGGCACAATTGAAATATATTTAGTATGAAACAATATCTTTAGTATTCATAGAGCAATATGTAATCTAGCTTATGGATGTAGATAGGTTAGACATATGTAAATACATACATACAAATATCTTTATATTTGTTACACAAGATGTGGAAAGTTTCAATATTAAACTGGAAAACTCAGTAAATCTGCATAAACTTTATTTTGAATCACTTTGAAGAAACTTGTAATAAATAAATTTAAAAAAAAAATATTGCATTAAAAGTGCTGTATTGCATATAGAACATAAAATATGTACGAAGTTACATTGATATATATCAACCACATTCAATTAAAAAATAAAGCATTAAAATACAAATAATTTTCCTCATCACTGTTTAACATTACTAATTTCCCTTTTAAAATTTTGAAGGAAGTTTAAACTTTTTTATTTTAAAAATTGACATTTCAAAGCTGTAGACAAAACAAACAAGGTTCAACACATTAGCATAATGTAGTATATTGATGATGAAAAATTTAATTGTAAACAGAGCAGCAGTACATATGATGTAATAAAAATAGTCCATTTTCTGAAACAATTTTTAAACCATAATAATCATGTAATTTAGTAGCAAAATACTATTAAACTTTTGTGAAATAATATGCATATATAAAAATCTGAGTAGTATTGTAAGTTGTAAACACTAAACTTAAACACACATACTTAGGAAACACAGTTTCACTCAATAATTAGAAACTAAATAACTTTAACAAAGAGATGAATCCCAATAATTCAGGATTTAGAATTAAAAATTAGTAATCTGAAAAAGATGAAAAATTCTTTTTAACCACACACATAGTCAATCAATATCTTCCCCTTATAACAATTTAATCAAACAAGACAAACCAAGTAAAAATTCTAAATAATCATTATGATAATACATTCACATCAGAGCAAATTCCAAAACATCCGATTTCTAATGGATTACTACATAAAAAAAACTTTCAACTTAAAATAAATATATCCTCAATTATGAGTGTACAATCTACACGTGCAGTACAAAATGATGTAGAAAATAGGTCTTTCATATAACACCTTGTACGGCACAAATTTGGCACAGTATATACTTTTCAGGGTTGAAGATTCTTGAGTAACTGGGAAGTGATCTTGTGGATAAAGTACGTCATTTTCTAATAAGTCTTTCCATACTTTTTCTTCCTATGGAAGTTTATGGTGTGGTGCAACTTTCATTATGTAGATACGATGACTGGATATACTATACTCTCACCAGCACTCATGGCGGTATGGCTGCTACCACTTTCAATTTGAAATGCCATTGAAATTCCATTTATATACTCATGCATTCTCAATAATTTAGGACTGTGGTCTGCAGCGGACAAAATTTATATAACTGCTTATCTGGAATAAAAATGGTGCATGCATTGAGAAGTAAAAGAAATGCACTTTATGCTACATCAAAGTAAGTTATGATATTTGTAGCTTGAATTTTGTAAATAACAACAATGTACAGTCACAACTATCCTAAGAGTGACATTGAGGACAAATTTATAAAATTTAATATTAAGAGCTCAAGTGAAAAAACTTTATATAACATAAAAGTGATGTATGTATGACATCCATATAATTTATATACAACACATTATATCATCATAGATTCCAGGATCCATACAGATCAATAACCAAGTATTTAAACGACAAAGGTTTTTTTTTCAATCTTTTAGACCAAAAGTGAGAACTTTTAAGTTTAAAAGTATTGTAAATATGCAAACAATCTAAAAATACCATATTAAATTATGTGACCTGATTTTTAATTTGAAACAGAAATCTCCAGACTTCAAAATGTCCAACTCTTGATCTTTCATTGATGTCACACTTTATAATATATACATATATATATATAGTGTGTGTGTGTGTGTATGTGCATAAAACATTTTTCAATCTATATCTGGAGCTTTAAAAAAGGGTACTCTTTAATTTCACGTAAGTATTTAGCGAATAAATGAGATGAAAAACTTACTGGATATAAGTAATTAAAAAGAAAAGTTGGTAATAAATATTTTAGATTATTCATTTGATATGAATTAAAATGAAAGAGACCGTCAGCTTATAAGGAAATTTACAAGGAGTAGATGAAAATTTTAAGATTGTTTTTAAAGTGACATATAAACATGAGCTAATGGAAAAAAATATTAAAAATTTAAAGATTTTTAGTTAATGCACTTCCATCAAATTAAAAGATCAGAAATTAAAGTAATAAGAAAAACACTTTAAGACACTTACGCATATTTACCTGTGTCAGAAAAAAAGATGGGCAGTTCAAACATTTTAAATATAAATTAACAAAATTAAACATATCACTAACCTAAAAAGAGTCTAAACTAAAAATGCACCTTCATTTTGATCCTTTGACCATAATGAGTAAGAATGTTCGTTTTCCTTCAAAGGATAAGTAATTCAATTACTGATGCATATAAAAGAAACAGGACATTTTGCATAGGCTAATTCTTAAAAACATTTTCCAAGAAAATGCAATAGCTATTGCTGGATGGAAATAATCAGAAAATATCTTTAACAAATGCATTTTAATGTTTTAATATGCAGGAAATAAGCAAAAATTAATTTTTGCTTGGAAAATCTTTCTCTCTGAAGTATATTGAAAGTAATGTTTAATAAGATTTTTTTTTTAAACATTTTTTACATGTTACATTTATACTTTCATAAAAAATATTTTTTTAGTTAGTAGAAATATTTCCTCAGAGTATTATATTTCAAAACATGGACAAATAAGCATAGTCTAGCATAACAAACTACATTTGTAAAATTTATCCTCCTGTTTTCTGTTTGTTGCTTGAAAACAAATATATTGTCTTCCTAATGATCAAAAATTGCATCATCACTATCAGACATCATAAATTAACTCAAAAATCTATTTTTTAAAATTTAAAATTTTTTTTCTTGTGAGCAAAAGTATTTGAATCACTACTCTTCAAAAGTAATTTCTTAATTTCCATAAGGGGTCCTCCTGTGACAAGATGAGGAACACCCAGGTTAGCAAGCGATAAAACATTATACAGAAAGCAATAACATATTTGCATCTCCACGGCACAATCTCAAAGTTTTGCCAGTTACAAAGACTCCCAACTTGTAATTTGTTTACATTTAGTAAACAAGTTAACCTCAACTTAAAACCTTCTTATAAATATATTTAGTCTATTATATCCAATAATTACAGTGGTAAGAAATGCCCTCTGTGATTTACCAAACAAACAAATTTAAATGTTCCTGATGAATCAACAAATGTGTGTTACTTGTCCTTTTGCGATGACCTAGTATACATCACTAAAGACAAAAAATAAAGAACAAATTATAACTAAAATTTCTTGCAGAAATCTTAATGATAGTGAAAATCCTTTGTCTTCAATTTTACGTGATAAGCCTAGCAACTACATATAAAATTCACTGACACAGTGATTCACTTCAACACTATGTGATAATATCAGACAAAAGGGCCATAAAAAATATATTTTGGAGTTTGAATAGGGTTTCCAGTCAGGTCTTAAGCTAAGAACTTAGTTTTCAACTATATGCATTGGGGTAAAAACTACTAAAGTGAGCAAAAGGGAAAATCTTTGTAAACAATAACTAATAACAAAAACTGATAATAAGAATGGGTAAAATGGTTTTCAATTAAAAACTTCTCGCCAAAAAAAGGAAATGCACTAAGCTTTAAACAAACAAAAAAAAAGCCCTTTTAAAGGTTTTGAGATGAAAAATAGAGCTCTTATATTGCACCTCTAAACAATTTTGAAAATTATGGAGTTTATGGTTATCTCTCTCCTTATATAAAGATCCTTACTGATATACCTGGAAAGCAAAGTTCAAAACTAGCAGATACCAGATTCAAGTAATGAAAGACTAAGTATTTCTTGTTTAAGTCCTACCAATTTCAAAAAAAAAATAATAATTCAAACTTATTTTAAGAATGTAAATATCAAAATACATATATAGATATTTTTTTTAAATATAGATTAACATGTTTACCTTTATTGTAAAGGGTTATTATAAGTTTCATGTTTCTTTGCAATATAAAAAAACGTTTTTAAAAAAAAATGAAATTCCCTAACAACTCTAATGAAACTTGCACAGATTTAGTGCACATCAGCCAAAGAAACAGTAATAAATTCAAATGTGGTAATTCAAGTTACAGCAAACATGGAAAGTAAAAGATTTAAAAAAACATCTTTGAATTGGAAGTCTCTGAAAACTGTTTAAAGAATCAAGTACATTAAAATATAACAAGACTGTATTATTCACATATAAAATCCATCTAGTCAGATCATACAAGTTTGACAGCTATTTGAAAAGTAAACACAGACCAATTATACAAAATTAACAAATTTAGCATAAAAAATGTCCAGATGCTTTTTTTCAGTACAGCTGCTATGCATGTATATGTGTGCCAGGGAGAAACTCCCATTATCCTATTTTTTTTCCTATGAAACAAAAAGAAGAACATATCTGGGAGCTCCCAAGAAAAAGTAAACAGCACTAGAAAAATTTATATCTTTTGAAATGAAATATCCTCAAGTTTTCAGGGTTATTGACTGCAGTTTTTTTTTTTTTTTTTTTTTTTTTTTTTTTTTTTTAAAATGCAGGAACTCATTAGCATCAACCATTTTGAAATCATTCTAGAACTCAAAGTTTATAGTCTGATGTAGATATATTTTCTTCTATGATGTTTTTAGAAGTGCTTATTGCAGAGCAGTATTCTAAATGAAACGTCTTGTTTAAAAAATCCCACATTCTACAATAAAAACATCAATATAAAAAGAGGTCCTCAATAATTCAACTTATTTATTATATTTAAAAAATGTAGAATATCAGTGCTACTCAATGAAATTATCATTTTATAAATTGCACATACATATATACATGCATTGTATTTAGATAAATATTACAACTTTTAGCCTACAATACACACAAAGAAATTCGACTGCTAATATATCAGAGCAATCTTCAAATGTATTTTCTCTTGACAGGTAATTACACACATCAAGACCTCATAATAAGTTTGGTGTTCTTACCTTGCTAAATTGTGAAGGACCTAATATTTTTATTATAAATGTTACAAATTACCCATAAACATCACAGGAGACATCAAACCGCTAAAGCCCAAGTGATGGTTCTGAGAAACAAACATGAATTTTGAAAACAATTTCCTACATTTTGATGAGGTATATACACCTTCAGTAAATGCACACCCACAACAGATGAAAATCTCATTCGCATGAGCCTAAATAATTAACTAATGTATTTCTGCAAAAGTGCCCATCTAGAGATAAATTTTTAAACACTAATGACAACATTCAAATTTAGACTGTCACAAATCACATCTTTAAAATACTTGTTGTATGCAAAGACAGCAAACTAGCTGGGCTGCACAAGTCTAACATGTATTGTACAATGCAACAGACCAAACAAGAGGAAAAAGTAAATGTAAATTCCATTTGCATGCTGCATTTTAATCATCATGCTTTATTATTGGTAAAAAGTTGCAAAATTCATATACATACAAGTACATGTAAGAATTTAAATGAGTGGACATCTGGAAATAAAACAAAAATAATCAAAATATTTATTTAAAATTTAGAATTTATACTCACATGGATAATTTCCAGAAGCCATGTTCTTGACCCTGGAATACTAACCTGCTTAAATTTTATGTGCATCTTTAAGAAAAAAGGCAAGAAAGTATCAAACTTCATTTTTCTTTTGAACTTTCTGCTCAGAAAATTATTTTTCACAAGTATAACTCACTTTCAACTGCACAAAAACATATATTTTTTTTAAATTATAAGTTTCTGATACATTATTACTTTATGATACTGTTACAAACTTTGTAGCCCCCAGTGAACATAACTTAACACATTACATCTGAGAAGGTTAGTAATCAAGGATTCAAAGAGACCATGACAAGGCAAGATTTTGATTATAAACAGAAACATAGACAGTAGATGAAATATCCTCTGATGCTTTTGATAATGTATATTAGTGTTTTAAAAAGTAAAGGACACCAATATCTGATATGCATACCTTTACATGCTATATATGTTAACAAAACACCCCATGAATTACACAAAGAATCAAGAAATTAATTAAATGATTTACATACACAAAAAATAAATGACAGAGCCCAACACCATGGAACACATTTAGAACATTACAATGATAGTCTTTAAAACAAAGTAAATTCCAATACCTTTACAAAAGATTCTTACAGGGAGAAAAAAAAGTAAATTTATTTCAAAAGAAATGTTACTTTACAATAGAAGGAAATTTGTTACAAGTAATGATACAAATTAGGAAATTTTTTTTCCTTTTCCAATTCAAAATAAGGAGGCTGATTAGACTGACAGAGATTGAAAAACACATGGACATTCACTCAATAATGCTTTCTTTATAAATATAATTTAACTTGTTTCCATCAAAATAAAAAAGGAATTATAAATTTCCCAAATCAATAATCATTAATAACAAATGGGGGGAAAAGGCTTTGTAGAAAGAAACTACTATCCTTTAGACCCCCTCTTTTTTTTTTGGGGGGGGGGGGGATATTATGAGTTAAACTATTAAAAAATATTTTTTTAAAGGTAAAATGCCTTCAAATTGAATGGAAACAAAATACTTAGGATATTCTACAATAAAGATATTAATAATTTATTTACCTGCTGATAACATTTGATGTTGGTGAGGAATTGGTAGGAGATACGTTATCTTTCTTTGAACAGGATGTGTTCTCAGAATTGGGATTTCTAACATTTGAGCATGAGCTTCTATTTCCAACACTGCGTTTATTTTTAGCCCTATACCTTCATAATTACAAAGTAAAACAATTAAAATAATATTAAATTAGGGAATAAAATTTTTTAATAATGAGAAATAAATTAAGCATACTTTTCTAGCTCCTCTTGTGAATGAGCAAATGTACAATTAGCACCACGAGGACAACTACCTCGTTGTGTCAAATCACGGCACATACTTGTTTTATATTTGGCATTCAAATTTTGACGATCTTCCTGTAACTTCCGACTACCAAAGTTCTGTACAAAATCAACTAGACCTTTCACTACAATTCTTGCTGCTTCTTGGGCAAGCTTTAAATCTTCCCACAAAGGAGGGGGTGCATCTGAAATAATGAAAAAAAAAATTAGAGGATTGGTTGTAACACAGGAATATCTTAAGATGGACTAACAAGATTACTATTTTTAGAAAAAGAATTTGTAAAAAATTTAGTTAGTTCAAACGTCACATTATCTAAGAGATTACATAAGGAGCATACACAACATATGCATTAACATGATTACATTATAAAAATGCAAGGAACTAACATACTCATAAACAGTTAATAAGCAAAAGGAGCAGTTAATCCTCATCCATGACAAATAAGACCCACAACTGCAGTAAAACCATCTAAGAAATCCATCACCTTTAAAAATTTTCAACTAACTGTGATTTTATGTTGCTTAGAACTTATGTTGATTATAACTAATGACAGCTTTAATAGCCAATATAATTTAAGATTTATAATAAAAATTTAGCAAATTATTGAACAATTACAGTTTTTACTTCAAAGAGACAAGAGGATATTTCATCAATCACTACTATTTTGACTAAGAAGCTTATTAAGTCAATTTATTTTACCACTAAGGATTGGGTAAAAGATTAACAGAAATTAATATTATACACCTAATTCTAAGATAAATTAACAGAAAAAATAACATTTAGATAAGTAATTCATAGTAACAAAAGAAGGTAACCCCACCATTTAAATATTATTTAGAAAATTTTAATAAACCTCCAAGCTTTATCAACAATGATTGATACATTAACAATATACATTATGTAATACAATAATGACATCAACTGCTAACAGATGTACAGAATGAACTAAAACAAAGATATTATTTTTTTCTCCCTACAACCAGCTATTAATAATGACATTCTACTAGCATAGAAGACAATTCAGTCTATAAAGGCTTTTAGACCTTCAATTATTTCAAAACACAATCATGAATTTTAATTTTCAAGAATTATGATATGCTTGTTCTAAATTTAAAGAACTTAAAACAAAAATACCTTCATACATAAAAAAAACAAACCTCTTATAACCCACAATCAAACATTACGACACATTTTAAAAAAACATTCTTTGCTCTTCATTCTTTCTTTTCAAGTATTCTTTTCTCTATGAATTAAAGGTATTATATATTAAATTATTTTTTTTACTCCAATGAAGATACTATTTCAATGTCCATAGTTTTTAAAAATTTGTTCCTCCATGATAATTTCCCTTGAACCTCAAAGCAATCATCAACACACATACCTGGACTAGGATCAATACCAGCTAGCAACTCCAAATGAGGTCTTAAAACAGATAAATTTCCAGGATCTCCAGTGCGTTGTAAAGCTATTACTAATTCTTGGACACTTTGTGAAAATGATTGAGGTGTTTGAAGCTGCAAGTAAAATAATACAAATCGTACAAAATGAGAGACTCATCTGCAAAATAATAGAATCAATACATCTAAAATATTAAGGATTAATGAACAAGAAAAGCTAAAATATGACATTAATTTCAATTAATAAAGAATATTAAGAAACAATCAAATAACAAAATTTATGAAATTACTTTATCAATAATTGATTGCATGTGAGATTTATGAGCAGTGTCACCATATAGAAGGGAAGACCACTGCTCTGGAGCAATGCGCAAGCCAGCTTCAGTAGCAATTTGTACAATTTGAGCATCATGCTCTCTTCTAAGAGCTTCATACGTACGAAATTCTTCTTTCAACTGCATTAATGAAGAATCCCCTTCTCTTTTAGAAACCTAAAAAGAATAAAAAATTTTGATATTTTAAAATTTAAATAATGCAAGAAAGCAAGAAAGTGTCTTATTCAAACAATATTTATTTATTTATTGATTTATCAATATAAATATTAATCCATTATCAATATAAATATTTCATTCAACTTACTTTAAAACAAGAAGCACGGTAAAGTAACTGAACAACATGTCCAATGCTAGTTTTCGATGCTTGAGGAAAGTGAGGAGCTAAGCGTTGCACAACAAACATGACAAGTACTTTTCTAGACAAAGCAGACCCATCTTCCAATGCTAATAAAACCAATTTTAAAACTTCTTCTTGCATAGCTTTAAAGGAAAAAATTAAGGCAATTTAAAAATTATCCATAAATGCAGGAAAAATTATGAATTTTCCTACACAAAATTAAATGTACTAGATACAATGTACCAGATGAACTTTGATGCCTATGATGAAGCCCAAAATTTAGATTAAAGATACAAATTATTGCTAGAGGAATCAGTTACTGTGGGGATTAATGGTTAAAGAGCAACAACCAGTTTATAGACTGAACAAGACAGTTAAATGCTTTCAAATCACCCAGATTCTTGGATAAGGGTGTATTTATAAAAAGCAGTAAGTTTGTTTTAACAATAAATACTCAAACTCAACATCTGGTGGTAAATGAGGCTGACAGTAAGACAAACAAAGATTAATATAAATTCTCCTCAAAAAAACTTCTTTCTGCCTCAATGGCCCTTAAAACATTATATTCTATAATACACTCTATAATCACTACATAATAATTAAAACTGATATATATATATATATATATATATATATATATATATATTCTAAATTCAGATCATTTTGCACAGTAAACTGAACTATTTCTACTTATAAATTTAGTTCTTGCTCAAAATATTTTACAAAATATTTTAGAGTATTATTAGGTGTGCTCACTATAAAGATGCAAATTGCTTTCATAGGCAGCATGCAAGTTCTGTGAATACAGAACAGACTAATCCAGGGTAATCAGACAACAAACTGGCCTGATATATGCAAAATATGGTTATTGATTTTTATAGGTAATGATCAGATGAAAACAACTGCCAGAAGGAATGCTTCTAATGGCCAAGTATTACCTGCATGGAAACACAAAATCGTTAAAAGGATACTTATTTCAGTTGTTTTAAACATTTTGAAAGGTTGGAATATTAAGATTTTTTTTTAAACTTTCAATTTCAATAAAAATAATAGAAAATTAAAATACAGTTTAAATAGCTGCTTTGCTTAATATTACTTTCTATACAAAAGAATAACTACATAGAAGTGAAGTTAAAAATTAAAATAAATAGACAGTTTTAAGGTGTGATACAGTGAGAGTTACTAACAATGATTTAAATAACTCTTAAATTAATTATTTGAGTGAGAAACTCTTACTCCTTGAAATCATGTCAGACTATCACTTTCATATTCAATATTTAAAGAAATAGCATCACTTTCATATAATACTAGTGTTATAAATAAAAAGAAAATCTGGCAGACCTACTAAAAGATATGAAAAATCCTAGAAAGAGGATATAATGTATAGACAATATAAGATGATGGATAATTAAAGAACAGATTTGACTTGATGGAGCCTTGATACAGAGATAGCCAACCTATTTTTAAAATATGCATTTTTCATGTCAATAAATAATACTTGCATTTTAAAAACTGACAACTATTGCTTTAACGGTTAAAATATATAAATCTGAACAAGTAGTTTTGATGACTTTGTGCTTGCCGATAATAATTTGTGAAATTTCCAAAATGTTAAGTTAATAGGCATATAATCAATTGCAATGAATCCAGTAAAGTGGTCTAAAAAAGGATGCACAGATATACTGCTATAAGAAGAATCCTTCAAATTTCGAAGAAAGAAAAAAAATCATGGAAAATGCTGAAAAATTGCTGCATTAATTTCTCAAACAATTGGAAGATCTCAGTTTCTACAGAAGCTAGTTCAGTTCTCTGAAGAAATCTAACTGCCAACTGGTTTATAAGATCACCTAACTAAAAGAAAACCATCCTTTGATTTCATTTTACTAAATATAATATTTTAAAGTCTCTGGACATCTAAAATCACATCTTTTAGTAAAGAAACCAAATTCAATAATTTCAGAAGTCAACATTGTAGTAGGGGACCATATGTAGTCCCATGGTGGTATTAATGAAGGGAAGATGGGTGGATATTTTTTTCATCAGAAACTACCTGTAGATGAATAATTTCCATGGTGTCACTCTTTGGTGTGTGGCATATAGCAGTAATGATATCATTAAGATGGCCACCATGAGATTCAGAAAATCCACTTTATTTCAGAAATTTATTGGCCGATTTACTTTTGTAATATCTCATATTGAAGATTAATAAAATGTCTAGATGACAGATGTAGAATAAGGGGTGACGGAGTTGCCACAAAGCACAAAAGGGAGAAAGAGCCCCCCCCCCCCCCCAGCCCTTTTGCTGAAGTGGATTTATCTGGGAAATTTGCGAGAGACAGGAAGTGATTCCTAATGAGGCTGTTGGAGGTTGTTCTTGAACAAAAGTCAGTACAACTTGTTTTCAGTTCAAGATTTGCCTATATTTTATTTTTGTTTCAAGTGATAAATTCTAGCTTAAAATATGGAAGGTGTAATTAAATTCGACCAATTTCAATCATCTAAAAAAAAGCAAGTGAAGGGCATAGACTTTGAATTTTGTATATTGTGTCAACATCAATCGAATGAAGATTTGGTTAAAACCTCTTTGGTTAAAATACTTAATGAGCATGCAGGGCCACCGTCCGCTAAGCCAGTTATGTTTTTAATTTGCTTCATATGAAAATATGAAGAGTAGAGATTCAAACTGATCGATTAGAATTTTGTTAATTTATCAATAAAATATATGTTATTAACATAGGTGTAACGTCGGGGGGGGGGGGGGGGGGGGGGATGTGGCCCCCCCAACTTTTCCTATTGTATAACTTTTGAATACTACTCAAACATTAATTCAATTGTTATTTAAAAAATATCGTAATATTTCAGGTTTTAAGGACAGTCCGGCAGTCAATGCACTGAGGAGGACCCTACCTGAATTCAATTCGTGCCCCCCCCCCAAAATTTGGAAGCATGCTACACCTATGGTTATTAATGAACTATGATGAAAATAGCATTATTTTCAACATGGTACATTTTTGAATGCTTGTTTAACTATTTCTGCAAAAGTTCAAATTATTACTCAAGCCTTTATCAAATCTTGACTGGTATTTTACTGAGTTTTGGTAGCTATGATATAAGAATACTCAAAATTCCTAATGAAACTGGGTTGGTTGATTTGTAAGTTAAGAGTACTAAAGTCCTCTTTTGAAACAGGGCAAAATTCATAATGAAATACTATCATATATGAAAATGGGTATATAATTCCAATTGAAGTGATTTCTATTCCAATATATTTATAGTATACAAATATTCTAATAGGTCATGATTAGGTGCAGAAATTTAGAGTTCAAATCTTTTTTGTCAAAATGTCAGAAATCTGAGAAGAGTAAAGAAGTTTCCATAAATTTTCCTACTTTCTGTATTATCATACTGACAAAATACACACTATTGTACTGACAAAATACACACTTACTATTGTACTGACAAAATACACACCAGTTAAAATGAGTATATTAAATGACATGTATAAGAAGGAATACACATATTAGAAAATAGATTATGAGGGATAATGAAAGTAAAAATAAAATCATAGTAGAGATGTTTCTACGAAATTATGCATGTGTAATGTCATCAATAATTACATTCAAAAATGCTTGGAAAATACTTAAGTTTTAGGAACAATGAATGCAATAAAACCTTTTAAAAGCCTTAAATTGAAAAAAAAGAAAGAGTCCATAAGGTTTTATGAGAATATTAAAACCTAACTTTTGAGATTTTTTCTAATAATAGCAATTGATCAGAGGATATGTCATGCCTTCTCTGTGGGCAGCTTTCTCAGCAAATGCATCTATTTATATCACATGGAAACCTTAACGTTTGTACCTCCTCAACACACACTCACTCATTCACATACACATAACACAGAAATTAGGGTTAAGACTCAAACCTGAAAAGAAAGTAATAAAGTGCTATGATAATGACAGAGCTATAAGATGTTTAATGCAGAAACAGATGCATTCATATTGAGATAAAACAATGTGAAGTTTTAATAATCTAACAATACAGTGTATAAAACGAAATAATATCAATATTTCAAGATTCAAGTTACACATATATTTACACATTCTTGGATGGTTACAACTGTTTATGCTATATATAAAGCTGCAAAATTCTAGTAAAGATAGTTCATTGCCACAAAATTTTCTCAAAACATTTAATTTCTGCAACTCATTAAAAATATTCAAGTAAAATGCATTTCTGCTTTTTAAACTGTGAAATGCAAATATTCTAAGATCTCAATAGCTAAACTATTTAAAGCTTATAAAACTACCAGTATGTGCAACACACTAAGCACTATAAGATCAATATGAGATGACAATATATATTAGTAGAAACAAATATTTCTAAATTTAAAAAAAATCCTCACTGCGCAACTGAAATTAAGCTGAATAAATTCTGATATATCGCCTACCAGCAAGAGTAACGGGACAACTCAAAAATGGCCATTTATGAGTTGTCTCTACCTCTGGGTTCCCCCCTTTTATAAATCTACATTTCATAGGTACCAGGGACTTCTCTAGCTACAATAGGTGCTGTGTGAGGTCGAAAGTCTCACCATTATACTGACTCTTGGAGGTGAAGATGCTTAACTTTAAGTGTGATTTTCTCAAAATGGCCATTTTTGAGTTTTCCAGTTATTCTTGCCAGAAGACGATATGTCACTTAAAATTTTTAATCATATGTATTTATCTATTAAATAAACAATACCTGGTCCCAAAAACTGACAGCCTCTTGCTCTTACAGCAGCCCACAAATTTGCTGATAACTGCTGGGGATTTTGGTGTTGCAAAATCAATTCTGTTACAGAACGTTCACCAAGGGATCTGGCAGCTCTCATTCCACGTGTTCGTCCTTCTTCTTCGACTAGCTGACAGTTAATAAGTGTTACTAACTTTCTCTGCATTGGTCTGCTCAAAGGACTATTTTGAGGAATTCCATTAGTTGTATCTAAAATAAAATTATAAAACAGAACACATGAAAGCTTCATTTTCGAACACTTCTAAATGCTATATATTAAGAAGTTCCTATCCTACAAACAGACTTACTGGGAGAGGCAGACTTGAGATATAAAGCCAATTCCTCAACACATTTCTTTGTTTCAAGATAATGTTTAAAATCTTCCTTTGATACCAATGGAACAACTGAAGGTGGCTTATCAGGTATTCTCCCACCAACAAGTTGTAGAAGTGCATAGTTTTCAGGTAGCTGATTAATATCAGTATTAATGATGGTCTGATCAAATGGACACTGCTTTCTCTGAAGCTTTGACAAACAACTTTTGCACATAGTATGGCCACAGCCAAGACTAATAGGACGACGAACATTACATTCAAATTCATTATAGCAAATGGGGCAGGACAAAAAATCTGTCCACTGTGGAGCTTGAACAGGCATTGCAATTTGTTATAACCAGCAAACATCACTGGCACTGCAAAATAAAAGAAACCTATACAGAGAAAAAAAAATGAAGATTAAAATTCATATAAATAAAAGCTAAATAGGAAAATGCTTAAAGTTATGCAGGGAAACAAAAATGGGGGAGGAGACAAACAAATAAAAATAACACTTACAATTTTATCTTGCGGTGATTTCTCATTTTGCATCTGCACTTGAGAAACACTGGAAAGCTACATATATGAAAATGATTAAAAACATTACGAGTATGAAATCCAAGTATTTAGAAAGAGTAGTAATAGATAATGTTCAGTGAGTGTCAACATTTTAAAGCAGAGTATCAAATAAAGTGGTGATGATGATGAAAGAAATGCTTGAAAAGCAGCTTCTTCACAGACAAATCAGGTATTTTCTTTTTGGCTTCACTATATGCTATTTCCATTAGTAGATATATATCTAATAATGTAAATATAAACCTGAAAGAAAAAAAATTATGTCAAAAAACACAGTAATTTATATGCTTATAAAAAGCAAATAACTTTATTAAAAGAAATATATATCAGATTTAAATTCCCCCCTTCATCTTAGATAAAACAAAGGTCAAATAAAAGAGATATATACATCACAATAAAATTGAAAATACTTATTAAATTTTATTTTCATTTAAACATAAAGCTTACAGCCTTATTCAAACAGTTATGGGTAGGAATAGAATTGTAGTAATAATTTCATGGCATAAAGAGAGAGGAAAAAAACTAGCACCCTTTGGAAAAGATATTGCACCCAAGCAAGAAAAGTGACACAAGTCAAATAATGGCAATTTTGAGGTTATGTCATTGAAAAATATATATGAAGTGCCGCATCGTGCACAAAATGCTACACATCTCTATCTCGCAATTTGTCCACCTGAGGACAGTTGTACCAGTTTTATTGTAATGCTAAATCAAGATGTACAGTATTCTTTAAGTTGATTTTTCTCAAATCCTGCATTTTTGAGTTGTGTCACTTTTCTCTTCGGGGTGCGATATATTGATACATAACTGGGGTCACCAAACTGTGGCTCACAAGACATATGTGATATTTGTCATTTTCTTTGAAGTGCTTTTCACTTTTTTGAGGCTTGTTCAATGACCAATTTTCAAATAACTTTATACAAGAATGCCTTATAAACTGCTCTCTGAAATTTTCTTAATGAATTCTCTTATTTCACACTTTTTCTCAAGCTATAACAAACATTTAACTGAACTGCTATGAACTGCAACAGCTCAATATATGCCAGATGTGAATAATTTAGCAAAACAATTAAAAGAAAAATAATTATCAAAGATTAAAACTATTTAAGAATTGAAAAAAATTATTCAAACTGAAGAATGACATATTTAACAAAAACATTAGAAAAAACAATGCTTAAAATTTCTCTCATATCAATAACCTTTTTCTGTTTTGGGCTCACCCGAGTATATAGATATTTCCAAATGGCTCTTAACACTGTTTATCGTCACTACCCCTGATCTATACTTATATATAAAGAGAGAGAGAGCGATTTTGTACGTGGAGGGTAATCTTCAGAACCACTGTACCTATTTGAAAAATTCTTTCACTGTTTGAAAGGTACAGTATTCCAGATGGACATAGGCTGTATATTATGTATATCTAATCGGTAGAAATAAAGTTAGGGGCTTAATCCTAACAATCTCCATTGTTTCCGCTACTGTCTTCTACCGCTTTTTGTGCCGAAGTCTTCAACGATCCTTAGCGTGGTGCTATCTATATCTATACCTATATATAAAGAGAAAGAGCGATTTTGTACGTGGAGGGTAATCTTCAGAACCACTGTACCTATTTGAAAAATTCTTTCACTGTTTGAAAGGTACAGTAATCCAGATGGACATAGGCTGTATATTATGTATATCTAATCGGTAGAAATAAAGTTAGGGGCTTAGTCCTAACAATCTCCATTTTTTTCCGCTACTGTCTTCTACCACTTTTTGAGCCGAAGTCTTCAACGATCCTTAGCGTGGTGCTATCTATATCTATACTTATATATAAAGACAGAGAGCGATTTTGTACGTGGAGGGTAATCTTCAGAACCACTGTACCTATTTGAAAAATTCTTTCACTGTTTGAAAGGTACAGTATTCCAGATGGACATAGGCTGTATATTATGTATATCTAATCGCTAGAAATAAAGTTAGGGGCTTAATCCTAACAATCTCCATTGTTTCCGCTACTGTCTTCTACCGCATTTTGTGCCGAAGTCTTCTTCGATCCTTAGCATGGTGCTATCTATATCTATACTTATATATAAAGAGAGAGAGCTATTTTGTACGTGGAGGGTAATCTTCAGAACCACTGTACCTATTTGAAAAGTTCTTTCACTGTTTTAAAGGTACAGTATTTCAGATGGACATAGGCTATATATTATATATATCTGATCAGTAAATTTAAAGTTAGGGGTTTAATCCTAACAATCTCCATTGTTTCCGCTACTGTCTTCCACCACTTTTTGTGCCGAAGTCTTCAACGATCCTTAGCGTGGTGCTATCTATATCTATACTTATATATAAAGAGAGAGAGCGATATTGTACGTGGAGGGTAATCTTCAGAACTACTGTACCTATTTGAAAAATTCTTTCACTGTTTGAAAGGTACAGTATTCCAGATGGACATAGGCTATATATTATGTATATCTAATCGGTAGAAATAAAGTTAGGGGCTTAATCCTAACAATCTCCATTGTTTCCGCTACTGTCTTCTACCGCTTTTTGTGCCGAAGTCTTCAACGATCCTTAGCGTGGTGCTATCTATATCTATACTTATATATAAAGGGAGAGAGCGATTTTGTACGTGGAGGGTAATCTTCAGAACCACTGTACCTATTTGAAAAATTCTTTCACTGTTTGAAAGGTACAGTATTCCAGATGGACATAGGCTATATATTATGTATATCTGATCAGTAGAAATAAAGTTAGGGGCTTAATCCTAACAATCTCCATTGTTACCGCTACTGTCTTCTACCGCTTTTTGTTCCGACGATTTCAACGATTTTTATCGTGGTGCTATCGCGGTGGGCTTCTGTTCTGACGCTAGCGGTTCGAACCTAGCCGTTCTACGGCACGCCTTTTTCTTTAAAAAAATTTATTTTAATTATTAACTAACATAAAATTAATTTAAGGTATTATTTAGGTTATTATTAAGGTAAAAAATGATTTACAATTTATTGGCTATCAACTGGAAATTTATTGGTATAATATTTTGTTCAACCCGGACAAAGTCGGGTCGGGCCGCTAGTATATAATAATTGGATAAAATGGCTAGAAATGATCCTGATTTATAGTAAAATATTTTAATTATAGTTGAAGCCAAAAAATTTTTTAAGTAAATTATTTCAAAAATTCAGAACAATTTAAAAAGGTATACTAAACCTCCACAGATTAATTATGATCTGTAAGTACATTTGGCTTTAAAAAAAATTAAAGGATTACATGAGCCTTCAAAGTCTCACAGCTAACTAGAATTTTCTGGTCATAAATAATTTGAGTAATATGACACTTGTAACAGAACATGATCTTAAATATTTACTTATTTCTACAATATGGGAAAATTTTTTATGAGCAAATGCTTTTAGCACCTGCTGTTGATACACACATACACACATTCGCACAAAGGTCATTTGATAAGTCCGTGCAAAATCAGACAGACGGCACCACTGCACTGAAATTGCTGGCATTTTCCCACTTAACATGCTTTAAAGGGATGCATGCCAAATTGTTAAAAGATTCGTCGCTAAGTCTGCTATTGACAGTCATTTTAGTTGGTCAAATCTTGTTACTGCCTACACAATGGAGAAAAACGAGTCTCGCGTGTAGATCAACGTTTAAAAGATTCACGATTACTTTTTAAAAGGCAAAGAGACGACAGGAACTAAATCCAAGAATGATAAATATTATGGCAAGCTCGCACCTTCGCTTAAAATGATTTACAAGTGGTTTATTGATTATCGTTGTTGCCGAATAACGCTATACATTCTAGTCTCCCTGCTGAGGTACCTACACTTGAAATTAATGAAAAAATCCATGATCCAGTTATGAAAGAGAAAATATTAAAAGTACGGGAGATTTTTGTGACTGTCGTCTGATCTGATCAGAGGGTGTGTATAATATTGTGCTAGAATATTTAGAAAAAGCTGTCGACAAGTTGCTGCATTTGCTAACAATTAATCAAAAACGTGAACGAGTGAGCGCTCTCTAGAGAGCGCTCTATTTAGACTAGTTTCACAGAAATCCAGATAAATTTTTGCGTCGTTTCGTAACAAATGATGAAACAGGGATATATCACTACTATTGCCAGAGACGAAAGAACAGTCAAAACAGTGAGTTGAAGCAGGTGGACCTGTACCAAATAAATCGCAAACGGTTCCATCAGCAAGAAAGGTTATGGCCACAGTTTCTTGGGACGTCAGTGATATAATCTTTATCGACCATTCGGAAAAGTGCTAAACAATCACCGGAGAGTACTGGACATCTTTACTGGATCGTTAAATAATGAAATTCTGACAAAAAGGCCAGATTTCGATAAAACGGAAGGTTATTTTCCGTCATGACAATGATCCGGCTCATACATCTGCGATTGGGGCAGCAAAAATGTTAGAATTACGCAATTGTTCTCAACCCTCCGTACTCTCCAGATCCCCCCTCAGACGACTACTACTTGTTCCCAAATACGAAAAAATTCCTCAGAGGGCAGAAATTAACATCACATTTTAAAGTGATTAGTGAAATACGTTTATTTTGCAGTTTGGCACGTCTTATTTTATGGAGAGGGACCAAAAAAGGTTAGAATATCAATGGATCAAATGTACCGATCTTAAAGGGGATGAGGGAGAAGTAAAAAATTCATCACCCCCCCCCCCCCCCCAGAAAAAAAGTGTCGTTTTCATTATTTTTGCACTGACTTATCAAATGATTCTGGTTGATATTTTATACACACACACACACACACACAAGAGTTAGCCAAAATAATGGAAATACTATGCTTAAAAAAGTGACTTTTGTTAATGCTGATTAAAGAACTAATTGCAGATACGAGCACAACTTTTTTTGTGAAATCATTTAGCTATGTTCTTAGGGCTGTGTTTGATTGCATTTTAGGCACTACTTTGCAAAGATTAGTTCAAGGTAGAGGTAAAATGAGCAACCTGATAGAGTTCAAAGAGGGGCAAATTGTAGGTGCGCACCTATTTGGTATTTCGGCAAACTCAGTTGCAAAGTTATTGGGGGTATTGAGAGATATTGTGTCTAACTTCATGACAGCACACAAAGTTCGTGGTAAAATATTGTCCGCGAGACACAACAGCGGAAAGAAAGTGAAACTCTGACAGAGACAGGATGATATTAAATACAATTACTGGAAAAATGTGTTTGCTAAATATGCAAGTACTCAACCCAGTGAGGAGGAAATTGTATAAGCAAAATATTTGCACCAGAGTTGCTTTTCCAAAGCTCCTTGTGTCACAGATGAATGCAAAACGTAGACTACAACGGTGCCAGGAACATAAGGCATGAGCCGCTGTGGTCTGCATTTGAAAACAGAATGAGAACCGATTATCCTCCACCAAAATCTCTCAAAGAATTGGGGGCAGTTTCTCCCTGAAGAATGTGTAACATAGCACTTAATACCATCTAGAAATTGCGTCCATTCTAAGGAGAATTTCAACAGTTCTTAATACCAAATGTGCTCCAACACCATATTACGAGTGCAATACCTGCTTCTACAAGGCGTTTCCATTATTTTCGACAACCCCTGTGTGCGTGTGTGCGCGCGCCCGCACGCGTGCATTCGCCCATCCACTCCATGAATTTGTTGACGACTTCGTTATTGGAGCACCATATAGATGAGTCAACGAAACTCCCTAATCTCAGCCTTGTCCTCTGACAAGTAGGAATCGAACCGACAACGTGACGGTAAAGGCATTCAGCGAATGCCCGTGAGCAAAACCACTGCGCCACCCGGCCGGTACATGAAACAATTTCCTGCTAAGTAAAATTGTTCCTTTCATTAATATACCGTCTCACAAATGGGCTAGCGCGGCAGGCACAGTCTCCCGATATTCACTCATTGAACCCCACAAGAGTTGTTAGTTTATTGTAAAGGGAGAGCAACAGTATATTTGAACCAACATTGCCTCCACTAGCCACCTCAATTTGGATGAAGCACTCACAGGGGCGACACCTTTGGGAAGAGAGGATCGTACCTTTTCCTTCCCCTCCAAACACGGAGGGACTTTCATGCCTACAGGTTTAACGTGCCCATACCCGGCGTAAACACGTGTGCATTCGAGGCAGTATTCGCGTGTCAGTATTCGAATTGAGCAACCTCGGTACCGAATTCCAACGTAGTAACCACTAGGATGCCCCGGGACTTTTATAATTAAATTTAAATATTTAGATCATACTATATTTTAGGCAGCACACTCACTAAGGAAAACCACCTTTTATTTTTCGGAGAAATAATTTTAGGACACTTTCTAGAATGTTTCCTTTTTACTAAAATTAAATAACTAATAATTTAACCCCCCCCCCTCTTTAAACTTAGATAAAATTAAAAATGAAACAAAAAATTTTCATTTGAGACCAAATAAAATTTGGAATACTTGTTATGTTTACATTTTAGAAATTATACGATTACTCATGTAATTCATGCTATAAATTGCTGTTTTAACATTTCCCTCATAGTGCCTCATAAGTTTCAGAGTTCATTAGAAGTAAGACTTCCATTAGCTTTAATTTAATAATAATTTTATTTATATATATATATATATATATACACACATCTTATATCAAACTTGAAGGGATATCTTTCCTTCACTGACAACTTACAGCCTAAAACGAAACACTTTTGCATTTGTGGCATAATAAATAGTTTATATACTTTCAAACTAACTTTTTAAGTATGTCAAATAAATTAATCAGGTTTGCTAAGAAAAAAAAAAATCTTTATATTTTTAATCCAAAAGGATTGATTTTTCTTTAAAATTTAGATGCATTCAAAAATATTACGTATAGCGATATTATTGCGAATATTTTCTTAAATTGGATGTGCTATATTCACTTCATTTAAATGTTATAAAAAGATTATTCAGTTTTCACGAATAGTACAATGAGTTTAACAATATGTGCAATATGAAAGCAAACCATATAAATATAATTAGAACGGTTTTTTTTCAATCTAATATCCCCCCCCCCCCTACAAACACACAAGAAAAAAAATCATGAATCTCTTTATGCTTCTAACTAGATACTTCGGGGATTTTTCTACTTTTCAAATAAAGCATGTAAACTGCCATTTGTTACAAAAGCTGAACATTTTTGGCCAATTTACAAGTTCACTCTAAAATGTTCTAACATTCCCGATGTGACTATTAATCTGGGAACAAGTGAAGTGCATATCGCACTTTTTTTTTCAATTTGCCCTTTATAAACAACCGAGAAAAATAAATAAGGTACTCCGGGATAAGTTTTCCGGGTTGTATTCAGAAGTTCTTCTCACACCATTGAAATAATCCTTTAGACTAAGTGTCACATTACCGGGACTCAAAAAAATGTATACCAAATTCTTTGAACAAAAATTAAAAATAGATTAAAAAATTATCCATCAGAAATTGACAGCGCAATAATACAGATTGTGCATAAATATGTCCAGCTTAGTTCTGTCAAGTCGTAAAAATTTTGCTCTGAGAATGGAAAATTTTTGAGATAAGCAAAATTTCTAGAATAATAGCTTTGCTGCTTAAGATGTTTGCCCCCTCTCCAGCATAAGCAATCACATGTCGTAAATATTGGGAAAGTTTGTTTCCAAAAATAAGCGTGTTCAAACGGATAGATTACGTAAACACTTCTCAGACAAAGTTCTTACACAGACTGAGTTAAGATCATATGATAACAATAACTTGATGCACAAACAAATACTCTAGCTACTTTAAAAAAGTGATCTAGGGTTCTTGTGCCCATTTAAACAACATTTATTGAATGATCTCAATGTAATAACAGCGCTTAAAATATCAGTTGAAACTTAAATTATGATCAGATGAAAAGACTTAACCAAATAATGAACACTAATTACATTTAAGTACAATGGCTTTAAGGAAATTCGGCATAAATTGTCATCGTCAAATATTTAACTATCTTACATTTACTTGGTACACACACACACACACACACACACATAATACAGTGGCGCACCCAGGGGGTGGGCCAAGGGGCCCTGGCCCCTCCAAAGAAATAGAAATTGAATTATGAATATTGAATTTGCATTATAAATATTTTTATCCGTTCAACTCGGCCCCCTCAAGATTAAATCCTGGCTGCGAGCGCGCGCACACACACACACACACACATTTATATATATATATATATATATATTTCTTATTATATAAAGTACAAGTAAGATGTTTATCTACAAAAAAAAGAAAAAAATTGTAAGATAACGCATATGAATATACACAATAGTTTTAACCTATCATATAAAGATTGATTTAAAAATAATATCATTCACGGCATTTTTAAAGAGCTGCTCAATATTTGAACGGTAAAGAATATACAGGGTGTCTCAAAAAACCATGATACATTTTTAAAAATTATAAAAAGAAAAGTATACAAGGTAGGAACTGAAAATTCACAGATGTGTTACATAACATATATTAGAGTTTTTCTGTGTCAAAAAAGTTCAACAGAGGGCCCTAGTTGTGTTTCGTGAAGGCGAAAGTTGTAAAATGGCTACTCCATCAGAGAAAGCAATATGTGCTGGCTGGTATTTCGAAACCGAATCTGTTACGCAAGTAAACCGCCACAACGTCAGAATTTGTGGATCTGAAAACCCACATCATGTCATTGAACATATCAGAGACAGTCCTAAAGTGAATGTGTGGTGCGGATTAATGGCAGATCGTGTGATTGAACCATTCTTCTTCCACGAACAAACGGTAACAAAAGAAATTTACTTAAACATGATTCAGATTTTTGCTATCCCACAAATTTCTTATTTACATACCAAAATCATTTGGCAACATGGCGATGCACCGCCTCATTGGGGTATGATTGTACGAGACTTTTTAAATGAGGAATTTCCAAACAGGTGGATTGGACGAGATGGTCCCATCCAATGGCCGCCTCGATCTCCAGACATTACACCTCTTGACTTTTTCTTTGGGGGATTTGTCAAAGACAAAGTTTATTCAACAAAAGTGGACAGTCTTAAAGAACTCATTTAAAAAAAAAACCCGCATAATTGCTGCCATTTCATGTGTTACGGAATCCATTTTAGAACGCACATGGGCTGAAATGGATTACCGACTGGATTTTCTCCGTGCCACAAAAGGAGCACATACTGAAATTTATTGACTATACTAAAAAAAACTAATATATTAGGTAACGCGTGGGTGAATTTCTATTTCCTACCGTGAGTAATTTTTTTATACAAATTTTTAAAATGTGTCAAGGTTTTTTGAGACACCCTGTATATATTTTTCCAATGCGGAGGCACTTTGTCGGATAGACATTCGCCTTTTGTTATTCACTGCAGTTTTTCAGACCATTTCATTATCGGAGCACCATATAGGCGGACCAACATTGCTCCCTATGAAGGGATGGCACGAACAGAGGTATTTTAGAGGTGCGCACCGGGATTCGATCCGAGCACCCTCAGCACCGAAAGCCAGCGCGCTTACCACAGGGCCACCTCGGACCATCATATATATATATATATATATATATATATATATATATATATATATATATATGTGTGTGTGTGTGTGTGTGTGTGTGTGCGTGTGTGTGTGCGTGTGTGTGTGCGTGTGTGTTAGTTATATATATATATATATATATATATAACACACTTAATTAGACTAAGACTTATACAAAGTCATCATCTTAATACTGGTGGCGAGTGGTAAGTAGTCTAAATCCAATAAACAAACATAGTTCCAACGAAATCAAGTCTAATTTATTTCTCCTTCCAGCAACCACTGATCCAAGTAGCGCATATTTGAGCGCTCGCCATTTTCAAATTGTGGACCCAGCTGACACACGTTCACCAGCAACGATTAAATCCCGCGTTCTGACAAAAATTCGCTGGCATCTCCGCGCGTCAACTCTCCCTGCACATGCGCAGAGCCCAAACCAGACATCTTTCAAGCAGAATTATATGTTGTTTCCTCCTCGATCGCAGAACCCACAGGCGCGCCAAGATTACATAATGAAAAGGGGAATTTCCCATTCCCAATTCGCGTCTTGAAATACGAACAATTAGAGGCGAATTACGCCACGAATATAATTTAATTCCCAAGTCCCCTTTAAATTTAAGGTAATCATTCTTTTCCCACTTAAATTCTGACATATATATATATATATATATCCTAACACTTTGGTTTCGAGGTTTCGAAACTAGGGTTCACAGATGGCACATACAAATTTTCATATAATTATATTTTTGAAAGCTCTATCTAGCGATGCTCTTCAAGAACTGCTGTCAAACAAAACACTCTCCCTGATATTAAGTCATCCGTGCAGTCAAATAAAACCCTAGAATATTTATTTATCCTTTGCTCAACACACTTTGTTAGCAGGCTCTAATTGTGTTGCTGTAAAAAACCTATGAAATCAAATGAACGGGATGGCTACTAGAAAATCAGAGTCGAATAGATAGAACCTGACATCCTCATTATCAGTCACGTGCTTTTGTAAACATAATTTTGGAAATGAGTGCATGAAAAATACAAAAATGTAGCACCTGCTGCTCACATTGTTCGCAGTAACGTATCTTTGTGCATCATTCTATTCCAAAATAAAATATGCGAAGAACGTATATAGAAATCGGCTTACTATTCTTACCTTGATGAGGTATTGAGACTAGCTGGTAGCAAATATAAACGTGATTGGGCTAAAATTGTCGAAAGTTTGTCTCAACATCAAAAATCCCGCCGAATTTTAAATAAACATTTGGATACACTTAGGTTCAATTTCATTTTTGCCATGTTTTTATTAATTCGCTTTCTTGTTTGTGTGTGTGTTTGTCCAGTACAAATCTTGCAATCGATTTTTAACTAACTTCCCAGCTAGCTAGACATTTGAAACTTTTAGAATAGCTCAGAACACGATGACAATGCATTATTTTAATACTTTTAGCCATCTTTAAGCAGTTTTGAATTCATTTTCAGTTAATTTTGTTTTGTAGACTGGTGCAGCCATCTATCGGCCGGGACGGGAACGAAAAGTTAAACGCAAGTTAACTTCCAATTAACTTCCTTTCCTTTCACGTTGATGGGATAATTCATCAAAAAAGTTTTTAAAAAGTATTTATTAATACATAGAATTGTCAAGTCTATATGATTCAACAGAAAATTTAAAAACGTGGTATATAAAAAGTTCTTTTTATCTTGTAATTATTTACATCATATTGTGAAGTATAGTGTAACTATGTTGCGGCTCGTGTGACATAGCAAGCATATATATGTGGCCCGGGGAAAAAATAGGTTGAGTATGGTTATTTTAGATTGACAACAACAGGCGAATATCCTTATTTTGAAACTAAAAATAAGCTTGTCCTATTGTTGCAATTTTCCACTATTTTTTTTTTTTAAGAATTAGGTTTCTCAGAATTAAAAATTATTTAAAATAACAAAAGAGAGAGAGACAATAATAAGTTGAGAAAGAAATGAGAGTATGTCTTTCTGTTTTAAAAAAATCGACTCTCATCAGTCTCAATACATTAAATATACTGATTTAATATATTAACTACAAAAAATTTTATTGTATTCATTATTATTTATTAGTTTTGCTACTGAATATACAAATATAATTAAAATTACTACCTTTGTAATGATTTCAATGAGAGAGCACTGCAATTAAAACGAATTACTCATAATTTTATTAAACAGTGAATTATACATGTACAAAACAAAATATGTAAAGAAATAGGCTTGTTGTGAGGAAAAATCATTCAGTTGGGCGGTGCCCATTTTAGAAAAAGTTTAAGAAAGGCTGATCTAAGAGATCGAGTTAATTTCTCTTCCTCTGATAATATACATTGGAGGTTAGAAAAATTATCCTCAACCCTACCACCTAAGCTCAAGTTTTATCTACTCTCGTTATAACAGATAGGTTTTGCCAATAATTTTACGCTTCAGTTAAATATAGGATATTTCCATGTTATAAATTTTAGGAAGTGAACAGCGAAATCGACACCGGATCGAAATTCAAACTAAGTACTGCCTATGTTATAAGCAATAATTAAATAATTGTCCACATACTACATTGAAAAATTTATTATAGCAATGTGAAAACGATTCAAGTTATTTTCAAAGATAACTCAATCATCTTCATTAAATTATAGTCACTAGCAAAATTACAAACAGAGGATGGGGAAGTTTGTGTAAAGTTATCTTAAACTACAACTACTCCCTCCCCCCTTTTGTTAAATTAGAACTATTCTTTCATAGAAATACAAAAATAATAATAATAATAATAATATAATATTCCATTAATTTACAACCACATACACCGAAATTTTTTTAATAAAAAGAGCACATACTACATAAGAAATATTAAAGTTCCGTTCCGAAAAGGTTGTTTAGAATATTTGTAGTAGATGGGCTATCTATCTATAGATACATAGATTGATAGATAGAGAGATGACATGATCATAATTATAAAGACTCTCAAAAACTTCATTAATTTAGTCTTCTATCCGACTAACAAACAATTAATATAAACTTTTAAAAATGCAGAAATTAATTTTCTAGATATAAATCTATCTATAAATAAAAAATACTATAACACATGATATTTAAGATAAAAGGACAGAATACGACATTAAAATCAATAAATTTCAACACTATTATTTTTTGCCTACACTAAAGTACTTAAAAATATCATAAATTAATCTAAATTAACGGATTATACTCCTAAAAATTTTAAAAAAAAATCTACACAACCAATGAAGCTCATACCCTAGCAGTCTAATAGAACATCTCATAAATCTCATTGTTTTAAATTTTCATTATAATTTGACGTCACTTTCTCTAATATAAAAATTTAATAGCTTAATTACTTATTAAAACAGCTATTTTCTTTATAGAAATAAGTTAATATATATTACCAACTATCTTAATTAAATTAATATTTACTCCTTTTACTTATTTATTTATATTATTATTGGTAAACTTATTAATGCTTAGTCTTCTTACACCCGTTTTCCTTTTTATTTCTTACCAGGCAGTTAAGACTTAGCCTCCCATTCCATGAAATATTATCGTTCCCTAATGCAACACTCTGCTCCCATATTGTCATGTGAGTGAATGAGATTTGTTTTTAAATTGTCACTCACCTACAGTGTTGCTCGAACTAAGACAATGCATTTTTTCTCCTTTTTAATACCATTTGTCTATAAATCTGTTCCTCCATTAGCATATTATATTATATTACATTATATATATAAAACATTAATAATAACGCCCCACCATTCATTAGTTCTATTCCTTTAATTTTGCCTACCCCATTCGGTAACTATTATTTGAACCCTACCTTTATAACTAAATTTGAGCCTGTTTCCTCCGTGCCTGTATTTGTGGCGCCTAATCACATGCTGCAGCAAATCACCCCATATGGTCACGTGTTAACGTGAAACTAAATTTTCATTGTCCTGATATAAGAATCCAACTGTGCGTCCCTTAGCATCTTACTCTCTGTCCATTCATGGTTCCCCTCTGCTTATTACCCGAAAGTCTGCACTAGAGGGCGTGGCCCAGAGAGTGCAGTTGGATCCCATTTTCTTATGGTCTTAGCATCTGGTAATGGGTTAGAGCAGACTTTTACCATCCTCTCCTCTGTTCTATGTAAATATCTGTTATAATAAATATAGAGATAGAAAATTTTTTACAAGTATGTTAACCAGTTAAATATAGGAGTGTTGTCCATAATACGTTCAAGACAATAACATTATTATTCCTCTCAAGTGGACTGTACTAATTAAGATTGCTGACCGCTCAAGACCAAGGACACTACAACATCGCCTGCCATGATGCATCTTTCTGATTCCTGAGACGTTATATACATACATATACATATATATATATATATATATATATATATATATATATATATATATATATATATATAAGACAAAGTTGAAAGTGAAAAACCAGTATGAGCTCTAAAGCTAATTGCAGCCAGGAACTAGAAACATGAAATGATAAGTATTAATTATGTTTTAGACAGCATCTCGTCGTCAGCGGTGCCGATACTGTCTAAAATCCAATGGATTGTTTCTGATAAGTATGATCTAAACAATAAACATACTTAGACACCGTACAATCCATTAGAAACAGAAGAATTGAATAACTAGTTACTTAATCAAAGAGCGCTAAGCCTGGCGCTAGACAAACTGGAAGTTAAGAATAGGAAACCGCAAGAAGACTGACGTCACAAAACTTGCAACCATGAAGCAAATGGAAACACAGAAGTAGACTTACTAAGGAGACTGTGTTATAGGACAAATAAACCTAAATTAAATTAGTTTTTTATTATGACTTAAAGTTATTTTTATTATTTATTATTTAATATTATTTTTACTTAAGAATTTTATTATTATTTATTTATTTTAATTTTTAGTAGCTATTTACTCTTATTAATCTTATTAGTTTGTTTTACTAATTAATTGCAACAGAACAAGCTATTCATTAAATCTAAAACAATCAATTATGTGCTTGGAAAGACTGTGTGTGTATATATATATATATATATAAACTTCTCTAACCGGTCACCCCACTAAATGGCCAAATTTTGTTTAGAACCGATTAAAGACTCGATAGAGCCAATGTTATGGGAGAAACCACTTTTCGACGGCCTACCTTCAAACGGCAACAATTTTTCGGAACCATTAGTAGCCGCCAAGGGAAGTTTTACTGTGTGTGTGTGTGTGTGTGTGTATATATATATATATATATATATATATATATATACACTAGCGGACCCGACAGACGTTGTCCTGTTCAAACGTTGTAATTCTAGCTGAAGTACCCGGCGATGCCCGGGATTTTAAGAATGTTTGTTAACCAAAATCAATTTAAAAATTAACACAGTATAAATAACATAGAAAAAAAAGCATACGAAATGTTATACATATTAATAATATGAAAACCCAATTAAAAATGTATAAATGTATAATAAACTCCTCAGATTTCAGCTATATTCGGTATTTCATCATAAAAAAGGTGAAAAAAATAAAAATAAATAAAAAGAATAATTTTAAAAAATAATAATTTTAAAAAATTAAAATAAAAAAATAATAAAAGAAAATAAAATAATGATTAAATAATTTAAAAAATAATAAAATAAAAGCTCAAAATATAAAAGCCTTAAAAAAAAGCCAAATAACAGGTCTAGCAAAATTTACACAACTCTGGATTCGAAACCGGGTCGAGAGCATGGTACTTTCCAAATTGGCGACCTCCCGAACGCGCCACGATGACACGGTGTTCTAGTGGGTAAAGTGAAACATATTCGCTATTGGAAAGTTGTTGTGGGCTGGTACATGTTAGAGGAGTTTTTAGTCAGAAATAAGTTAGCAGGATAGAAGCTTAGTCTTTAGCTCTTCAATAGACACAAAGATATAGGCGAGGAGGATTGCAGTAGCGATTAAAAAAGATCTCGTGCCACTTAACGTGGTTGATTCGAATTTTCCATCGCGTGTCGAGAGTATCAATATGCCGTTGGATCTGATCCATTTTAGAGTATAAAATCTGACTTGAAAGATTATTATTTTTATTTATTATTCTGGTTTAATACATGACTTGAAACTTTTTGATTTTATTTATTTTTATTTTTTCGCTCGCTGTTTGCTAACTAAACCTAACGTGGACGCCATTATCTAGAGGGGTGATTTCACAAACTGTAAAAGCTTCCATTTACCGGACGCACCCCCTTATAAATTGTTGATTTTTTATTAATTAATTAAAAATATAAAAACATATTCTATCGGATCAAATTGTGAATCTAAACCATTCTCGAATCAACTAAATTGCACACACAAAATTTCATAAAAATCAGTCCAGTCGTTTAGGAGGAGTTCAGTTACATACACACGGACAGAAGAAATATATATATAAGATATATATATATACACACACACACACACACACACACAGTAAAACTTCTCTATGGCGGCCACTATATATATATATACACATACACACACACGTGTGTGTGGGAGCAAAATAATCGGGTGTATAAAAATTACTCATCTGCGAAATTTTAGTATTTTTCAGTGCGTCGATTATATACAACAAACAAACATAAAATTACAACTAGGCAGGATTCTCATTCGAACAGACGAGAGAATGATGTTTGTACATTCCAGTAATGCAATATGTAAATAGTGGGAATTGATAAATATTTACTTTGAAAAATAATGAAATATATAAATATATATCTACGGATGTAAAATGATTATATTTAATTTGTCCTATTGGGTAATATTTAACTAGTGTATCTACACGCTGAAGATGTAACCACTGAATTCATCCAAGCATATAAATTAATTGAAGCACGTTCTTTAATAAATTGCATTTTGAGACCTTAAACATCAATGTATTTGAAAGCTTTCGTTATCAGGGCAGCATTTCATTTAATGTTTTGTCTTTAATAAGCAGGTAATTTAAGACTTAACAAGTGTAACAATGTTTAAAATATAAATTTAAAGCGTTGGATTATTCACCAGGCGATTTACATTCATTCGGCGGCTGAAAAGCTATTTCTCTACCCTAGAGGTTTAACTCATCCAAGCATGAACCACTCCATGCTTCAATCAGCGTAACCAACGAGCTAAACATCATAACAGACCAGTGATTCCAAAACTGTGGTCAGTGGATCCCAAATATTACACAAGACAATAGATTCATAGTTTATATATCTGTAAAGCGTTTATAAGGGCGAAAATAGTAATGAAATAACATTTCGGCAATTTTTAAGTATGAATTTTTGAGCTGTTAAATGGCTCCTTAAGAACTGTTTTCAAACATAAATTTCCACAATTTTGGGGTGAAGAGGGAGAAATATTTGTTGAGAGTTAAAAGGGGGGGGGGGGGGGAAATGCCATAATTATTTCACTTTTTGTACACACCCATTTGTAAGAATGATTTCTTACGCGAATGATATTTTTGACCATCTTTAGCAATAAAATCCTTGGCAATCACGATAAAAAATAAAAATTCATCGTCCATGGCATTACGAGACAGACACGTGATGATTAATTAAAATCTGTAAGGCGATTAATTAAAATCTAAGTTTTTTTCGGCTATTTGCTTCTATCTGATAGCCATGGTTCTTGACAATAAGTCAAGCTCGAATTTTCCATGAAAGTAAACTTTTTCTTAGTACTGTCATGTCAACTTTACCCCATTCCTATTGGACCGTTTTCCAAAGTCCGTTCAGTGTTCTTGGATGCCTTTTTCCTAAGGCTCGTTTTAATAAACCGAAAGCGCAAAAGTCCACTGGAGAAGCGTCAGGTGATTTTACAGGTATTTCATTAAATGGGATACACTTTATTCCTATTTGATTCTTTCTTTGCTAAACAAGCGGCAGCTGATTTAGACGTGTAACTAGAGACTTTGTCCATATGAAGCTCAACTTTATCAATGTCCTTTCCATATAACGCTGGAATTTCTTCTTCAAAAATTGGTTCTAAAATATTCTGCTGATAGTAGAGTGCATTAATTTTGGCTTTACTTCAGACTTTTTTAATTTTTAATATTCCGTTGTAACAAAATCCTGCAACTATCATGAATCCCTTTGGGAACTTTTCTGTACCCTTACGATGCCATTTCGTACAGTCATTCCCGTCACTTGAGCAATAGAAAATTGATCTGCTTTTATTACAGTCACTTAAATACACCCATGCCTCATCGAGTGTTACCACAAATTTCCATTTTTCAGCAGCTAGGTGTTTTTCATATACGTTTCTACAGTTTGTTTTTCTTTCAGCAATATGCTTTGGCAAAAACAGATGAACTTTAGGTTTAAACATCTTTTTTTAACTTCAAATCTTCATGAATGATTTTACTTACAGTGCCAGACGACATTCCTAGTTTCGATGTAATGGATTTTTGAGTCGGTGGATTTTCTTTTAGGATCAGAGACTTCACTTTCTTGATATTAACAAGCGTTCGAACATTCTTAGGATGAGGTTTCGCGGTCATGTTTTAATTTCAGTTAGAAGTTTTTACCTTTAAAGTTTAATATATTATATATATTTTTGAAATGCCACAACAGCGATTTTTACACCGCTTTATAATTTGTTGATACGAATATTTCTCCTCAGAAAGCGCGGTTACATAACCTTCGAACCATCTATCAATTTCAGGAGCCATTTTCAAAATAAATCTTTTATTTTACATTCAAATCAAAACAAAACAGTAGCAGGCGATTATTCTGAAGTTGCCAAATTTTTATCTCAAAATGCAAACGACAAAAATAAATTACAAAATTATTTCCATAAAGTGCGAACGACCTTCTGTATACATATCATAAACTCAGTCAAACGTAGGAACACTTTCCCGAAGAAGGAAGGTTTCTTTTTATTTATTTATTTAAAAAATTTTTTTAATTTTTGATGGGTCATTCATTCCCTAAAACGGTGTTAAGAAACTAGAGTTAAATATAAATATTTTTTAACATGCTGCTCCAACACGTTACTTTATTCATCACAATGACAACTTGCAAACAAGAGCTTACATTCACACAAAGAATTCCTTTGAACATTCAAATTTATCATGAAATGAAAGAAGATAAAAAACACGTGCGCGCGTGCTTATGTGCGAGTATCAGCGAAAATCAGCTCTAATCAGTGAATAAAACGTGATGACTTAGCACCGATGAAAATAACTAAGAAATTTGGGGTAATTTCGGGAAACATGATCAAGATTTGCATAACATTTGTGCATTTTCACGTGTTTCCAAGGGAAAAAATTTAGTTGGGGCAAAGCTGCTGTAACCTTCACCAATAAAAAGAAAAAGTAAGAAAATGCTACTATCTATTCTAATAATTAAATTTGGTTGCATACCGACAAAAAGTCTCTGAAAGAATAAGAAACGTAGATAAACATTACAGTAAATTCAAAAACCTATTTTAGAAACAGTAATGAACGTTAAAGATAATCTTGCGTTAATTGTAAAACGTTAAATAACGCAATGAACGTTAAAATAAGTAATGGACACATTAATTTGGTCATACAAATAAAAGTGCACCTAACTTTGATAAAATTACCAGCGATAGATCTATAACCCAACATTTAGGAAGCAGATAGTCACGGGTAACGAAAAGCAAAAATAACTGATCAATTCTATGTTAACAGATGTAAATAACGGCATATTAATACACGGAAACAACGAAAACTAGAGAAAAAACAATAGTAAGTTCCGGATAAGAAATCCTTTCCAAATTGTCCCCGGTCGTTTTTTTCCTCTTGTTTTTCTGAATAAATGCATAAAAGAAATTTACGATTAAACTATAACCGTTGTATTAGATAACTGATTTAATTCAATTTCAGCAACAGAAGTCTACTTGCGTAGTCTAACTTTAAACCATGAATTTTTAATCAACTGTAGTCCAAGAACGACAAGCACTTACCTAATACTACTAGTCCTTCCAGAGTTTGGATGCTGCTGCTCAACCACAACACCTAAACTTTGCTACACTCAGAAGATGGTTGTGGGAGTAATAGCAGTAACATACATATATCAGCATTAATAATAATCATGATACACAGCACGAACGAAAACTCTGAATATTTCTCTCTAGATTGGTTAGCTTCAAACGCTATGGTTATGATTTGCAACATAAATGCGAAACCTTCTCTTTAGGAATGTTCTCTGACGCTCATTAAGTTTGAGGCACTTCAAATTGTGCAACCACAGTTTTTCCGTCTTTTAACAACATCTTATATGGTCGACTTGAGTTAGTCAAACATGTCTGGTTTGGTTGCGACGTCACTAACTTAAACATTACTGATATGTATCATTTTACAAATAAACGTTTCAACTTTGTTTCTGCCCGATGCCAGTATTGATATAACAACACGTACCCCCCCCCCCACACACACACATACATACACAATGAAATTCTAGGTTTTATATACATATCTTGTAACGTTCTCCAGTCGATCAAACATGCGAGAAACATTTAAGGTGTACAGTGTTTACTATTTACACGAGAACTTACGGGACAATAATAGATGGATTACAATCCATTCTTAAACCCCAGAGATCACTCTCATTCAGACTGCCTCTCGACTCTATCTGACAGTTTGATCTGTCTGCACCAGAGATGACCTCCGAACCCAATGACAGCATAGTGTGTCTATACAGGATATTTTCCGCCTGAACTCCCGGATCATTTCGACTCTCCTCACTCCCACACTCGATCTCCCAATGGGGTCTAGGAGATGAAGCGCGACTATGCAAAATGAAATCACAAGCGATCCCCATCTAAGTAATGACCCAAAAGAAAGATGCTGGATCTGGTGACGTAAAAATCCTAAACTTTAGAAGTTCCTGCTTAAGTTTACTCGCATCAAGCGGTCAGCAATCAAGGATATTTTAAATAAAAGAATTGAAGCTAGATATGTAAAAGAAAATACTTTTTATTTTTATGGGCAGTATAATTATATTTTTTATTCTAGAGATGAATTTTTAAGTGTTCCCTGGTATGAGAGTTTTGCATCATGACCTCCACTTTTTTTCTCATTAAGTTAGCACAGCAAACTTCAGCTTCGGAACTGAAAAATTTAAGTTCAATTTGACTACTTCTATACGAATAATTTTGTTTTATATAGAAGTGAAAACATCGGCCTTTCAGTAATTTATCATAATAATACAAAATTCGCCTATTAAAATAATTCAAAATTAAAGGCGCAAGAGTAAAAAAAATCGCAAAAGCCAGCTTAAACAGTGTAACTCGATTTCTATTTTTCTGCATAATACACTGTATCATCTCACGGCAAAACTTTTTTCAATATAATATCTACAAAAAAATTAACAATTTAGATGAAACAATTAGTTGATTGGTTTGGAGCGCTAGGGATCAATTATTACTACACGAGGAGTAATTAGTTCAGGACCTACAGCATTGAAGCCGATTCCGAACGACTACAAACGCCCATGCCAAGAGTGGGACTCGAACCCAGACTCTGGTACCGAATACCATCGCCCTAGCCATTAGGTCATCGTTCGGAAAAAAAAAAAAATTGTTGTAACACCAAGCAGTAGTTTCTGTTATGGAAATCTTCAATTTGACTGCGAGCATTCTTCGGAGCAAGGGAGGATTTCCAATTGGAGTGCGGAGTCGCGATAGAATTAGGATTAATTTACAGTTGGGGTAAATTAAAACTCTTTACGAATGTAAATTAAGAAAAAAAGTTGCACGTAGTATGTCAATAAGTGCATGCAAAATTACGTATGTCAATAAGTGCATGCAAAATTCGAAGTATAACGTGGAAAAAGAAAACTTCTACAAGAAACAGTTAGCAATAAGAAAAATTAAGTAACACGATTCACTTCAAACCTGTAAGGATGTCAACGAGAAAGACAACAATCTATTAATTTAATTTTTTTTTTTTTTACATATTTATGAAATTTAAAAAAACAATTAAAATAAGGTGTAGTTTTATTTCCTGAAATAATGGAAATTCAAATTAAGAAAATTTAAGGGGAAGATTATTTTTTGCTCTTAATATGTTAAAAGGTTTGCACTTAGTATACTCAAACCGTCAAATTTACACAGGAGTCGACAGCCGGAGTGTGTGTGTGGGGAAAAATTTAAGCTTAATTTTAGTGGGGATAGATCGTACGCAGTTTACAAAAAAAAATTATATGGAGAGATGTTTCTACTGTTAAACAAATGTCGTGATAATACTGACACTGAAACAACTTCGACTTTCCCATTCAAGTTTCTAAAAACAATTTTACCTGAATACGGGCGATCTCGGTGTTGTGTGCCACCCCCCTTTACTTTGGGACATCTAGGAATCTGATTCCGCCCTTCATCATGACGAATTTTGACCGGTACCGTAGTGCGGCGGTGGACTTGCCCCTGGAGGCGAGTGTCCCACGTTACGTCTTCCAGGTCAGGCGAGACAGGGAAAGGGGTAAAATGCCCTGGGCAAGAGGTTTAGGGCCTGGAATGAGACCAACAATTTGGGACAAAACCTTTGCTCAGGCACGGTGTCGGACTCTTGACAGGTCCTCGATTTGACGATAAACAACTGTATTTCCCGAAAGGATGGAGCGATGAATAAAGGTTTAGCACAGTGGTCACCAAATGGCGGACCGCGCTCCGTATCCGGACCGCAGGCAAGTTTTGTACGGACCGTGACGAAATTGTGCATTTTCAGAAAATAGCGACTCAGCAGTGATCCAAAATGAAATGAAAATTTGATATCCTACCACTGTATTCATCAAAGTTGTGCTGCAGTCTGAATCCCAGTCTTCAGAATAAAATGCAAATGGTGATACAAATAATTAGCTTTATACGGGCAAAATCATCTCTTAAGCACCGTCAATTTAAATCATTTCTTGAAGAGACTGATGCTCAATTTGACGATTTGCTTCTCCACAACAATGCGAGAAGGCTAAGTAAAGGGTTGGTGCTTGAAAGAATTTTTGCAGTATTGGAGGACATCAAAAAGTTTTTTCAACAAGTCAAAGAGTAGCAAGTGAGCATTTAGGCTTCCTCTTTGACGCTGAAGAAAACGTGGCAACCATCGCAATTTTGACTATCTTTTTAAGGCACCTGAATCTTTTAAACCGCAAACTACAAGGCAAAGGTAAACTTGTGTGCGAACTTCTATCAGAAGTAAAGAGTTTTTCAAAAAAGATTGACCCCCTCTTCGAATATATTTGCGGAGAACGTTTACACTTTCCACACCTTGAGTCAGCTTGTGACAGTAATGAGGGTACTGACATCATCCAATTCGAAGATTTTTTGGAAAAACTTAAATCTGAATTTCAAGAAAGATTTACTCACTTTGAAAAAACTGAGAACGTTGTGCAGCTGGTTAACAGCAGTTTTTCTCTTATGCCCAATGGTGTATGGACCAGTGAAGCGGCAGATGTTTTCAAGAGCAACAAAGCTGCCCTACAGTTGGAAATAATCGAGTTCCAAGAAAATGTTCTTTTAAAGGGCATTTATGCTCAAGTTCCAAAAACTCTTGGGAGTGACCAATTAAGGATTAAAAATGTGTGTGGAAAAAAGTATACTCAAATCTTTAGCCATAAAATTGTGTACCATGTTTGGCTCAAATTATGTGTGTGAAGCAGCATTCTCAAAAATGAACTTCATTAAGAACCGGTACAGATCTCCACTCACAGATGACCATCTTAACAGCTTGTTGAGAATCAGCTGCATGAACATGACCCAAAATTTCAAGCAGGCTGTTGAAAATAAAACATTCCATTTTTCCCATTGAACATTAACCACGATGAACTTTGTGAGAAGTCTTTTTGAATTTATATGTACTTTAAATTGATTTTCTTGTATTCTAAATATCATAATAAAACACTTGATTTGATATTTATGCACTTCATTTCACTGGTATCCGTTGTGTTTTGAAAGTAAGATAACAACTGATTCCAAAGGAAATTTTTACTAAGCAAAACAAGTAGAATAGGTTAGATGGTAACATGGTGGAAGGGGGTGATAGAAGGAGTTGGGAGGGGGGGGGGCTTAAGTTTTCTGGACCGCGAAATTTGACAATGTGTTGAAACGGACCTACGGGAAAAATAATTAGTGACCACTGGTTTAGCAGATTATAGATTCATGGGAGTTTCACACCCCTATGAATGATCGTCAGCTGAAGGCAAAAAGGCACATTCGTTCAGCCTTGGCGTAATATTGTGAAAAAAAAAAGGGCCCAAACATAAAATTAAAGGTCAAACTTGAAAAATCGGCTGCAGAGACCCTTAAGGCCCCATAAGTCCAATGGGAAGAGTCGACCGACGTGCTTGTGAGATGTACGCGTTTCAAAATGAGTGTAATATAACAGAGGAACAAAAATATATCAAAAATTACTGCCAGTGCACGCATATCACTTCAGAAAGTTCAAGTGATATGGGTGCATTGATGATACAATTTGAAGATCATCGCATCACAGCTAAGTTCGCCCTCAGGTTATTGATTCTTATACAGAGGGACCAACCTGGTAAGTCCTCCTGGGCCTTCTTCGGGAGACCAAATGTTACCAAGCATTCATATAAAAAACTATTCCCGGTGAAGAGAGATGGGTGTACGGATACGGCCTAGGAACCACACGAAAGTCATCACAGGAAAAGATTCCGCACTCTCCATGGCCAAATACACGGCAAGAGCACAATAGAATTCGGGTTCTGATCCACGAATTCAACAGAGTCAGATTGTCCATGCCGAGTTTCGCAGTTACGTTTTAAGGTATTCAACAGCAGATACTCGAACGTTCTTAACGATGGTGGCAGGGCAATTTAGAGCTTCATCACTGCAACGCACTTGCTCGCAGTGCTCTAAATTCACGATTTTTCCGGCTGCACCATTTGGATTGCCACTTCAATACCCCCATGATCACTTTGCCTCCTTTGACTACCAACACTTCCTCATGAAGTTCGGGGTCAACAGTTGTCGTTTTGAAATAGCGAGAGATTCCGCGTGAATCGCAGATAGTACTCGACACTTTTGACCGGTTCCTTCAGCCTTGGACTTTCAGAGAGCATTCTAACAGTAGCAGAAGTGCTGGCAGCTGTATTTTTTATAGCGAAAAGAAAAATAATTCGTTTGGCACCCAAATTTTAAGAAAGTAATTTTTCATACGCCTAAAATGTTTGTCGAACCTCATTTAAAGCGAGTAATTTTTTTCATAGACATTGTTCTTAAAATATAGTTGCTTTCCTGTCCATGTGCTCAAATAATAGCTATCAATGACCTTTCGAGCAGTAGATATTTAATTTTTGATCACATATTCTCTCTTACTATAGTTGGGCTCCAGAGCCTACAATTTTCTATAAATTATACTACACCAGACTCATGTTCTGCTAATAGAAAAACTCTAGCAAACAGTTAACAAGCTTCCATATTTTCTGTCTGAACGTTTTTTTCAGCATTTTTGTTACGTACGTCTATAACAGATGTAACGAGTGATAAATATATTACTCAGTTTGAAAAACTACATTTACAAGGTTATGAGTTGTTACGTTAGCAAAATGTCTTTGAAAAAATGATATCAGTCGTTTATCAAGTTTATATTTATTTCATATTATTAAAACTTTTTAAATAGTTTAAAATATTTACTTTTTACAGTAATTATTTCATACTTTTTAGCTGTCTGTTTTTGTACTGAATTAAGTTTTTGAATAAGAGGCGAGTGGGTCACTTCTTGTATTCATTTCAGTTTCGAGTTAGAGGTAAACGAATCTCTGTGTTTGTGTTCTTTTTACAACTATGTTCGAAGCATTTAATTAACTTTAAGAGTCTTGAGAATATTTTACAACAAATAATCATATTTCACTAGCACGCACATTGATTTAAAAAATTTTGCAGTCAAAACAACCATTTTTCATAATAATGAAAAAAAAGGCGTTATCAACTCGCTTTTTTGTAATTGTAAGATAGAATTTGTAAGATAATTTTGTAAAAGATAGTAAGCCAGGCATTGATGAATGACTCAATTTAATTTATTTTATTATCACGCTAATCAACTCTAGATTGCAGTGAATACTTTAAGAAAACAGATGAAACAATCATTATTTTGCAATAATTTTAAGCAATGTGTTTAAAGCTTGCCGTAACATTTGTTACAATTTAAGCATAGCCGAGATAATGATACCTTTCTGTCTAAATAACTCATCCAAAGTTAAAAAATCTTAAAGAAATGAAAATTAAACATTTGCAAATGATTCGTGCGACCATTTTAGTTTTAAAAAAATATCTGGCCTGGTCGAAAACAAATTAAAAATGTTGAAAGTATAAATCTTAGGTCTGTATATCGTTGGCATCTACTATATAAAAATATTACAATCAATTCGATATTGGTTAGTCTGATAACAGAAAATTTCAAAACTTGCAACTGGTTTCATCTATAATTATGGAAAATTTTCCATTTAAACAATGGAGATAAAATAGAAAACTTGCTCACGGGGTTCAACAGAAAAAGTTATCTGAAAACACGTTTACCTTTGAAATTTCCCGATATACCGGAAGTGACTTTCATAAAAAGGTAACCAGATTATCAATAAACTGGCCTTAGAAAAATCATAACTAACCCAGAAATCATTTCGAACCATTAGAAACCCGAAATATTATAATACGGCCTGACAACCAGAGCAATAAATGTCGCTAAGTGATTGAAGTAAGCGAAAAGATGCTGCCATATTAGCTGGTTGCTGATTGGGCATTAGCAAACAATTTATTTCCTATCTCTCTCTTTCTCACACACATAATTAAACACATAATTAATTTACACACATAATTTACACACATAATTAATTTAACGGATACCAGCAACGAAAGAAAATCGCCCCACAACTCTGCTCAATGAACTACCGGGAGACACCTACTATGACCAAATCTGACAAATTATAAAATTCTAACCCCTGGTGGTCAAACAGGGAAAGATTCATTTTATATATGCCTGAAGGGGAGACGTCTCCGTTTTCTCGTTTTAAGTGTCTCTTGTAAACACGCGCGCTTTCCGTTGCATTACTCTCTCTGCTATCTGCCAATATGCTGAGAAACCAAAATACGGTATTGGAAGGACTTAACTTGTGCTGTCTTCATCTTGTCTCGCTTAAATTAACTTAAATGACTTATCTAGTTTACTGCTCAATGTTTGTTCTGCTAGTTACTTTATACCCTATATAAGTAATCGTGTGTGTATGCATTTGTGCAGCTTGGTATCCTTATTTGATAACCTAAATGTTAAAGTTCTTCACAGATATATTTGAGTATTATTCTGACAAAATGCAAAATAGAAAATATTTAAATGTTATGATTTCAACTCTTATATCAAGGGTGTCAAATGTTTAAATCAATGTTTTTGTATGACATGGCACTTGCTCCATAAAAGCATGCCAAATTGGACATACTCTAGTTGTAACAAACGTAATAATTTTCCTTGAAACTAATTTCTCTCTAAGATCCAAGTAGTCCTTTAGACATATCATGATGAATATCAGTTATGTGTGTGTGTATATACACTGAAGTGCCACTGAATTAGGGATACCTACCTAGTAACGAGTTGGGCCTCCTCTGGCCTTGATAACGGCTGCCACACGACGAGGCATAGATTCAACAAGTTTCTGGAAACGTTCCACGGCAATGGCTTGCCAAATATTGGCTAAAGCTGTCCATAATTCAGTAAGGTTCTTTGGTGCTGTGTGATGGCCTTTCACGCGTTGTTCCAAAACATCCCAAAGATGCTCAAATAGGATTTAAGTCTGGGCTTCTAGGTGGCCAATTCATGGCAGAGAAGTCAGAGGAATGCTCATCCAACCAGCCAGGAGCCAACCGGGACTTGTGAGAGGTACAGTTGTCTTGCTGGAAAACTCCATTACCGTTCGGATAACAGAGCAGCATAAACGGATGGAGGTGATCACCCAGCAACTCTACGTACCGAATTGCATTGAGGGAGGTTGGTACAAGCACCAAAGATCCCAAACTGTGCCACAAAAAAACACCCCAGACCATGATTGAGCCACCATGCCCTTGTACAGTTCCAGCCAGGCATGCAGGATCCATGGCTTCATGAGCCTGACGCCATATTCTCAGCCTCCCGTCGGCGTTAAGTAGTCGGAATCGAGACTCATCACTCCATGCTACTCGTTTCCAGTCCTCTACACTCCAGTCTCTGTGCTCTCTTGCCCAGGCAAGACGTGCAACCCGATGGCGAGTATAGAGCAATCGTACTCTCGTAGGTCGACGGCTCCCGAAACCCATACGGTGAAGCGAGCGTTGCACAGTCCGTTTACTGACTGTACGACTGGCACCATCATTAAACTGGGTGGTAATTTGAGCTAATGTTTGGCTTCGCTGGCTACGTACAATACGCCTGAGCCGTCTCTCACCCCGCACTGTCAAGGCTAATTGTCCTTTGCAGTTTGCCCGATCGCTAGTTTTTTTTCCACCATCCATGTGTTCTTGGTATACTCTTGACACTGTCGACCTTGAAAATCCTAGCTGTCTGACGATTTCGGAAATTGAATGGCCTATGCGTCGCGCACCTACGATTTGTCCGAGATCGAAGGCGTCTAAATCAGGCAGTTTACCCATACTGGCAATTCCAACAACTAATTCAGAACAACCACAGTACGCGCTATATATGCAGTTACCACAGCGCCCTCACTTGCGCATACATGATGCGCAGCGCTACACAATTTGCATAGGCTTTGCTATCCCTAATTCAGTGGCATTTCAGTGTATATTATGCACACACACATAGATACATACATATAATCTTCAAGAGCAATCCATTGACCAGATTCAAGAGTTTGTACTTTTGTTAAGTTTGTTACGGATTCAGTTCATTTAGAGTCGTACTAAGGTGTTAGATGCTTGTTGCTGAATGAGCAAAAAGTTTTCAAGATGCCAAAATATTAATCAGGCAGATTTTACATCCATTACAGTTGTGTTCAATTTTGGAAGCTTTCTGTTTATTTGAATATAAAAATGAACTATACGTGGATGCAAAGAATTAAGCTGATAACAGGCTAAGTAATTTAGAGCATTGCTTACATATTATCTGTCAGTAGTTTTTCATTCTATTCTTATGCTATGTATGATTTTAGTTTTTTCCTCTTATAAATGTTGAACGGTTTAACATCCCTAAGTTTGAACAGATATGCTGGTGAGCTTTTATTTATTTTTGGGGAACTGTTTTACTCTCATCTATACCCTGAGAATTTTAGTGCTTATTGGGTCTGATCTATTAGAGATATGAAAACAGGCGTGATCCCTTTCAAAGTTTTCTAGCTGTAAATTTGAAAATTATTCAAGTAAATGATCTAAAGAGATTGCTGAAACAATAACTTAATCTTAGTTCTAGCACGTTAAGACACATCTGATAATGCATGCATAAAATTGTCTTCTGACAATAAGATGTATATTAATAAAAAATAAACAGGGTAAAATATTAACATCTAATTAAATGAACTTCCTCTCAGAAATAAAGTTAAATCCAATTATTTATAAAATTAGAAAAACCCTAAGACACATGCAATAGTAGGAAAAGGAAATGGTTAAAATGTATAAAACATCCTTCTTAGGAGGGGCATTAAATGGAGATAAATATTTAAAAATGGAAAATATTAAAACAAAGATTTATGGAATTTCTAACCAAATTTTAAATAACACTCATATCCATATGGAAATCTTCAAAAGAAGTACACTGCTGGCCACTGTAAATGCAACACCCTGAAGGAAACATGCAAATAACATGAAATTTACAACATGCATTAGCGGAGGTGAGATATGCTTTTACAGTGATTAGAATTTCAGCGCAGACGCACATCACGCGCGCCTGTGGCACCACTTCAAAGCGCTATTTAAGGCTTGAAGATTTCGACGATTTCAAGTTCGGCAATTGTGTTTTTCTTGTGGTTTTTAAAAAAAAAACGATCAATTATGCCTCGTCGAAAACAGCGATCATCTTTTGACAAGTATCCGAGTTCGACAGAGGAAGGATAGTGGCCTACCGAGATTGTGGATTATCTTTCAGGGAAATCGGTAGTCGTGTTGGACGAAACCAAACAACTGTAATGCGGATATGTGATCGTTGGATGCAGGAGGGTACGACGGACCGGCATGTTCGATCGCATCCACCTCAGCGCACCACTTCACGTGATGACAGGCAAATTGTGCGCATGGCAGTGACGGATCGCTCAGTCACATCACGAACCATAGCACAGCACATGCAGTCTGTTACGCATCATCCAGCGTCTGCGCTTACCATTCGACGCCGTTTACAGCAGAATGGTCTGTCCGCAAGACGTCCATTGCTTTGTCTACCCTTGACGCAGAACCACAGACGTCTCCGCCGCCAATGGTGCGATGACAGAAGGATGTGGACGGCAGAATGGAATGAAATTGTCTTTACTGACGAGTCACGCTTCTGTCTGCAACACCACGATGGTCGCATTCGAGTCTGGAGACACCGTGAAGAGAGGATGCTGAACAGCTGCGTTATGCACCGCCACACTGGTCCTGCACCGGGTATTATGGTATGGGGCGGTATTGGATATCACTCTCGCACACCTCTAGTACGCATTGCCGGTACTTCAAACAGCCAGCGCTACATCTCCGAGGTGTTGGAGCCAGTTGTCCTTCCTTACCTTCAGGGCTTGCCCGAAGCCATATTTCAACAGGATAATGCGCGACCACACGGGGCACGCATTGTCCAACGGTTCTTCGTCAATCGCCAGATTGAATTGCTTCCCTGGCCGCTTCGCTCTCCGGATCTTTCGCCGATAGAAAGCATGTGGTCCATGGTTGCTCTACGATTGACCCAGATTCCATCCCCAGCTGCCACAGCAGATCAACTTTGGCAACGTGTGGAAGCTGCTTGGTCTGCTGTACCCCAAGAACTCATCCAAAGTCTCTTTGAATCAATGCCGAGGCGTGTGGCAGCGGTGATCTCCAACAATGGCGGCTACTCTGGCTACTGATTTTGGCAGGAACCACACTTCACAGAAGTCTATAAATTTAATCATTTGATACTTGGTCAACATGTTATCTACAAAATAAATTTTGTTGTGATATCTCTTGATTTTCTTGGTGTTGCAATTTGGGTGGCCAGCAGTGTATTTAGTAGTAGCTAAAATGAATGTCATTTTACAGCTATATATATATATATTTTAACAGCACATAAATATAGCTTTTAATAACATTTCCCAATATTTAGAATATGTTGTACTTAGTAATATGTTTAAACTGCTATGTATAGTTTTTTTGTTTTTTTCAAACTTTCATGATTTCTTTTCTTTTATATCAATGTTACATAATACAAATAGATTAGAAATTTTTTAAGTTTGAATTTTTATTTTGAATGAACTTTTCACAGAGTTCATAATGTGTGAAAAGGGAAAAAGAAGATTTTCATTTTATAACTTGCATAATGTACTTCCTTAAGTTTATTAATTTGCTACTTATTTACCTTAGATCTAAAAAATTATGTATAAAATGTTCAAATATATATGCTGAATTTACTAAACTGCTTCTAGATTAATTAATTTGTATCTTTTTTCAGGTTTATCAATTAAAAAAAAAAAAACTACAAACATTTGCCATGTATGTTCTGCTATCAAGACAGTATGTATACTTAAAAAGTTTTTTCTTTTCTTGCACCTTACTTCAATTAATATTATTTAGTCGCACTTTTTTATACTATGGCAAAATGCTTTCAAATATTAAAATAAACTGCTTGTTTTCATGAACATGTTCATTCCTTTTTAATTGAAATGATTCTTTCAGAGCCTAAATTCCTGCTCTTAAGTAAAACATTTATTCAAACCTAGTTTCTTGAATTTCAGACAATTTTATTGTCTTTTCTCGTCCAAATTTAAAGAAAAATAGTGATATATAGATTTTCAGCTGATAATGTCTGGATATAAAACTTGAATTTCTAGCTTTTATTAAATAAAACATTTGAGTTTTTCTCTTTGCAGTCATGAAAGTTGAGTATTACTGGAGATGATAAACAAATTTTAAAACATGCTTTGAAAAATATTCAAAACATATTAAATGTGGTGGAAAATTCCTTGAAGTAATTTTGAATGAGAAATTCAAAGTACTAAATATAGTTTAACAAAAATATTCTGAAGATATTAGTTGACAGTTATAACATTTCTCATCTGATATCTATGAATAAAGAATGCATAAGCTATTTTGTATTTTAAAATTTCTGAAAGATGATAGTAATACAGAAGTTATTACATTTTATATTCTTTCATTAAAGTGTTTGAAGCCGGAGTACTAATTGAATTATAGAGCTATGCTAATAAAAGATAATTTCTTTTCAGCTTTGTTGGCATGACTATATAATAACATTGTCATACAATTCTTATTGACAAAATCTTTTGACTTCATGTGTGATTAAATGTACTAGTCTAATTATCTTGGCTCAATTTATACAGTGTTTTATTTTCTTTTATACGTATTATTACTATGTTTCTCTAATGACAGTAAGTTACAATAAGGAGGCATAATGTTTGAACACATATGTATATTTTTTATTTCAATTCTTTTCCTGTTGTAAAAGTTTGAAAAGAGCAGGGATTTTTCCAATATATGTACATATGTTTAATTGTTATTTTCTGTAAAGCTAAGAGTTAAGAAATCAACAATAAACTCATGCACTTTGCATTATAAAATTAGTGAGATAGGTGCAAATACTCAAAACACTTTTTCAAGGTTTATGCATATTTACTTAAGTAATCTATGATTTATTTTTTTTATCTTTCATGTTGTGTATGAAAGATTAAAAAAACATTGATGTTTAGAGTAACTGTAATATGTAATAATGTATGGTTAAATTAGTGAAATGTTTACCTCAGTACATCATGAGAGAAACATAACTAGATGCATCCATTATGAAAAATATTTGCTCAGTTGTTTCATTCAACTAATCGAGAAAACATATCTCCAAAGCATAAATTTTATAAAATTATAATCAGAATGTGACTAAGAAGTACTTGAAGGTATTTCTGACATGATATTTGTAACTGACTACAGAGGATATTATGTTACTATAGCTTTAAATGCAGCAATATTAGAGAGGAAACACATGATAAAAAAATGAACCTTAATTACTGGTGATTACTCAAATACACATTTATTTTCCTTTCCTAGATTTGTACTTAAGTAATTGTTCCTATATGCTTAATCAATCAAATAATTTTTTAAAAATCAAAACTGTAAAGCATAGTATCATTGTTAAACTTTTATCAATATCATGGATGAGAACCTCGAAAGCTCTTTAAGGCTTCTAAAGGTGCGACTTTTTACTTAGTCAGATACAAATGATATTAAAATTCTTGAGGTAAGCTTCAATATTTTAATCTGAATTAGAGAAACTTCAAGAGATGGAAAGAAAAGATGAACTAAGAAATTACATAAAGTTTAATGTGCTTTGTAGAAAACAGTAACACCAAGAAGTGTTTTTAAATGGAGCATATACTGGGACCTTATTATAATATTTAAGACTGCAATTAAAATTGAAAGATTAATTAAAATGAGGATTTGAACATTTCATATAGGCTTTCTAATTTCTTTTAAACTAAGAGTTTCCTGGAATTCTGCTGAGTTGTTATGCATGGTCTTTTATATCATTTTATGAAAAATATTTGTTTTCATAGACATTATAAAATATATTTTCAATATCTGTTGTTGTATAAGAGTTTAATATAAAACAAAGTAAAAATTAAAAACTTGTAAAACAATGTAACTGTACAAGATAAAGCTAAAATTTTTGACTAAATAATTTTTTATTTTATTTTTTATCTAGTTGGTGAATTATTGATAGGAGAGAGTGATATAAGGTTTCATAACTAAAGAGTAAACTTTTGTCTTACATAATTTTTAATTTAATAGAATGATTTGCAGTAGCAATTTCTACGTGTTATTAAATTATTTACTATTTGTGAACTTTCTGGTTCCAGATATATCTACTTTTATTTCACCTTTCATTTATAAAAATTTTAATCTCAAAACTATTCTCTTAATTTTGGAACTTTTCTGTATATTACAATTTGTTATTTAAATATTCAAAGTTACAATTAAAGATGAGGTGAAATGTTAAATACAAGATAACTGCTCTTTATAAATAATTCAAGCTTTCAAAATTACCAATTATGGACACTATATCTGAGGTATTTCAAATATTTTTGCAGTTGTATTTGACTTATTTGTGAGTAAATATTTTTGACCAAAATATAGTAATAATATGCTACTTTTTTTTTCTTCTGAAAACAGCCCTTTGATTATTTTGGCTTTCATGTAGAGATTTAAAATAACAGTTTTAAATTTTTTTTTAAAATTAGCAATATAACATGTTTCGAAAAATTTATGTTTTATGTAACAGATCTTCAGTTTAAGAAAATAGCTTTTTTTCTGGAAATAATTTTTTGGGGACATATGATTTAATATAAGAAAGTTTAGTTTTAACTCAGAAAATTATGCTACATGTATATTTAAGCAATGTGGTTAAATTTTATTATTTTCAATTTGTGAATGTCACTTTGTTAGGAAAGAAGTGCAGTATTTGAAAAAGTTCCATCTTGCAAATTTAAAAGAAAAAATAATTATAATAATTAACAGCGTTAAGATTATTTTGTAAACAATAAATTTTAATATCAGAGAGAAGTAATTATTAGTCATCAGTGAAATCTTTAGAGGCAGAAAAAGAATATATTCTACCTATCATTAATTTAAAGGATTATAATTAATGTAAAATTTTTTAAGCATATTCTCCTCATTTACACATTTAAAAATTTCATTAGTAAAATTATCCGATTTATAATAAAAGGCTAATGTTATAATAAAAACTGTGTTTTAGAACAGAGCTTCTGTTTTAGTTTATCCAGAATGTTGTCTAAAGTGTGCAATAAATTTGAATAAAAAGACTGATGTGCAAACAAAAGTCGTATTTCAATGACATGATTAATTTCAGTGAATTATATCTGATCTGAAGTGAATATATGATTCAGAATTCTCATCTTTTAAAAGACATTTTAAACACAATTTTCAAGAGTAAGAATCAGCTTACAATTGTAATATTCATTTGATTCAATATTAAAAATTAAAGTAGCATTTTCTTTCAATAAATCAATGATTTATTAACTTTCACTCAATTTCAAGGAATTAATTTGGTAGTTTTACCATCAAAATGACAAACTGTGGTAAACAGTTAATATCCAAAGGCGAATTAAAACAGCAAAGCAAAAGGAAAACTTATAGCAAAGCTATGTCGATTAAGAAGAGTATGGTGACATTGGGCAAGAATCTTAATTGACTGCAGATTATTCTTACAACTGCATATGATGTTCTAGTCATAACAAGTTGGTTTTAGCTTTCCATCAACATGTAATGTGAATGGGCTGATGACAATAATGCATTCAGTTTTGTGTTTGGTGAAAATTTTACTGCTTACTTTGGCCTGAATTCACCTGAATATTTATTATGACCTTTTGCTGCTTATGCATATATGTGAGTGATTCCTTAAAGTTAATGTCCTTTGAGTCAATGATGAACTGTACTCTTCTGACAAGCTTATGATGAAGCGATGTTTATATTGAAAATAAATGCCATTACTAAGGAAATTGTTAATCTGATTATGCATGAGCTCTTGTTCTGCAGGCAACAATTGCGTATCTTCTTTCAAACAGTCTATGCCACATATAAGGTAAATGAACACAACTCTTACTTCATACAAGTAACAAGATTTCTATTTGAATCTGACACAATTCAAAAGACAAAACATAATTTACAACCTTGAAACTTCATTAAAGCAGAACCGTACGCTGAGTTTCTATGTATCTTTAAACATGTAAACAAATATATTTCATTCACATTCTTTAAATATATTTTTAATCAATAAATTAGATAATGAAAATAAAATTATGAAAAATGACTCCCCAGTATATCCCTTATTTGGCTTGAAAATTCACTTACTAAAATCATGATTATTCTGTTTCTGCTTTATCTCTTGGTCATTCAACAATATTTTACTAAATGCTTTAGTTTGGCTAAAGCCATCATTCTTTCAAATGTACTACATTTGCACCATGCTATAAGGCTTCATTTTATAATGTTTATAAGGTTGTTATAAATATAGACATAAAAACTTAAATAATTAGCATGAAATAAACTAATTAATTGAAACACTATGGCTTCGAAAGTATGATACGTGGAGAAAATTATTCATTCAGATGATTTTGTATAATTTCATTGGTTTTTGATTTCTACAACTTATAATGGAGTAAGGCATCACTTTCAAAAGGACACGGCATCTGCTGTATAGGGTGCTACATAGGGTGCATTCTGAGGATGAATTTCTGGAGTGTCATATTTACACTTCATTGAAGGAAAATTACTAAACAAACTAACATATATTCCCAGTCTCAACTACAAGTGATGAGTCCAGTCCCCCAACTCAAGCAGTTCAAGTCATGTGACAACTCAACTACTGTTTCCCAACAATGCACAAAGAAATAAGAAGTCTTGAACTAATGATTTAAAATCCTTAAGTAAATTCCATTGACTAATTATTTTTTAAATATTGATATTATATATATATATATATATATATATATATATATATATATATATATATATATATATATATATGATCAGGAGGGGTAATTGTAAACAGTATATGAATGATCAATATATGAGCCGTTCACTGCACATATTGATTAACTCCACGTTTTAAAATATCTTAAATTTAAGTGACAAAGCACTTGGTTCAGTCATAGCTTTTTATATTTATAATAAATTTCCCAAATAATAATGATTAACACCATTAAACTATAAAATTATGGATACATTAATATTATTATATTATTGTACACTATTTCATTGCATTTCTCCACTTTTTGTTTATGGAGTTAATGTGTGCAGTGAACGGCTTATATTTTAACTTACAAAAAATTTGACGTGGGTTTAAATTTAGAATAACTCTCAGCAGTTATTTTAGCCTTTTTTCTCATGTTGCATATAAAGATTTGACAAAATATCAGTATTACAGAGATCTAAAATACAATTACCCCAGCATCATAGGGGTAATTGTAAAGAAGTGTTTTCTTTATGTTTTAATTAAAATACAGATACAAAAATGGAGATAATTGTAAATTATTTGACATTGTAGTACTTCGTTATATTTTAAAACCTAACCTACCATACAATTGCAATTTTAAATGATAAAGTAGGATGGCACTGTAACAAGCAATAGTACCAATCATTTCCTGGAACACATCCATGGTGCACTGAAATTTTTTTTGCTTTAACATATTCAGTGACAATATTAACAATATCATATTGATAACAATATTACACATATTGCATGGATAACCCATTCAAGTTCTAACTTGAATACAATTCATCAACCAAGTCTACTTAGCCTACCCAAGTTGATCACCACATCTCGGGTAGATTTGGTCCACTATCTTCACCAAGTCTATTTCATCCTGATGCAATAATACTGTGGGAGGACCAGCATTAATTGCATATTTAATATAAAGAACCCCTGAAGTAAATTTTTAATTTCTGAAATATTTTCCCCAGTTACAGTTACTTCAAAATTTTTGGTTGTAAATTTCAAAAGCAAAATGTCATATCATCAAGCAGTTTAAAACTACACTAGATGGAGGGAAACAGTTTGATACTTCAGGAATGTAATGAAGAAACAGTAAATTACTGATCTGAACTTAGTTATATTTATACAGAGGTTAACAACTGCCCTCTAAGAATGAAATATAACATGAGATTAATCTGCCTTAGAGTAGAATGTCTTTATACACAGGGTTTGAAAGCAAAACTTTACTTATATTTTAGAAAACAAAAATGATAAAAAAACTTGAAAGAAATTATTCTTCCTATAAGAGAATTCTAAGGCTGGGAGGGGGGGGGGGGTTGTTACAGTTCCAAATAATGAAGATTGCTTAGACAAAACCTAAACAATCATGTCTGTGTGACTCTCAAAAAGTCCAGCAGTAAAGACGACAATTCAACTGCTCAGAAACATGATAAAAGAATATGAGCAGGTATTATATGCAAACATATGAAAATGTGAAAAATGTCACACACACAAATCATAGAACAAGTAAACAGGTTCTGTGATTTTTAAAAAGGTATTAACATTATTTATAAATAAATTAATAATAAATAAAAGTAATTCCAATGAAAAAATTCAATATTCTCTCTCTCTCACACACACACGTTAATATATATATATATCACTAGCTAAAATAAAAGCCAATTAATTACTTATGAATGAAAAATATATGAAAGAAATGGGATTCAAAATACAAATGTAAATTAAGAGTTTAAATCATTGAGTTAGAAAAATCAGTAAATATATAATCACTTGCAATAGTTATCTGATAGTAAGAAAAAACATGACAAAAATTCTAAGAATGGGTTGCTAATAGAGCATTTTATTCATTATACACTATAAATTTTAATATTAAAGTGTGTTTAGAGACTTAAATTTCTTAATTCATACTATATAATTCTTGAATAAAACTGAACATTATGAAGATTTTTAAACATGTTTGATATCAAAATTTGTATTTGCTAAATGAATATATTTTTCTCTTTAAATTCAAATGAATTGTGAGCCATTAGACCAAATATACTTGATGAGTGAAAAACTGTTGAGGGGAAAAAAATTATAAATATATCACAATGTTGGTGATGAGATATCACAAGTAATATCCTCGTGGTCAAGAACTTTGCTTAATAATATAAAAATTGAGTGAAAAAGCAAAGCAAAATTATTAGCATTCAAACTTCAACAAAACTCAACAAGAACAGAAAATTTATGACTGATCTATAGTATGTAATGCCTTTACATACTAGATCAATTAAACTATTAACCGCCCGTTAGGCACACTATTTTTTGTGATGTATTTAGTGATATTGTCTACATTTATAGACAATTTTCGTTTTTTGCATAGTGCTTATTTGGATAGTTTAGCAAATATCGAATGAGGTATATTTGCTCAATCATATAGAATTCATTACTAATACATTCATTTATTTTGTTAGGGGTGAATAAAACACTTGATACTCGTATATGAATCTTGAATGTTTATTTAGCAACTGTATGATTTATGCATAACTACAAATTTTATGTAATTGTGTGTAAAACAGTTAAGTCTGCATTCTACCATCATAGGCAAACAGTAATTGAGCTCAGTAACGCTGACTAACAATCACATCACTAGCATAAATCATACTAAAGAGGGATACAGACCAGATCTAATAACAACAGCTTCTCAAAAGCAAGCATATTTGACTAGAATTTCTTAAGAATTGCTATTGTCCAAAGAAAGGTAGTCTCTACAAGTATAGGCCGTACCACTAATGGAGGGTTAAAACAGAATATGGATGACATTCAAGTAAATTACTGGGGAATATAGACTGGTAATTTTCTTAACTATTAAAGTAAAACAGAATATCACCACTTGTATAAGGTCAAAAAATTATACACAGACAAAATGTTGAAGATGTACAGTTAAATATTGATTAAACTTAAGCTATTTATTAAATGAGAAAGCATCGGCATAGGACATTAAAATATAGAACCAGTGCTTTAGAGAAAATTTTAAAAATGGCAGTATAAGAAAAAATAAAAAACTTTAAAAAAATTATTCAAATGTATAAAAAGAATTTAATATTAATATATCCATAGGTTAAATTGCTGGAAAAGTTACTTAGCGATCAATTTATTTAAAATAAAACAGGCTATTATATGCTTATTTAATCTTTTGTGATAGGAGTTTTTGAAAATGCCTTTACATTAATTTAAATAATATCTGTCTTCAAATAAACTTTACATACTAAATTACAGCTGACAGTAGATAAACTGTTGAAGTAAAATATAATTTTTTTTCCTATTATAAAAATACTAAAATCATAATACTAATGAAAACAATATTGATGTTTTTACTTGTTATGAACCAAAATCAAACATTTTCTGGGGAACAGGCTTCATTGTCAGCAAGAAATTTTGGCACCTGGTGTTGGATTTCAATGCAAAATCATCTAGACTATGTTAAATTAGAATCAAGGGAGCTTTCTTAAAATAGAGTGTCGTTTGCATACATGCACAGACCGAGGACAAAGATTAGACAGAAAATTTCTAAAGAAAATCTAAATTCCCTTTACCAAAATTGTCCCCCACAACAATACTAAACTGATTTTAGGTAACTTTAATGCTAAAGTTTGATGTAAATATGAATTCACCCTTACATAGACAGACACAGTTTACATGATGCATCCAATGATAATGATCTGTAACTTATACACTTTGCTGCAGAACATGACATAATTATTAGAAGTACACTATTTCCAGTAAAAACATTTACAATTTACCTAGAAATCTCTAGATGGATGCATTTTTAATTAAACAGATCATGTATTGATAGATTTTTAAGCATCTATCAAACTTAAATGATGTGGTTTTTGCCACTGTCAAGGTATATGCTCTTATACGCGGTGTATTATTTCTCTTCTGCTTATTTTGTGGAGACTTTTGGAAATTTTCCACACTGGCTTAAGCCCAGACTGATTTTGGATCTAGGCAATGGCTGTACGTTATTCTAAATCATTGCCATAGCACTTCTATTTCGTACATCTTCTATATGTTTTTAATTTTCCTTTCCGTTTGGAGATTAAAGTGGCTCTTTGTGACACTAGGTACTTCGTAATTACAAATACCTTGACCTTGATTAAGAGGGGCAAATGTTGACCCACATCAAGTTTTTTTGAAATTGAGAGCAAAATTTCAGAATTAAATAAACAGGGCTAACAGAAATGGACTAAATTAAATTGCTTTAAGCTTAATAAACCTTCTATACTGAAGATTTTTCAGGAAAATTAGAACAGATCTTAAGTAAAGTTTGACTCGCAGGAGATATTGATATGAAATGACAACAGGTAAAGCCATTACTAAACATAAGAAAACCGATAATTGGATGGTACAGATGTATTAGACGGACCTCCCTGCCAAGTTTGGCGATTTTGTGTTTGGCGTGGTAACTATACGATTTTGGCGAGATTTTGTTATTTTGTGGCAACCCAGTTTGAATGGCTAGTCGTGTGCGTTTGTTTACGTGATATAATATGGTGGCCATGTTGTTACGAAATATTAATGATGTATTTGGGATAGTATTAGATGTAGATTTTTGAGATTAGGCGTACTGTTGGGATTGTTAGGGATATAAAGTGGGAGGCTAAATGAGGTTTTTTGCGGTTTATTTGAAATTAACTGTTAATTTAAACGGTTAATTTAGATGTGGTTTGATGGACTTACATGTTGGTTGTGTTATGCGTTTCTACGTTTGAGTTTTTGAAAACATTGTGGTTGATTTAAAATGCGGCAGGGTACAGATGCAGTAAACGCAACAAATGCCAAGGGGTGATTTTTCGCCAAATCTGTTGGTTGTTTGACGGGTTTTTTAGGGATGCTGGATTTTACTTTGGTGTTGCCAATTTGTGTTTTTGTTGCTTTTAGGATTTTGTTGTTGCCTGATTTGGTTTTGTCTCGTGTTTGCGTCACTTATAGGCACCGTGAATGGTACCTTTACATTCTATAGTGCAGTAACATTATGTTGTGGCAACAGTTTTTGAATTTTGCATTCTAAGTTTGAATTTTGCCATTTAATCGTAAGCTAGCAAGCAGCGTGGATACAAATTAATCTGGTTGTAAATTCCAATTTATTTTTGTTCTTATATTCATTATACTTGCAGTATTTAGTGTAACTGAGAAATATCAGGGGAACTTAGGGTTTAAAATAGAAGCAATATAATGCAAATAGATCCTTTTTTTATACTCTATTGTCAACACGTATTTTTTCAATTGAATTTGTGCTGTAATTTATGTTTAATGAAAAAATATATATTTATCCCAGGTGTATTTTATGAGGGTAGGCTGAAAAGTAATGCACACATGCTTGTAGAGCGAAAAAAAAAAAAAAAAAAGAAATAGTGAGATCGGGCAAAAAGAACATTAAAGTACAATTCTTAAGCTTCAAAATCATATATTTATTTTTCAACATACTGTTAAGGCTAACACATTTCTCCTAACGTGTAACAAGTTTTCTCATTCCGTCACTGAAAAATTTTTCCGACTTTTCTCGAATACATGACTTGACAGCTGCCTTCACCACATCATCCGAGGTGTAATGATTACCCTTTAGGTCTCTCTTGAGTAGAGGGAAAAAAATTAAAATTGCAAGGTGCAAGATCGGGAGAATAAGGAGGGTGTGGAATCGGTTCAAACTTCAGGTTTTGCAGAGCCTCTCCAGTCCGACGCTGTTCTCACCTGTGAGACGGCATGGTACCCATCGAGCACAGATTTTATGGTATCCCAATCATTCTATAATGAAGTAGACATTCTTTAGATACTCCATTATGGTTTGTGATACGCTTTTGAGTGATTTGCCAGTCATTTTGAATCAAATCGTCGACGAGTTTGCGATGTTCATCGTCTGTGACAGTGATCGGACGTCCGTTGCGTGTTTCATCAACAATTATGGCTTTTCCAGGCTCGAAACTACAAAATTTTATTACCCATCGATTTACAGTAACCCTTTCAACAGCATCGTCACCTTAAACAGCCTATAAACGACAATGAATCTCAGTAGGACTCACTTTTTCAGCTGTTAAAAATTCGATAACAGCACGCTGTATAACTCGCCGTTGACATAGCACTAGAACACGTCTCCATACTACCGCTTTTCAAAATACACAGGATGAACACAACGATTTCAAACCTGCGTATGCGTATTGAGGAGGGATGGAACTTCCAAATGCCATTTGGCGCTGTTTTGAAGGTCATTTCGTTCGCGCTCTACAAGCATGTGTGCATTACTTTTCAGCCTACCTACGTATGTTTATTTAAATGAGTTATTAGTTGCATTATACCGACTCTCTTTAGCCCCCCCACTAACAAATTTCTCATTATTTTAAGCTTTTATTTTCTGTATATGTGTTTTTAAGATCCCGTGTGCACCTACGAGTTTAATAAAGCCAGCAGTAAGTTTGTTTTCCAATTTATTATGTTTACTATATCTGTTCCACATTTTGTTTACATTTCGCACTTTAAGCCTAACATGTCTGCTGAAACCCCCTTGGTGACAAGCTGGCGCCAACTTGTTGCCAAGGGAGGTGCGTCTGACATATCTGTTCTAATTGGATTAACTTAAAAAATAACTATTAAGGATTGGCATGGAAGAGAATGTAGAATCACTACAGAAATTAAAAATCCTTCTTACAAATTAAGGCTGGGAAAAAAAAAAAACTAGAATGTCATTTGAGGAGTACAAGATAGCTAGGAGAGAGAAAAAGAGATCCCTTAAATTAAAAAAGTAACAATATCAAGATAACCTACTCATGGAAGATGAACATATCCGAGGTATTAAAGAATGTAGAGATATCTATAGAAGTATTAACACCAGTTGAAAAAGAGTTCAAATTAAGGATCACAATGTCTCAAAACAGAAATGAGAAGATCCCAACTGATTTCAAGTATATTTTCAAAAGATGGATTGAATACTTTCAAGGAGTACTCAATACAGGCTTGTTCACCAGGCATAACTGTTCCGATTCAACTATCCATTAGTTGACTGTCTCATCACCAACTATGCTAAAAGTTGATACAACAGTTAAAAATCTAAAAAAATACAAAGGGCATGATAGACCCCCTTTTGCTACGCCACTGCAAGTGTCTAGAACCAATATAAGCAGCATAATTTTTTGTTAAAAATTGTGCTTCTTGTATTAAAAATTTTTTTTAAAGAAGAATTTATTGCTGCAGAAAACTTAGGTCTAAAAATTAATGTAAATAAAACAAAATTGATGACAATCACAAAGTAAACTTCACTAAAACCGCTGCTTGAAGTTGGTGACCAGTGGCGCACCCAGGGGGGGGCCCAGGGGGCCCTGGCCCCCCCCAAAGAAGTAGAAATATTGATTTTGCATTATAAATATTTTTATTCGTTCATCTCGGCCCCCCCCCCCCATGCTATATAAATATTTTTATCCATTCATCTCGGCCCCCCCCCCAAGAAAAAATCCTGGGTGCGCCACTGTTGGTGACTACAGATTTCAAAGAGTACAGATATTTACACACCTTGGATTATACATAAATTGGGAAGGTGACTTCAATATATAAAAAGAAAAAAATTTTTGGCCATCAACAGGCACCTTAACAGTCTTTGAACTTTCCTTAGATCAAACATTGTTCAGAGAAAATCCAAAATCTTACTCCTTAAAACTATAACACCACCAGCTTTGACTTATGCATCACAAACTTGTATCTTTACTCAAAAGAATGAAATATTAGCTGTATTTGAAAGATGTAGCCTGAGAAAAAATTTTGGGAGTGAGTTAAATTAGGCAAAATTTTGAGGATATTCAATAATGAATAACACAGGATTTAAAAATATCATAACATTATTAAAGTACATAAAAATCAACTGCATGAAGTTTGTCGGCCATATCCACAGGATATATAGTAATTCAACAGCATTAAGTTTTTGACCGCAAGCATATAGGTACAAGAACATGTTAGACCTTGGTTGAGATGGGTGGGTAGCATTGAGGATAATTTTAAGATCATTAGACTAGAAAACCCTTATAAGCCTGATCTAGAGGAGGACAGAATGGAGGAATGCTCTATGGAAGGCCATGACCGACCACAGGTTGTTGTGCCAGATGATGATGAAGCCAAATCAAATGAGAGCCCTGAAGTCATGTGGAATACTATAAACAGTAATTACAGGTAAATAATTAAAATGCATTTTAAATTTTACCCTTAGTTAAAAAAAAAAAAAAAAATATCTCAACAAATGCTCAAGACTTTTGTAAGAAAATATGAGAATATGCAGAAAATGATACACATAAAAAAAATCAAAATTTTAATAATCATAAAACAAAACTTACTACAATAAGTGACAAAATGATGAGAATGTACTTCCTTAAGGATAAATCCTGTCCCTCCCTCAAAAAGAGAAAAATATATACATGCATATATATAATTTTAAAAAGTATTCCTAATATAACCTAGAGCAAGCATTTGAAATTTTTTTCTATGGTTAGTATAAAGTAAAATTATTAATACACAAGTAACATACTAATAAAATTATTTAAGATTAAGTTTTATATTAAACTTAAAATAGATAAACTAGCATTTCCAAGATATTATTTTAAAGAGAGAGATGGGCATACAATTAAATAACATCCGTAAACTTCAGTACTATAAATCGGTAAATTCTGTTCAAATTGAAGTAATAACATTTATATTTAATAGTTAAGTTATGGTCATGAGGACAGCAATAATACAATTACAATGTAGAATTACATTTAAATGTTGCAAATTAAAATTTTTCCTTCAATATGAAAAAACTTAAAAATCATCTCTTCACAGATATAGCAACTGTTTTCATGTATAAAACCTAATGACAGTTAATAAAAGCAAAGGTCTTTACAATATTTTCAGTAATTTTTTTTTCAATAATTCTAAATATGAATTACACGTTATGAAACTAAGTAACTTTTATAGTACTTCTATATTTAACATTTTTTTATTCTTTGAAAAAATTCAGATCAAATGTTTCAGATAAACATAAATTTATATTAAATAATTATATTACCTGCACTTTATAAAGAATTATATCTCATAACTTTTTACCACTGAATTAGAAGCAAAACAAATTACCTTGCTAAATTTTAATAAGTAAACTTCCTGCTTTTCAGTTTCCACTTAAAATTTTCAGTTTAAAATGTACTTGACAACAAGAACATATTTATATCTAATAAATTATAAATTAGAAGATACATGCTTAGTTTCCAATTTAATAATAATCTTTATTATAATCAAAACCTATTCACAAATTTTAGAAAGGACAAGAAATTTTGAAATTTTCAAGCATTAGCATTTAATGTGCATTAAAAGTGAACAATTAAATATTAATATATATTAAAAGACAACAGTGAATGCACATGAATTTATCTGCGATTAAATTTCACATATACTAATTGCAAGAGCATCAGATCAATACGTACGTTTCGCTGATACATACAGTTGTTAAAATTTGTCACCATATATAAATGCAATTGTTAATATAAACTAATCAATAAACCTAGATCAGATTTTTCTCTTTATCTTTCCTCAAGTAAATGCGAGTAATAAAATGTTAAAATTCACATGAAAGATTTTAAATACTCACTAACAAAACGCAGCAACAACGTAACTGTCAAAGACAAATATATATATGCTGGATTTTTAAACACATAAAAACCTGACAATTTCATTATGAAACGTTACTTTCACTCAAAAATATAGCAACGATAGCAAAATACAAAACTCATACGAAACAATGTTGTATTTCTCACAGGAAATGTTTATAATTTGTATATAAATACATGAAAAGTATATAAATGTATGAAATAAACTTACGACAAACAATCTGCAAATTCGAACGTTTAACCATGTTTTCACAAGTACTAGCAAATTATATGTATGTACTACACATTATTTGGACAGATGATAGGTAAAGAAGTCATAAAACAATCGAGGATCTCTCCATAACACACGAAATATCAACACTAAGATTTTGGACCACACACTTCCCAGCCACTATTTTCAACTGTATAAAATTACGATATTACGATCTTCACTAACGTCACGCATTGCTTCACTTCAAACTTTGAAGTATCAATGGCAAACAAATACATGGAGATTATGCTTACAAACTGTAGCTGAAGTAAAATTTTTCCATGAATAAAATACTCTTATAAACAAGCAGAAATTTCTAAAAGGTGACGAAAGTAGGTTTCATATAAGTAGTTCTTTGTGGTGAATCTTTTGATGTAATTTTCCCCCATTTTCAACGTAATTACGTTATAAAAATGAAATGTTACAGCATTAAATTTATGTTGAAAAGATAAATATGATGGGGCTTCATAAAAAAAAAGTCATATGTTAATTTTTGTTGCAAAATGTCATTTTGTGTTTTAAACTTCCTATTATCAGTAGTAATAAATCGATAAGTGTGCAAGTAAAACCGGGAAACTTGGATAATTAAAAAATTGCAACTGCATTATAACCGCAAAAAAATGAATTATTCAAAGGTTTTTAGTAAGCAGCATATAGTTATTCAAATAGGGTTTATTTATACGATATAAAAAAGGAAATTTTCCATTATTTTCCTCTGGATTAGTGTCTGTCATATTCGTTTGTCTGCAAGTCAAGTTGACATTCTCTCGGACAGTTTGTATTTAATAATCTAACTTAAAAAATAAATAAATAAAATTATATGTTAATTTTTGTTGCAAAATGTCATTTTGTATTTTAAACTCCCTTTTATCAGTACTAATAAATGGATAAGTGTGCAAGTAAAACCGGGAAAGGTGGATAATTAAAAAATTGCAACTGTATTATAACCGTAAAAAAATGAATTATTCAAAGGTTTTTAGTGCACAGCATAGACTGATTCAAACAGGGTTTATTTATACGATATAAAAAAGGAAGTTTTCCATTATTTTCCTTCGGGTTAGTGTCTGTTATATTCGTTTGTTTGCAAGTCACGTTGACATTCTCTCGGACAGTTTGTATTTCATAATCTAACTTTTTTTCATAATGCTCAAATAATTCACTTACGGCGCAACTGGCAGGATATTAAAGAAGAGGAATTTCGATTCCAGGTCATAAATTCTTTCCCAATTTTATTCAGTGTACTCAGGTAGACAGTAACTATGCCTTGCATACAGGTGCGCGAACAATATGCGCAGATGTCAGCATTTGACAGAGGATTTGTAGTTGGGCTCAAAGAAGCCAGTTGGTCTAATAAGCAAATCACTCGACATTTGGATAGGAGCGATGCCACTATTAGACGATGTTGGCAGGAATGGGTGAACCTTGGACGAACACAGCGTCAAGAAGGAAGCTATCGGCCTAGAGATGCGACAGAATGTGAGGACCAAGCAATTGTCAGAGCGGCACTCACATCCCCGGATTCATCTTTATCATCGATCGTACTGGTACTTCAGTGACCGCAAGGACCATTCATAGGCGGCTCAAAGAAAGGGGGCTGAGGTCACGACACCCCTTGCGCCGACTACCATTGACCTCTATACACCGACAAGCCCGTTTGCAGTGGTGTCGGGCACATTCGACCTGGAATGTCACTGACTGGAATAGAATTGTCTTCAGTGATGAGTCCCGCTTCAAATTGAACCCCGATGACCAGCGAATACATGGCTGGAGACGCCCCGGACAGCGGTGGGATACCAACCTGACTGTCTTCCGCCATACGGGCCGACAACCAGGAGTGATGGTCTAGGGTGCCATTTCATTTCATAGCACGACCCCTTTGGTTGTCATCCCAGGCATCCTTACAGCACAGCGATACGTCGACGATATTCTACGCCCCGTTGTGGTGTCCTTCATATCACGCCATCATGGGCTTACATTTCAGCAAGATAATGTTCGCCCGCACACGGCGAGAGTTTCTATTACTTGTCTTCGTGCTTGTCCAACCCTACCTTGGCCAGCAAGGTCACCGGATCTCTCCCCCATTGAGCACGTTTGGAGCATTATGGGCAGGGCCCTCCAACCAGAACGGAATTTCGACGATCTAACGCGCCAATTGGATAGACTTTCGCACGATATCCCGCAGGAGTGCCACCTCTATCAATCAATGCCAAGCCGAATAACTTTTTGTATAAGGGCCAGAGGTGGACCAACGCGTTACTGACTTTTTAACTTTGTAAAGCTCTTTCTCTTGAATAAATCATCTAATTTTTCTTAAATTGTAATCATTTGTTTTTCTGTACATGTACATCACATCTACCGATTTTCGCTCCATTCGGATAACTCCTTGGTGCGTCTTTTTTTTTGTGTGTGTGTCTGTCTGTCTTAGAGTATATTTCGATGTTCTGGTCTTACCCCCGGTGAGTCGAATTAGCTTGAGTTGCACTGAGATTTTTTGGATGTCCAGTACATTTGAGCTTATCTTCTCGTTCCTAACTGCTCACATCGCATTGTAAGCAACTTGAGTGACCTCGTCGGATTCGTTAATCAACTTCGACTGCACTCTTTTCTCCCCTTTTTCTTTTGACTTCTACTTTAAAACTGAATGAGGTTCTGGCTCCATACCATCTGTTAGAGCGTGGATAAGTGGAAACACCTATCGTTCCCAACTTGACTCGAAAAGTTAAAATTAAAAGTTAAGGAAAAAAAGTAATGATGAAGTTAAGGAGTGAAGGAGGCTTCTAAATTTTGAATATTGCAAAAGGTTGGAATACCAGGAATGCTGCAAGAAATCATTGGTAATAACAACAAATGAATTTTGAAATGCAATTTCGAAAGAGCAGTTTAAATCAGTGGGGCGTATAAAGTAGATATGCTTCATATGATAAAATGCAGAAGGTCCTAGAAATGAAGGTTTTATTTTTTTTCTTCCCCCTTAGAGAAGTTTCACTGAATTTAATCTAATAAACTGACTTTTTAGATGAAAAAAGAAATGACTCTTTTAGATTTTTGAGAAAGCTATTGTCACAAAATATCTGTTATCTTTGACAATTTTATTAATTATAAACATACATTAAAAAAAAAGAACTTTATCGTCACTATGATCAAAATTGTTTTTTTCAATGCAGTTTTCTGTTTCTCCAAATGACAAAGAGGAAAGTGTACAGCTTTCAAATACAAGGAGAAATGTTTAGGAAAAATATGATGACACAAACACAGGTAAACAAGGTTTGAAATGGACATAAAATGTTTTGGAATAATTTAATAAAAAAGCTAGAGAAAACAGTAACAACTTACGATAATGTACAAACAGAGATAAGGGGAACCTGACAAGTCACACGTTAATTGACTGAGCTGATTAACTAGATAAATAGGAATAACAAATAAGTTTTAATACACTGAAGAGCCAAAAAAACTGGTACACCTACCTAATACCGTGTAGTACCTTCACGAGCACGCAGAAGTACCACAACACGACGTGGCATGGACTCACCTAAAGTCTGAAGGTACAATGGAGGCAATTCACACCATGAATCCTGCAGGGCATCCCCCAAATCCCTAGGTGTGCGAGGGGTTGGAGATCTCTTCTGAACAGCACGTTGCAAGGCATCCCAGATATGTTCAATAATGTTCATGTCTGGGGATTTCGGTAGCCAATGGAAGTGTCTAAAGTCAGAAGATTGATCCTGGATCCACTCGATAGCAACTCTCGACTTGGGGGGTGGATGTGTTGCATTGTCCTGCTGGAATTGTCCAAGTCCGTCGGAATGCACAGTGGACATGAATGGATGTAGATGATCGGACAAGATGCTTTTGTACCCGTCACCTGTCAGAGTCGTCTCTAGACGTGTCAGGGGTCCCATATCACGCCAACTGCACACGCCCCATACCTATTACCCTAGCATCAAAGAGGCTCCACCAGCTTGAACAGTCCCTTTTTGACATGTACGGTCCATGGATTCATGAGGTTATCTCCATACCCGTACACGTCCATCCGCCCGATACAATTGGAAAAGAATTTGTGAGACCAGGCAACGAGTTTCCAGTCATCAATAGTCCAATAGAGGTGTTGACGGGCCCAGGCGAGGCGTAAAGCTTTGTGCCGTGCAGTCAACAACAGTACACGAGTGGGCCTGCGGCTCCAAAAGTCCATATCAATGACGTTGCGTTGAACAGTTCGCACGCTGACACTTGTTGATGCTCCAGCATTGAAATCCGCAGCAATTTGAGGAAGTGTTGCACATCTATCTCGTTTAAGGATTCTCGTCAGTCGTCGAGGGTCCCGTTCTTTCGGTAACTTTTTCCGTCCGCACCGCTGTTGGAGATTTGATGTTTTAGCGGATACCTGATATTCACGGTACACTAGTGAAATGTCCGTGCGCGAAAATCCAAATTGCATCGCTACCTCGAAGATGCTATGACCCATCTCTTGTGCGCCGACTACAATGCCACGTTCAAAGACACATAAATCGTGATAACCTACCATTGTAGCTGCAGGAACAAATCTAACAGCTTCGCCAGACACCTGTTGTCTTATATACGCACTGCGGACCGCATCGCGTTACGCTGATTGGTTGCATAGCTCCGTTATTTGCTCACGCATGCCTGTACCAGTTTTTTTTGGCTCTTCAGTGTACAGTACAGTATAATTTATCTCATGAGTCCGGCGCAAAAGCGCCGATTTCACGATGTCTTCTGTAAATGTTAAAAACAACAAACATATAAAAAAGGATCTGAAAAAATAGTAACAATAGCTTTAGATTCACTGAGACCAGTCGGTACATTACTAAAACAGTTCTTTCCGGTACAGAAAAGCGGTATGTGTTCCAGTCTCACGATCTTTAAAGCTCACTGGAGAAATATCAGTAGCTCCAAGGTACTGATACTATACATGTACTATATATGTATTGCAATGTAATGTACATTTTAAAATACATAAGCTTTGAAAGATGGAATTAAAAGAATTAATCTTGTTCTTCACAATCTGCAGTAAAAATCTCTCTCTAGTATTTTTAGAATTTTTTAAAGAATAAATAATTGAAAACCGTATAGCAGGTTTGGCCAAATCGTGGCTCACTTTCTTTGCAGTTCTCAGCTAGAATTTTGTAAACTTGTGACAGATTCAAGAAACCCAAAATTAAAATGAGCAGCATGTCAAATAACTATTTCTTGTACAACTTAGAGCTGTCGGTCATTTGATTCTACCTTTAGGTTGATAAAAAAATCAACAACGCTCAATGTTGACAAATCAACATTTAAATGAACGGCAACTAATTACAACATTTCAATATATGCCCCATTTGAATAATTTTGCAAATATTACATTCATTTGTTCACTAAAGGAAAGTAACGGAAGAACTTAGGTAACAATCTCTTTATCTGTCATTTTTAATAAGCCTACTTTGGGCTTATTTCAGTAAGTCTGCATGAAACCAAGCTGTCTGAGCAAACTATTGCGAATTTTCTAACTAGTCTAAAGGTGTATGGGCTCATTACAAGAAGCCTAAAATATATCAGACTAATTAGAAAGTCGTCGATAATTTTCCAATTAGCTGGGCGTATTGCAATATGACGGCACTCTTTGAAATAAGATGGATTTGTCAATTCACCTACGACATATGCATAAACAATGGATACTATGTTTATTTTATATTTATTTAATTTTTTAAATAATCAAAAATTTATTTTTCTGTTAGATAATTTTTTTTTTACTTTTCCATGTATCTTATTTTTTTGCGGCAACTTTTCATAAAGTAATATGGTCCTCATCCCATTTCGAGTTGTGCAGGCCTGATCTAAGGAATAGATGGCGAACCCATGGCACGGAAAATAATTTCGGACGGCTGATTGTTGATTCAGCTGAATTTTGCAGACCTTGAAATGCAATTAATAGATTTCCAATACAGTTATATATACAAACAAAAGCCTGTAGATTTTAGCAATGATCTGTAAACAGTTTGAAATCGTGAAGTCACTGGCGACACAAATAGCTAAAGTGCCTAAAATGAAGTAGTGAGTACTTAGAATTCCACATCTGAAAATTTTCTTTTCTTTTATGAAATAAACAGGGCTTTATCAAAAGTATTTCTTAAAAAGCATGCGAATATCCCTCTTCGAAAATGAGCTTCGTAAAACAGAATTTCAAAAATAAATGGGCTGACCTGTATAGTTCGGCAAGTGTCAATATTTGGAGGAGGGAATTTGGGGAAAATAATACTTAAGAAAAGTTAGAAACACCATATTTAAGGCTTCTGCAAATCTACATTACATTTAAAGTCAGAATGCCGAATTTCATCATCTAAGTCGTAATTTTCGAGTAAATGAATCCATAAAGTATGGGTCGTTGGGAATTAGAAGGGACTTGTTATGCTCGTTCAAAAAAATACTTGATTTTCGAAAAATTTCCTTTTTTTTTTTCAGAAATAGTTCTCAAATTTTTCCTAGGAGTAAAATGCAAACATCATTAAAACTTTTAAATACCACGTCTTATCATTATAAATAAATATTATAGCCCCTTTTTCATATCTATAATTTGTTGACAGCAAGCGACGCCATATATCAGACTACGGTACGCAAAATATCTGCATCATATACGCCCCGTACCGTGGGAAAGCAATTAACAAATGTTATAAGTAATCCCATAAGTAATCATTTCCTAATGAGAGGAAGGAAGGCGAAAATTTCTCATTTTAAAGAACGATTTACAGATCTTGCTGTCATAATTTAAAGGTGTTTAGCTTTAACGAGATAACGGGAAAAAGTCAATTACAAAGCTGTTCAGCATCATCAATTTAGTAAGAAAAGACACCTTGCGCATATTAATACTTAAAACATAATGTAGAAAATAAACATTTATTTGGTCATGATTTCGAAAATTGTCATGTCATAAAGAGTGGAAGAAAGAAACTGTGACATTTCCCTATCTTCAGAATCATTTATTTATGTTGCTGAAAATGCTCTCCATTAGCCACTATACACATTTGCACTCTGGACTGGATTTCTCTCTGCACGTTGTGCAACATGGCAGGTGTTACGGAGGCGCAAGCATCAGTAATGAATCGTCGAAGATCCTGCAATGTTGGCGGAGGAGTCGCATATACCAGCCCTTTTATGTGTCCCCACAAGAAGAAATCCAATGAGGTCAAGTCGGGTGAGCGCGGGGGCCACTCTACGGAACCACCATACCCGATGACTTGATTCTCGAATGTCTCCATTAGGTACTGTTTAACGTTTGATGTCTTATGCGGAGGGGCGCCGTCATGTTGGAACCATACACTTCTTAGTTGGTGCAACGGTAGATTCTCAACAAAGTCGGTTATTACATCCTGCAGAAGCTCCAAGTACCGTTGTCCCTTTAACGTACCCTCGTAAAATACTGGTCCAATGAGCCTGTCATGAAAAAATCCCCACCAAACATTTACCGATCAGCGTACTTGATGTCGAACTTCGACAGCATATCTCGGATTTTCCATCGACCAGGTATGAACTTTCTGTACACATTCCGTTACGCGAAAAACATGCCTCATCTGTCCACATTATGTCTTCCAGGAATGTTGGGTGGACCTCTAATTTATTCCTCACAAAGTTGCACCACGTATAAAGTCTCTCAGCATCTCTTGGCAGCAATCCCTGGACGGGTGTGGATCGGTATGGATGAGCACCTAAATCCTTGAGGATTTTCCAAACGCGGCTTTTTGAGAGGCAACAATTGTCACTGATCATTTTTGTGCTGCTCTGAGGATGGGCGAGAGCGTATGCTAGCACATCTTCCGGTTGCACTTTGCGTCCTACATTACGAGGTCTACGAACTCGAGGTCGGTTGGTCACGCAGCCCGTCTCCCTTAAACGTTTTTACAACTTTTACGATGGTCTGTCGTGTAGAATGATGACCTGCAGGAAAACGTTCACGATACAGCCTTGTAGCTGTTTTCACAAATACGACCGTAATTTCTACCCGATATTACGCATCGTTCTAAAATGAAGGGTCGAGGCCAAAAACTCAAGAAAAAGACGAATCTACACAGAAACACATTTAATCACTTCACTAGACGCACCACACACGTACATGTTACACAGACCACAGCGGGATTGAAACTCACTCTCCGCCTGCCCAGCGAGCACTGCGTCGCCCCCTACATAAACATACATAAAACATTCTGGCGACTATTGCTGACAGGCAAAAGGAAATGGACGAGAGAGGCCTCATTTCTGATATCCTCCCACCTTGAGTTTACTGAAGGTAAACTCAACAACCAATCACAAAAATTAAAATATTCAATGACACTAAACATAATTACATAATATGCACTAAAACTAATAATTATCAATCAAAATATAAAAAAGGCAAAAGTTACAAAATGTTCAATCATAAGACAATCTATCAGGAACAGTCACTTTTCTTCCACATTTTGTGCGAAATACTGGTTCATGAGGTAATGTTTTGTCGATCTCTAAATGAAACAGTCTTTGTATTGGTCTTAACAGTTCACCAAACTCAGTCTTTACACGGGCAACTCTGTTTTGGCCGTCTTTTCCAGGAATCAACTTTAATACTCGAGCTAATGGCCAATACGTACGTTTCTTACTGTCACTCTCCAAAAGCACAATATCGCCTACAGCTAGGGATTTGATTTGCGCTCGATGTCAAGTCCTTTGTTGCAACTGGCCAAGGTATTCTATACGGAATCTTTCACGAACATGGCTTCTGACCTGTTGCCTGTATCTGATTCTTCTATTCATTTCTTGAGTGTCGATTGTATCTATATCCTCAACGTCGGAAGACCTTATTTCTTGTAAGAACATAGCCGGAGTCAATGGTGTCAAACTGTCTATGTCTTCTGTCACGTATGTTAGGGGTCTCGCGTTTACTATTTGTTCACAATCGCAAAGAAGGGTGTTAAGTTCTTCATAGGTTAGTGAGGCTCTTCCCAGAACTTTTCTCAAAATTCTTTTCAGAATTTGAATCAGCCGCTCCCACCAGGCTGCTGTAGGAGGGTTAAATTTCCAGCGAATTCTGCGAAGAGTTGCAGCGGTAGAAATTTTATTCCAGTCTAATTACGAAAAGGCTTTATCTGCCCCGACAAAATTTGTGCCATTGTCGGAGTAGATCGTTGTTGGCCTACCTCTTCTGGCTATCAAACGGCGCAATGACTGGAGAAAAGCTTCGGTGGACAGAGATGTAATCAGTTCGAAGTGCACCGCTCGGTACACAGCACAGGTGTACAATACGATCCATGCCTTCTGTTTACTCTTTAGATACAAAGGGCCCGCTAGATCTATGCCAACGACCTGGAATACTGTTGCGTCTTGGATTCTTTCTGGGGGTAATGCTACTGGCACTGTCTTCATTTTCCGAGCGTTGAATCTCTTACAACGCACACATTGTCCAACCACTGTCCGAATAGTTTTTCTGGCCTTTACGATCCAATATTTCTCCTTCAGGTGTGTCATCAATAGGGAGACCCCCGCGTGCAGTAATTCTTGATGTTTCCAGGAAATCAACAAATGAACAACTGGATGATCTGATGGCAAAAGCACTGGATATTTGATATTTTCTGTATCTTGTCGATACATGACTTGCGTTTTTACTCTAATTATTCCAAACGCATCGACAACTGGTCTAAGAGGTCGTATTTTATCTTCACTAGATTTGTCAAAAGCTTCTCTTTGAATCAAAGAAATGAGTACTCTTTCGGAATTCTCTATCTCATGGCATGTAAGATTAGGTTCTTTAAGGACATTTCTCTTCCCAGAATTGTTGATGAATCGATATATCCAAGATATAAGCCGTATTATTTTATTGTAAGAAGAGAAATATCTGTAGTACCACGCATCAGGCTCTGTACTTTTAGCATGGGCTGTCACTGACGTCTTACGTATTTCAGAATTTATCTCTAATTCGTCAGGTGATTCATTACTTTGTGGCCAAATTGATTCTGGTTCTTTAAGCCATGCTGGTCCCTCCCACCATTTCAGCTTTAGAAATTGCTCAGGAGAACATCCTCTTGATGGAAGGTCAGCCGCATTAAATTTTCCCGCAATATGATGCCAATCGTCTTTCTGGGTTAGTGATCTGATCTCTTGAACACGATTCTAGACGAACGTTCCCCATCTGTCGTCTCGTTGGATCCATCTCAAAACTGTTGTAGAGTCACTCCAATAAAAGATCTTTAGGTTTGGTATTCTTAGATCAGCAATGACTTGACTTGCCAATCTTGCTCCTATACAGCAGGACAAAAGTTCTAACCGTGGTATTGTTATATTCTTAAGAGGAGCTACTCTTGCACGTGACTGTATTAACTTCACTTCAATGAGATTATTTGTCTTCACCCTCAGAAAAATGCAAGTGGCACACGCCCTTCTACTCGCGTCACAGAATACGTGAAGACTGATATCTTTATCCTCAGGATGATCTAAACCTATATAACGCTGAATCTTGATGTTAGAAATAAAATCTACATATTTCCTGAACCCACTTTAAAAATTGTTTAGCCAAATGTTCAGGGATTATCTCATCCCACTTTAATTTCAACTTCCAGCATTCCTGAATAATCAATTTTGGAAGCAGGGTTACGGGAGAAATGAATCCGATGGGAGCAAAAACTTTATGTGCAAATGAGAGAAGAGCCCGTTTAGTTGCTATGATTTGCCCCTCCCCATGCGAATCAATTTTGCATGAAATCATATCACCTTTTAAATCCCAATTTAGCCCCAAGACAGCTATAGAATTATTAGATTCTAAGTGGTCTGTTTCTACTGGACAATTTGACTGCCATCCTCGAAGGCTGAATTTTGCCAATGACAGTAACGATCTTGATTCCGAAATTAATTTATTTAACTCTTCAACTGTGTTAAAAGTGCAAACACAATTGTCAACATACAGCGATTCTCTTAATTTTTCTGCTGTAGAAGCGAAATGATTGGGAGCATTTTCTAAATGGCGATTCAGTGTGGCAGCTAATAAAAAAGGACTGCAATTGACCCCCAAAACCCCACGTTTATGTCTGTAAACTATAAACTCCCCTTTAGTTTCATCTTTTCACAAAAATCTCAAATAGTCTCTATCTCTTTCTGTAATACCGATTTGCAGAAACGCCTTTTCAATGTCTGATACTGCTCCAACGGGATACTTCCGGTAACGATTTAACAGTGAAGGAATTATTTCAATTAAGTTTGGTCCCTTATCCAGACAGTCGTTTAGTGAAGGGGACCCTTTGATGTGAGCCGAGGCATCAAACACTGGTCTCACCTTCGTGGTCTCACTCGAATCTTTAAATACAGGCCTGTGTGGCAAATAATGAACTTAAGACTCTTTATTATCAGCAATTACTTCGATAATTCCTTGCTCTAACCACGTATCAAATACTTCAGTGTAAACTTCGGTTTTATTTGAGTCTGATAGTTTTCTTTGCGTGGTAGTAAGTCGTTTTTCGGCCAATTCTCTATTATTCGGCAAATGGGAGTTATCTAGGACCCAGGGCAAAGCAATTTCGTATCTTCCATTTGGTTTCACTTTCACGGTATTCTTAAAATATTGCATGGTTTCTTCATGCATTTCTGACTTTGTTTTAGATTTTACTGGGTCCGTAATGCCTAAAACATCTAATTTCCACAAATTAGCTGCAGAGCTTTCATTTACTAGCAACGATATAACCGTTAGTGAATTCCTATTATCTGATTTATTTGCGGGAATCTTACCCATTAATGTCCAACCTAAGTGTTTCTGTACAGCAACCGGGCCAGATTTTAGAATTTTAATATTCCCGGTCAACAACTTTCCCGCAACATCAGCTCCTATCAACAATTTTATATCATTTACGGTTTCAAAGGAATTATTTTCTAGATCACTAACTGTTATATCAGAATCATTTAGTTCAGATAACCATGGACCATTCGGAACTCTTCTCACATCTGAACAGATGACAAGCTCATTCAAACAAAAAAAATCTGACAATTATATTCATTATTAACACTACTTAAATCTACTTTATACAAGTGATGTAACTTTTCTTTTGTCTCAACACCACCAAATAACTTATGAATTAATTTCGATTCCCCACAACTATCATACCTTAAAAATTTGTTATCTTCCGTTATATAGGACTTTTCAGAGCCGGAATCAATGATAGCTTGCACCAGTTTTTCTCTGTTGCCATTTTTGACACGTACAGTTATGGTTTGTAACAGAGTGTTAGAACTTTTAACCTGACTACTTAAAACATTATCAGAACTCTCTACTTCTGGTTTCTTATCTTCTGACACCGAATTATTCGCTTTGATATTTTGGCATAGAATTGTTAAATGCCTTCTATTGCATATAATACATTTAACTTTAGCTCTACAATCACGAGAAATATGATTTCGTTTTAAACAAACAAAGCATGCTCTCTTTTTTAACACAATATTCATTTTGTCTTCGTAAGAGAGAGAACTAACTTTAAAACATTTCTCTGATGAATGCAATTGATCACAAAAGATACAATATTCGCTATATTTCTTAGTAGAGGATTTATCTTTAAAACTGTTACCAACAATTAAATCATTCGCAGTAGCTACATTAAATTCATCAGATCTAATATCAGCTTTAGAATGTTTTTTAGCTTTATCAAAACCAAAACAAGTACGAGCTAACATAATTCGCTCTTCAGATATTACTTCATTTTTCAAAAATTCAAGAATAGATTTTAATTCATTCTTACCTGTATTCAATTCTCCCGCTCCCTTTCCCAAATTCTCAAAATATCGTAAGGAAGACATGATTCGACGAACGGAAATAAAATGCTGGCATACTTATCTTCTGTGACTCCGAGGGATTCGAGCGAACGAAATTTTGTTTCTAAACTATCATACAACGATGATATGTTGAATTCTTTTCCTCGGATGTCGTTATTGTTTAAAACCAGCTGTAAAAGATCTCTGACTAATATTTGAATTAAAATTTCTTCACGGCCGACTCTATTTTTTAAATGTTCTTTTGCCTTAGAGTAGTTTTCTGCAGTCGTGGGAAAACTATCAACTACACTGCTGGTCGCTGTAAATGCAACAGCCTGAAGGAAACATGCAAATAACATGAAATTTACAACATGCATTAGCGAAGGTGAGATATGCAAATGATTAGAATTTCAGCGCAGGCGCACATCACGCGCGCCTGTGGCGCCACTTCAAAGCGCTATTAAAGGCTTGGAGATTTCGACGATTTCCAGTTCGGCAATTGTGTTTTTCTTGCGGTTTTTTAAAAAAACGATCAATTGTGCCTCGTCGAAAACAGCGATCATCTTTTGATCATGTATCCGAGTTCGACAGAGGAAGGATAGTGGCCTACCGAGATTGTGGATTATCTTTCAGGGAAATCGGTAGTCGTGTTGGACGAAACCAAACAACTGTAATGCGGATATGTGATCGTTGGATGCAGGAGGGTACGACGGACCGGCGTGTTCGATCGCATCCACCTCAGCGCACCACTTCACGTGATGACAGGCAAATTGTGCGTATGGCAGTGACGGATCGCTCAGTCACATCACGAACCATAGCACAGCACATGCAGTCTGTAAAGCATCATCCAGTGTCTGCGCGTACCATTCGACGCCGTTTACAGCAGAGTGGTCTGTCCGCAAGACGTCCATTGCTTTGTCTACCTTTGACGCAGAACCACAGACGTCTCCGCCGCCAATGGTGCGATGACAGAAGGATGTGGACGGCAGAATGGAATGAAATTGTCTTTACTGACGAGTCACGCTTCTGTCTGCAACACCACGATGGTCGCATTCGAGTCTGGAGACACCGTGAAGAGAGGATGCTGAACAGCTGCGTTATGCACCGCCACACTGGTCCTGCACCGGGTATTATGGTATGGGGCGGTATTGGATATCACTCTCGCACACCTCTAGTACGCATTGCCGGTACTTCAAACAGCCAGCGCTACATCTCCGAGGTGTTGGAGCCAGTTGTCCTTCCTTACCTTCAGGGCTTGCCCGAAGCCATATTTCAACAGGATAATGCGCGACCACACGGGGCACGCATTGTCCAACGGTTCTTCGTCAATCGCCAGATTGAATTGCTTCCCTGGCCGCTTCGCTCTCCGGATCTTTCGCCGATAGAAAGCATGTGGTCCATGGTTGCTCTACGATTGACCCAGATTCCATCCCCAGCTGCCACAGCAGATCAACTTTGGCAACGTGTGGAAGCTGCTTGGTCTGCTGTATACCAAGAACTCATCCAAAGTCTCTTTGAATCAATGCCGAGGCGTGTGGCAGCGGTGATCGCCAACAATGGCGGCTACTCTGGCTACTGATTTTGGCAGGAACCACACTTCACAGAAGTCTATAAATTTAATCATTTGATACTTGGTCAACATGTTATCTACAAAATAAATTTTGTTGTGATATCTCTTGTCTTTCTTGATGTTGCAATTTGGGTGGCCAGCAGTGTATCTCCCGAGCTTGCTTTCGATTTCGGAACCATTGCTTGGATGAAATACACGAATTTTGTATGGTTGTCTAATCTCGAGTCTTCATGTATTTTCACAAAAGTATTCCAAAAGCTGAGCCATTCACGAGGATTTCCATCAAATAATTTTAATGATAATTCTGGTAATCTCATTGCCTGTTTAACTTCAAGATTTTCTGTTCTCACTATTTCTGGCACTTGTACTTTCGATTTTGACATAATCTTCTTCACTTTGGATTTGCAATTTATGAATTTGTCACCATATGTTTCACAAGCCTCAAATTCTTTGTTATATATATCTTGCGAAGCACTATCCTCTAATAATTGATTAAGAATATCATTGTCAACTTCCCGGATCCTCTTGAATTTATCTTCTAATTGATCAAGTAATGACTCTGATAGTTCTGTATCGGGTTCTCTACTTTCCAGTTCTTTGTTCAAAGATGTGAAAACTCGAGTAAACGCTGTTCTAAGTGGTGTCCGTCTAGACTTTAAAATCTCCATAGCAGTATTCAAACTTCAATTTTTCTCTCTTTCACTTTTAAATTCCTCGAGTCCCTATTCGGGCGCCAATAAATTTCACAAATACGACCGTAATTTCTACCCGATATTACGCATCGTTCTAAAATGAAGGGTCGAGGCCAAAAACTCAAGAAAGAGACGAATCTACACAGAAACACATTTAATCACTTCACTAGACGCACTACACACGTACATGTTACACAGACCACAGCGGGATTGAAACTCACTCTCCGCCCGCCCAGCGAGCACTGCGTCGCCCCCTACATAAACATACATAAAACATTCTGGCGACTATTGCTGACAGGCAAAAGGAAATGGACGAGAGAGGCCTCATTTCTGATAGCTGTTTTTGCCTTACGCCCACATTCACTGTGAATTAACAACATCTCGCAATACTCTATAATGCCAAATTTTGCCATAACCCTCAGCTCTAACGTGCAACCCAGCAAAAGCATCCTTTTTATACTACACTAGTCTCTGGTGAACAGGTATGACGTTCCAGCCTCATTTGCATAATACAAGAAATCCGTGTGAATTTTATATCAGACATGGTTGTTTAAAGTTTTCATAGTCCAGAAAATTTTCATAGTTTGTAGAGACATTCAGTAAAACTCGCAACTGGTGGATGCAGCAAGTGATGCAGCTAGCATCACTTCATTCATCAATTCCTTTTATTAGATCGTCATGATCTACAGGGCAATAACTTCAATGGGGTATGTCGTTCTGACGTACTTCATTGCAGTTATTGCAGGCCGTTGTGCAGTTGATGCCTGCTTTCCGACACACGCATCTGTCTCCCCAGTCAGTCTTGCTGTTGCAAAACACTATGCTTAAAACTGAATCGGGAGCCACTGCATCCATAGTTTTGATGGGCACGAGGGTTTTCTATTGACGTTTCCAGTCCCACACTTCAGGATTCAATTCATTCCCAAACCACTTCTGCACTTGGTGATACAACCGAAAGGAAAGTAGCCTGGCTTCCTCTTCAGTTGAGGGAAGAGACGAAATGTATGGTTTTATTTTAGTGTCAAATTTTGCGAAGCATTTGTACCTAAACTTATTTAGGGACTGTTCACTGGAATGTGTTCCATGCCAGATCAGAAAAAAAGCATTCTCCTGCTTGAACCATCATTGTGCGTTGAGTTGCATTTATTAACTACTGTCACGTTGTGTTCCATATCTTTAATTTGGAACATTTTTATGCAAAGTTTCTTTCCTTTGTTGAATGCTGCAGAATAAGTATCACATCCACTGAACGCATGTAGAAAAAGGATACTTTGGTAAGTCCCGATGATTGTATTTCATTTGATGGACATATTTTTTTCTTTGATTTCCCTTTGCGTGGTTTGACAGGGAAAATGTCTTTTATCTGTAGGAGTGAGAGCTGTTAATAGAATCAGGTGGTCAACATCTTCACCGATGGTTGCAACGATGTTGTTACCAGAACATGCTTCATTAATTGCAGTATTTATATTGAGAATGTCGGCGTCGTCATTAGTTTGTCGGAATCGAATCCCATTGTTTCCCACCTCAGCTGATAGAATGCTGATCAATTCGCTCTTATTGTTTTCATTTGAAAGGAAATATTTTTGTTGAACAGTAACTCGCATGTTTCCATCAAGATTTATGTCTACAGATTTTTTTTACTATAGACCGTATATTTTGTTCAATTTTTTTGTAGTGTTATTGGTGTTGGATTAGCCATTCAAAACGACTATACAGCTGGTACCATAATGTTTTTTATATAGTTAACTTAATTTATGCAAACTGCCGGAAAAGCTAATTGTGTTTCCCCATTTGACACGGTGTAGGAGAAAACCACTGTCCACAATGTTGACGCAGTTCAGGAGGTTAACGTTTGAGTTTGGAACTTCAAAAATGTCGTACATGGCCAATGTCGTTTTCTCTCGCATACCAGCTTCATTAAATAGAGCCAACGGAAAATGAGCTAACTCATATTCTAAATAAAATGCTAGGTCTTCGTCGTTTTGTTTAGCAACCGCTATCCTCTTAAAAAGCAATAACGGGTTTACTACTATATTGAAACGGTTTCTTTCACCGTACAATTGACGGTGATCAAGCTTTCATAAGGTCTACCATTTCAAAGTACTGAACGCAGAGGGCTGCAGTGGGGCTATTCTCTTTTAACTGCTTCAAAGTCATCCTCATTTTAATCTCATATACGATGGCTCGTATATGAGTATGTCTGTTTGTGGTTTCTAGCGATATCCATGGCGTCAAAAATTATTTTTGCTAAAGCTGTTTGGGTAATTAAATTAGCTAGGATTTTTCTAGCGTTTGCATAGCCAGGAACATTTTTTCTACTGACATAGTTGCATACATCAAAGTTAGTATTTATTTTTACCCACCTCCAGCCATTATGTACCCAATACAGCCTAAGTATGATATAAAAATATAGAATCCACCAAGCCTCACAATACAACCTGATAACAATGGATTGGATGTTGCTGCAACTTTATCTCGAGCTTTGATATGCAGAGGTTTGACAAACGTAAGTGTGCAAGACTTTTGGGGCACATGCGCGGGTCATCCCCCATCGCGATGGGGATGACCCGCGCATCCGTGTCCTACGCGTGATTATTCGCTATTTTCAAAGTCAATTATCTTTGTTCGTGTTAGACTTATAAAAAAATGTAAATGACGTTTTTGTTCACAATTTAGTTCTCTTAAATTTTTAAACTGAGATTTTTTACATAAAATCAATATTTCCCAAGTTACTTGCAAAAAAAACGAAAAGTCTACACATTTTCCAAGATGGCGGTGAAAGCTCAAGTCTGATCGGTGGGGACTTTTAGTATGTTCTTTAGCATGCCTAAAGAAACATCTCCACCAATTTTCAAAACTTTCATAATTTTTTTAGCCATTCGTCAAAATCAGGTCTATTTTGACTGGGGTATAATGAAAGTTCGTAAAATAACGTCAAAAGTTCAGGAAATGCAACACAAAAAGAGAAGCAGAGAGTCTTTTGGTCAGAACTTTGGAAGGTGAAAAGGACGGTTCTCATTGGATGTTTGCAGGATCCTCGAGATGAAATGCTGGAGGGGGTGGAGTCAATGGCTATCTGTAAGCTGGATTTCAATTGGCAAAATGAGAGAGAAGAAAGAAAAGTGATTGGATAGAAAGATAAGGTTCAGAATCCGTGAGTTCAATAACTACGAAACTGAGCAAAGCTAAAGGATTTGCTCGGAGACAAAATTAAAATAGCTAGAAGAATGTTTAAGGATAGTAAATAGGTTTTTATTTTATTTTATAAAATTTTTAAATGTTTTTTGCCTTGGCAAAGCCAAGTATAGTTTTTTATATTTTTTATTTTTATTTAAATGACGAGGACAAACAAAAAATTTAAGATGAAAGACTCAGGATGGCACGAGGCCTTTTCCTGTTAATAGGGTCAGCGTGATCATAATTTGCAAGATTAGATAAGAGTTCACTGTCAATTGAATTGTGAAAGTTAATAGCTTGATTTTTGAGATAATTTCGAATAGTAGGGATTCCTAACTCCCTATAAATACAAGTATTTCTGAAATACCAGTCCGCGTTAACAATTTCTCGAATGGTGCTTCTCTGAGCAGAAGCGAGTTTTTTAATATGGGTGTTTGCACAGTATGACCACGCTGGCCATCCATAAGTTAAGACAGGACGAAGATAGGAGTTATAAATGAACATTTTGTTGACTAAGCTTAATTTGCTGTTCCGAGAAATTAAAGGGTAAATTAATCTTCTGGCTGCTCGGAACTTGTCCCTGACATGGAGGATATGGTGTTTCCAAGTGACATTTTTATCTAATACGATACCAAGGTATTTGACAGTATCAGACCAGTGGATTTTTGTGTTTCCTATTTGTATTTGGTGACTGTTGAAAGACTTTTTACGTTTAGAAGTAAACATGACAGCAACGCATTTTTCAGAATTAATTTTGATTTTTCATTTGTCGAGCCAATTTTGAATGGAGGACATGTGGGTGTTGATGTACTTTACAGCATATTTGAAATTTTTGTTGGTGGTGTAAAGGGCAGTGTCATCAGCGAAAATAGCAATATTGGTGTTAATATTTTGGGGTATATCGTTAACAAATATGTTAAATAAAATAGGGGATATAACGCTGCCTTGTGGGACTCTGGACTTTATATTAAATTTACTAGAGAGTTGACCTTTAATTTTAACTTGAAAGGTGCGATTTTTAAGATAGGAGATAAGAAGGTGGATGATTTGGGATGGGAAGTTGTAGTTAATAAGTTTATGAATGAAACCGTCGATCCAAAGTTTATCAAAATCTAGGGAGATATCTAGAAAAAGGGCTGCAGTAGAGGATTTATTTATCTTAGCACTAGCGAGGTTTTCAGCGAGACGATAAACTTGGTGCGGGGTGGAAAGAGATTTTCTGAAACCAAATTGGTATGGGATAATAATTTGATTCTCTTCGAGGTGCTCGTTAATTTTCCTGGCAATACATTTTTCGGTTATTTTACTTAGTTAATTAAGAAGACTGATAGGGCGATAACTGGAGGGCGAAGAATGGTGTTTATTGGGTTTTAAGATTGGGACAGTAATGGAGTTTTTCCAACTGTGGGAAAAATGTTCAAATTTAAAAATAGAGATGATTAGAATGGCAATTTTGAAGATATATTTAAAAGAGAGGTTCTTAAGCATTGTATTATTGATGTTATCTTACCCAGGGGATTTTCTTTTAGGAAGTTTTTTAATGATTTCTTTGATATCGTTGGAAACAATAAAGGGAGCGGGACTATCGTGTGGGGTGTTTAAGAAGAGGTTGATACTATTTTTGACAATGTTTTCAGTACTTGGGTTCGAGATTTGATTAGGGGTGAAATTTTTAGCAAAATTTTTGCCTATTACTTGGCATTTATCTATATCAGTAAGGACGTTAGAGTTATTGTCGGGGTCTTTAAGAGGGGGGGGGGGGGAATGGTACGGTATTGATCTTTAAAACGCCTGGTGGCTCTCCAAATGGAATTGTCAGTTGTGTCTAAAGAGTCTAAATAATTATTCCAATTATTATTTGATTGATCGCGAAGGTAAAATCTAAGGTCTTCTTGAGTTTTGTTCATAATAGTTTTATTAGCAGTGGTTCTATTCTGCTGCCATGCTTTACGTGCTCTGTTTTTGTTGTTTATGAGAATTTTGAGGTGTTGGTCATGAATAGTTTTTACACGGGGGGGATTAATTTAGTGCTTTTAATTAGACTTTCGTTAATATCGGTAGTGATGCTTAATACTAGGTTTTCCAAATTGGGTTGACAATTGGGGGAATGTAGTTAATATTGTTAAGTTCTTTTTTGAAGGTATCCCAGTTGATTTGTTTTGTATGATTAATGATAAGGGGATTAGTGTCAAGAGGGATGCGGATTTCAACTGGGTTGTGGTCGGAAGTAAGTTCACAGTGGGAAGTTATGGAAAGATCGTGAAGGAAACCTTTAACAAGGGCAAAGTCGATAATGCTTTCAGAGTTAGGAGAGAAGTGGGTTGGGGTAGTGGGGGCGATAATATCAAAGTTAGTTTTACTAGTAAAGTTATTAATTAAGTTACCATGATAATTATTAGTTTTACAATTCCAGAGTTTATGTTGGGCATTAAGGTCACCGAAAATTAAAGTATTTAGGTTAATAGAGTTTAAAGCGTAAGGGCCTGTTCACATAGGAGTCCGTTGCGTTGCGTTAAGGAGAAGATGACGTTGAGACGAAAATAAACCAATCATATGCCTCCAAACGATTAGCAATGAAAATTTTAACGCCTATGATTGGTTTATTTTCGTCTCAACGTCATCTTTTCCTTAACGCAACGCAGCGGACTCCTATGTGAACAGGCCCTTAAGGTCTTCGTTAATATCATTTGATTTTTGCATAGGAGGGATGTAGGTGGAAATGATAGTGTAGAAAGGAAGGTTATTTAATTTCACATTGATAGCGGTGGCATTAATGCATTTAAGAGGGGGGAGAATGATTACATGGTGAGGGAGGGTGTTTTTGACTAAGATAGCTGTGCCTCTCATGGGGGTGGGATTTAAGTAGTAGTTCCTGTAAGTAGTGTAGTTGTAAACTTTTAATTTATCCATTGGTCTGAGGTGGGTTTCCCGAATTAAAATAATATCGGGATTGCGCTCATTTATGAACTCCTTGAACTCACGGATTTTAGCATTGATACCGTTGCGTTCCATGCAAAAACAGACAGCGAAAGAGGGTCCATTATCCAGTATTTTGGACACATTTAAAGAGCGCGTGGAAGAAGCTATATAGCTTTTCCTCAGCGGTCACATTTAACTTTATGTTTGCTCTAGAAATTCTTAAATTGTTTAATATCATAGAGAAATCAGTTATATTCAGTTTTGACGTTATTTCATTTATAATTGAGTTAATTTCTTGGAAATTTTTTAGGAGGGAAAATCCATTAGGTGGAGGAGAGTTATCATTCGAGGTTGAAGGGAGATTGTAGGTGGGTTGATCATTAGATTGGGTTGGGAACGAAGTTTCAGTTGAATTGTTATTGGCTTTTGCCATTTGGGCAAAGGTGATGTTTGGAGATACTTTCTTCGCTGCTTTAAAGGCTTCTTTGGCTTCTTTTTCTGCTAGTGTTTTGGCAGCAATATTATGAGGGAATTTAGGGCAACCTCTCCAATTTGCTGGGTGATTTCCTTGGCAGTTGCAACATTTTGCTGCTTCTACCTGTTTACTTTCTGGTTTAATGTTCGGGCATTCGTTTGTTAGGTGACTTCCAGCACATTTCACTCACCTTGAGTCCATGAGGCAGAATTTACTGTGGTGGTGAAAGTGTTGGCATTTAAAGCACTGGGCTGTTTTGTATGGGGAATTACAGTATTCTACAGTGATTTTGATATAAAAGAGGGAATTTAGTTCAAATATTGTTTTAGCCTGGTCTGTTGGGGTGAGTTGGAAAGAGGGGGAGGAAGGAGCCATCTTTTCTAGTTAATTGGGCTACTTTAATGACGCGATAGGAAACCCACCGAATTTCTGCTTTTAATGAAGAGAAGAGCAGAAAGTCACAATATAAGCTACGAACTTCTTTCGGAATTATTTACCCAACAAATGCCAACCTCTGTGCAGACTATTTTCGCATAACTCACCCAATTACTCCCGATACCAATCACTCCCGACCCAATCACTTCCGATAAAGCGGCAGAGATTGCCGATCGCATCTTGGATTTAACACCTTCGAACATCAGTGCAGTTTTTATTCTCACACCTACACCAGCCGACACTCTAACGCCAGCAACCACAGATGCTGTTAAAAGAAATTCAAGAACTACGAAAAGCAGTCGTAGAACTTCGACATTCTAGAAGCGTTTATAGAAAAGACAATCATCCTCGGCACCGCTCTAAGTCACGCGATAAGGATTCAACAATTAGTTGGTATCATACAAAATTCCAACAAAAAGCAAACAAATGCAATCCGCCCTGTTCTTTTGCGGGAAACCGGAAGCGGGAAGAGTAGCAGCGACGGACCTCTCCCCAGCACCTTCTCGTCGCCTTTTCGTTAGAGACAGAACTACGGGTATTAGTACAGTCAAATTAGGTTTTCATTTCGTATTAAATGAAGGGGTTCTAATTTTTCACGAATGTGTAGAGGGTGGTCCCCTGAACAACGCCTAATAAAGTCCCCTCGATTTCAGGAGCCGTGGGGGGTGGGGCCCAAAGGTAATTTTTTTCAGTTTTCGGCGTTTATCCCGAAAACGGTGCGTCGGACGGAAAATAGTCAAATTCCAAAATTAAAGCTGATAAAATTTCCTTCCAAATGGTGTATCCATGTTTGTACCTAAGTGTTATCGTGTTCAAGATATGAGCCGTTGAATATGAAAATTTGTCAAAAAAAGTGGTAGCGATTCAGGTATCTCGTCAACCTTCCTCTTCTTACTTTTTCCCCTTCCATTTCTCAGAATACTCGTGATAGAGAAAGTTGTAAAACTAAAAATTTCCTTCAAAAATGTATATAGTATGATAATTTATCTTCACCCGGTAAATAGTTAGAGCGTTTTAAAGTTTAGGGATACTATTTAACATTTTGCTAGTAAAATGCTCGTCACTCAAGTTTCGTTTCCAAGATCTGTAACTCTCTTAATCACTTTGTATGTAGTTTAATTAGATACGTAAAGTATTTATAACCCGTATAAATAATTAATTATGTATACCTGTACGTATAATGTATATCTCATAATATACAGAACACTTGTAGTACAAAGGAGAAAGCAAGAAAACAAACCAAAATGTATAAAAATTGTTCATATAATCAAAAAATGGTTATCAAATGTAGGTTCAAACAAAAAGTACTTACATAAAATATATTATATACAATTTATTTCATCAACTGCTTTCCTACATATTAAAAGCCGTCAATCTGATACTTCTGAAAAAGTTTCAAACAAGTCAAAGTCTTCACTATCATTTTGGCTTCTGTATAATGTCCGAAATTTCATGAACTGATTTCCCACAAAGGTGGTATCTCAATATAATGCCACTATCAAAGTCACTAAGCTCCTTTGACTTACTTATTGTCTCAGTAACGCATAAATATGATCTGAAAAACCACTACCAACACTTTTTTAGCTTTCGGTTAAGCATCAAATTACGTCACCTGCTAGATCCACTTCTTTAGGGGCGGATACTTTTTGCCAGAGAGTGTATAATGTATTGTTGAATATTAATGAATTGTATAAATTATTAAATTTACTTAATGGGGTCAGTACGAGCAAAGAAAAAGGAAAGGTACCTGTGGTTATTGAGGTCATGCTCATTTGGCGGGGCCTGGAACATGAGCAGGAACATTCGTTCCCCAGCTACAGCAATGTCTCCTGGTGAAGATTTGGAGTCATAAAACACTTTGGCGATGCTTGTTGTTTCATTGGCAAATCACTGGAAACATTGTACTATTGCTGCTTTGGTTTTACCATAAATCGCTGATGTAGTGTCACATCCTGAGAAACTATGGATGAAGAGAATGTACTGGCTGAATGATAAGGCCTGAAGATGTTGTGGAAAGTAGAACCCATCTTCTGTGTTGCTCCGTTCAGCCTTCATGAAAAACACATTCGTGTCTCGTGGGGTGAGTGCCACAAGTAAGACGAGCAGGTCTATGTCTTCACCTACTATCCCCACAGTTGAATGAGAGGTGTTTTGCCACCCACCCCTGACAATACTGCAGTCAACATCTCCTTTGGCTATAGTAGACTGTATACCTCTTGCACCCAAGGCCTGAACTAACATAGTAATGAGCTTGGTTTTGTTCCTTTCATCGGAAAGGAAGTTTTCCTGATGAACGGTAGCCACCATGTTCTTATTGAAGTCAATATCCACTGATGTTTTACTTGATGCTCTCCGATATTGATCATCTATTTTCTTCGAGTTCGTGTCTTTATAACCATCAAAAATCACAGTTGAACTGCTGCCGTAATGGTTGATTATGTACGATACATATTGATCGCAGATGGAGGCGAAAGTGGTGTTGGTGTTCCACTTTACTCTATGAAACAGGAAGCCGCCATAGATTACCGTGAAACTGTTCTTCACATTGATCAGTTGATTATATTTTGGGAAAGCATCATACAGTGCTGACTTTTTGATTTTTCTCATTACCCCCTCGGCGAATAGAAACATAGGGTATGCGGCTAACTCGCACTTTAGCAACTCCTCTACATCCCCTTATTTCTTCTTACTGATCAAAGTTCTCTGAAATATCATCAGAGGCTCTACCACCACTACCTCATCATTAACTTTGATTATATTGCTCATCGCAGCTAAAGGAACGACTGAGTTCTTCTTGGATTGTTTCACTTCTGAGAAATTCATTCCAGCAAAAGTGCTCATTGTGCGGGTTCCAATTTCCAAAGCCTAGTAGCAGTTGACGTTGCTTGTTCCAATTAGGGCGTGTTCACATAGGAGTCCGTTGCGTAGCGTTAAGGAAAAGATGACGTTGAGACGAAAATAAACCAATCATAGGCGTTAAAAATTTCATTGCTAATCGTTTGGAGGCCTATGATTGGTTTATTTTCGTCTCAACGTCATCTTTTCCTTAACGCAACGCAACAGACTCCTATGTGAACAGGCCCTTACTCCCGTTGAAAGTGACATCAAACAATTACGTTCAGCAAAAGGCGGGTGATCAGCCAACCACTGAGCAAGCTTCCTTCTGCCTAGGTCATCCCTGGTTATGCGTGATGCTCGAAACTCAACATGCTGTTTTCCGCTTGCAGTATGGATGCCACAAAACATCTCAAGTGAACTACATATTGCTGTAGCTGTGCGTGCTCCCCTAACTCATTTCGCCAACACCGAATCACTCAAGCCTCGCCCACGTGTTAATTCTCCTTCACTCTTCGTGTCACATATGAGTGTCACCTCATTTGCCGTGTCAGACCACACACCAGCCATTGGTGTTCCAGTTCTGTTGACAGTGAAGTATCCACGATCTATAAAATCCTGTTTAAGTGAGGGTGGCGAGTTGTTAGTCCCAGCATGTCTTGTACATATAGGTGGGTACACTTTGCTTAATGAAAATGCCCGCTGGCATGGAAGTAAGGTATCATCAAGTGGGCGCATTTCATATGATCTTCCCAGTTACCAATGCGCTGTGCTACAAGGAATTTTATCAACAACACCACCATTTCAAAGTACTAGACCCACAAAGCAGTTGTTGGCCCATTACCTTTGAGACGTGACAATTCGTTGCTCAATTTGCACTGAATACTGGCAATTGAGGCATTTGTGGAAATGTGTTGTGGAGTAATTTCTACTGAGGTCTGAAATAACTGAACTACTTCTTCTTTTTCATATGATGTGATATCTAAATTTTCCGAAATGATCTGAACTAAAGTGACACTGTTATACTTTTTGGTTTGTTTTCTTACTTCCTCCTTTGTACTACAAGTGTTCTTCTGTATATGAGATATACATTATACGTACAGGTATAGATAATTTATTATTTATACGGGTTATAAATACTATACGTATCTAATTAAACAGCATACAAAGTGATTAAGACAGTTACAGACCTTGGAAACGAAACTTGAGTAACGAGCAATTTACTAGCAAAATGTTGAAAAGTCCCCCTTAACTTCAAAACGCTCTAACTATTTACCGGGTGAAGATAAATTAGCATAACTAATATACATTTTTAAAGGAAATTTTTCGCTCTACAACTTTTTCTACCACTAGTATTCTGAGAAATGGAAGGGAAAGAGTTAGAAGAGGAAGGTTGACTAGATACCTGAACCGCTACCACTTTTTTTGACAAATTTTCATATTCAACGGCTCATATCTCGAAAACCGTAACACTTAGTGTTATGGAATATTTAATAAGTTACGGGATATTATTAATTACGGAATATTATTTAATATGTTACCGAAAAAATTGGGATACGGAATATTAATTGTGGAATTAAAATTGTGGAGGATAAAAAAAGTTAAGGATTAAACAATGGGAACATAATTGATATTGTGAATTAATAATTAGATTGGGTGACTTACGCTACACTTACATTACTATAGAGGGGAGTAGATAAACTGATGCATGTAAATTAAATTAGATGCAACAGGATTACAAAGTAACCTGAAGCATGCGGCCATGTGCCAAAATTAGACAAATGTTAACGTGCATAACTAGAAAAACTATGACAATAATAAACCATGCAATTGCACAAGATGGCAAACCGTATAGTGGAAAACTTTATGCGTTGTGTATATTAGAGTAAGTGATAGATCTACCTACCTAGAATAAAATACATAGCCTGCACAATTTACAAAGAAAAGAATGGCCTGACTCACAGAATAGTTAAAAGAAATAGATTTATTAAAATTAGCATTTAAAAAAACACAAAAGTAATATCGGTATGGTCAAATGGTAATGATAAAAAAATACTCACATTTTACACTTGTTCAAGGTCTTGTTCCTTCCCCACATGGGAAAATCTTAGGCCTAGCCTAGGAACACCTCGAGACACATCACGACAGAGAAAAAACAGTCACTGACCATCTCTGCTGGAACCTGTCCTAGCGACTCCTGTATCGCGCCCACTTGGCCCGATGGTTAGCTTGGGCCAACGCCAAAGGCTGCCATATTGGCGGGTTGATCGCCACTCAGGCTATTTTACAATAATCACCCTATTTATAGTTACAAAAAAGGGGGCCTGCATTAATAAGAAACTAATTAATAAAGTTACGAATAACTATTCGTGACATCCTCCCCATTAACGAGAGAAAAAAAAATACTTCCTACAGACCTGTAGTTAGGTTGCGCAGGCCTAACCACAAGTTGGCAAGAACAAGTTTAAATTAATCTGTTATAAAACAAAAGCTAGTACTTTTGGTTGTTTGGCCCAGTACAGTCAAGATACAGAAATCAGCTTAGGTATACTGCATAAAAAATGGGTGTGTGAGTATTCAACAAAAACTTTTGCTCGACATATGAGCATATTACAAATATTGATCAAAATTTTGACAACGGTCAAAATACATTATACATAAGCCTTACTCAATTAAAATTTGAGCACACCATGCAGTGACAGTAAAATGTTTGCATGAAATTAAAAGTTAGGGAGTTGCTGCAGAAACCTAGTGTGACAATAGTCAACACAACAAGGTCAGTCAATTACATGACATGTTAACCATAAAGCAGAACAGTGCTGCACTCCATAAATGAAAAGGTGAAGTGAGTACCCGTGCACTGGCACACACTAATGGAGCAAACAAGTTGGTTAACTTAAGGTATTCTTAATTACCAGAATGCATTTAAGCATTTACAGCATTTCTCTATGTATCTCCCATAATAAAGATAGGTGGCCAGCCTACTTATTAAATTATTGTGAATCAAGGTCACAAAAATGTGCAATATTGGCACAGAGTATTGGCTCATAGGTAAGGCAAAAAGACAAATTGATTTAAAAGAATGTTTCATACAAAATTGTCCATCAAGGGATTAAAAATTAAACATATGTACTTAAAAAAAAACAATTGACCATACACATAAATAATAATAGAAATGACCATACACATAAATAATGAGAGCAATTGTGCCTGTACAAAATTATGTAAAGCAAACAAGACAAACAGAAAGGCACATAATGAGTGTGTAGATATCCAGTTGCACATAATAATAATTGTAACCTGAGTGATTATCATCTGGTGAGTAACAGGAACTATTAAGTAGCTTAACAATAAAAAGGACTTGTGAGGATTATGAGGAGACAATCTTCCCACGGGGACGCAAGTTGTATCTCTGGGGTGGCGAGACAACAGGTACCACAGGAACATCATCACTTATATCTGCTACACTTATATCTGCTACATCAGCTGGAAGCGTTTCACGCTGTTCAACCACAGGAGAGACATCAGGATCCTGTTCTTGGATAGTAGATTCTGGAAGAGGTGAGACCAAAGGACTCGAACAATAATTATCGCACAAGTTAACATTAGTTTGTCTGGGTGGAGCCCAGAAAAGAAGGTTTATGTGTCTCCTAAGTAGAGGTGCATTAGGATTTTCACATTCTTGAATAAGCATAACAATTTTAGAAATAACCTTTTTTACAACATATGGACCCTTATATTTTGAATTGAATTTATTTGGCGACTTAAGGTATACAGTGTCACCAACAGAAAACTTACGTAGATGTCTTTTGGCATTAACTTTAGTATTTTGGCTATTTTGGGCAGATTTTAAGTTTTCAAAGGCTTGCTGCATCAATGTTGCAGTGGTATCACACAAGTTCTGCACATAATGAAATACATCAAGATGAGGCATATTACAATCAAAGTTAAATGTATCAGTTATTAAAGGAAGTGCCCTTCCAAAATGCACAAGATTAGGTGATGCCTTAGTTGCAGGGTGAATTGAAGAATTATATATTGCACAATGTAAGGCGAGAGCATGTCTTAGTGACACTCCAGATTTTTGTAAGGCATAATCCAGATTTTTGTAAGCATGTTCAGACATGCTTGGGATAAGCAAAGAAAGCTATAGATTAATTTTAATTGAAAATCTGAAAAATGAAAAAAGTTTGTGCTCGATTTGTGCCTCGGATTTTGGTAGATCAGAAAAAAAGACAGAAGAGCTTGCTGTGAAGATTTGCTGACTACTGCACTACAGGACAACAATTTCTTAAAGTGTATTATAGCAGGAGATGAGACCTGGTGTCTACAATACAACCCAGAAACAAAAAGACAAAGTGCACAGTGGAAAGGACCCGTCTTCTCCCATACAAAAAAAGCACGGATGTGAAAATCAAAGACTAAGGTGATGCTGATTGCATTTTTTGATTACAAAGGACTTGTAAAGGACTTCTGATGAACTCGCATCAGAACTGCGAATCCATCAGGTGTATGTAAGGAGCGATTCTCGATGTGATGTTCAAAATTTCTGTTGCATTTAAACTGCGGATATTTTACATCGACTGTAACAATTCCTCGCCGAAGAATTCGTGATCTTTACGAGCATATTTCAGAATTTGACATAGATCGGGTTATCGGATTGAAAGAAGCTGGTTGAGAAAATCGAAGAATCGCTCGACATCTGGTTCAAAGCGATGCAGCAATTAGACGATGCTGGCAAGAGTGGGTCAACAACGGCAGATTTAAGCGTCAGGACGGCAGCGGACCACAACAGAACGGAAAGACAGAGCAATGGTCAGATCAGCTATCACAGCAACGAATTCTTTGTTATCAAGCATGCAACGTGTGACCCACACAAAAATGTCCTACATGACCATCGACAGATGACTGGGAGAGCGGAATCTACACTCGCGCCGACAGTTACGCCGATTGCCCCTCCGGCATATACACTGTCAAGTCCGATTACAGTGGTGCGTTATGGTCTTGGGCGCCATTTCCTTTGATAGCCGGACCTCTTTGGTAGTCATTAGTGCCACACTTATAGCACAGCATTCTGCGACCCTTTTTGTTCTCGTTCCTCTTGCGCCATCCGGGACGCATATTTTGAAAGACCCACGATTTGGGCACTCAATTGCCGGTTTGACGAAAGCATCAGTTTCGCCATCTGTTGACATATATAGGAATCTTTTTATTATAAGTTTTTTTTTTTAACTTCTACGCAATTTAGTATGTTTTAAAATCTGAATTACATATATAACACAAGATTCAAAGAGATTTTAACAAAATAAATAAATGAATAAATTGAAATAAGTATATTATTGAATTTTAAATTTACTTTCTTCAAATATCCACAATAATTTTTCCTTATTTATTAATTAATAATTTGAAAATGCTAAATTTGTTACTTCATATATTGCAAAGCCAGCGAAAAAAGGAAAGATGATTCAATTATAAACCTATGTTATTAGTTTATTTTTCCAGTAGATAGCGTCACTAAAATTAAAGAAAATCAGATTAAAAAATCATACAAATTACTCAAGTGAAAAACATTTTTGCAGTCTATTTCAATAAGTAAGAATAAATTCAAATTTAACAATCAAGTTCAATCTATTTCAATTTAATATAAATGTATTATATATTCATGTATTACGCTATATACATGTATAAATATGCTATGTATAAATATATTTACATCCAAATATAATCATTCAGACATTACGAAATGACATTACGAAATCAAATACACTGCTGGCCACCCAAATTGCAACACCAAGAAAGACAAGAGATATCACAACAAAATTTATTTTGTAGATAACATGTTGACCAAGTATCAAATGATTAAATTTATAGACTTGTGTGAAGTGTGGTTCCTGCCAAAATCAGTAGCCAGAGTAGCCGCCATTGTTGGAGATCACCGCTGCCACACGCCTCGGCATTGATTCAAAGAGACTTTGGATGAGTTCTTGGGGTACATCAGACCAAGCAGCTTCCACACGTTGCCAAAGTTGATCTGCTGTGGCAGCTGGGGATGGAATCTGGGTCAATCGTAGAGCAACCATGGACCACATGTTTTCTATCGGCGAAAGATCCGGAGAACGAGGCGGCCAGGAAAGCAATTCAATCTGGCGATTGACGAAGAACCGTTGGACAATGCGTGCCACGTGTGGTCGCGCATTATCCTGTTGAAATATGGCTGTGGGCAAGCCCTGAAGGTAAGGAAGGACAACTGGCTCCAACACCTCGGAGATGTAGCGCTGGCTGTTTAAAGTACCGGCAATGCGTACTAGAGGTGTGCGAGAGTGATATCCAATACCGCCCCATACCATAATACCCGGTGCAGGACCAGTGTGGCGGTGCATAACGCAGCTGTTCAGCATCCTCTCTTCACGGTGTCTCCAGACTCGAATGCGACCATCGTGGTGTTGCAGACAGGAGCGTGACTCGTCAGTAAAGACAATTTCATTCCATTCTGCCGTCCACATCCTTCTGTCATCGCACCATTGGCGGCGGAGACGTCTGTGGTTCTGCGTCAAGGGTAGACAAAGCAATGGACGTCTTGCGGACAGACCACTCTGCTGTAAACGGCGTCGAATGGTACGCACAGACACTGGATGATGCGTTACAGACTGCATGTGCTGTACTATGGTTCGTGATGTGACTGAGCGATCCGTCACTGCCATGCGCACAATTTGCCTGTCATCACGTGAAGTGGTGCGCTGAGGTGGATGCGATCGAACACGCCGGTCCGTCGTACCCTCCTGCATCCAACGATCACATATCCGCATTACAGTTGTTTGGTTTCGTCCAACACGACTACCGATTTCCCTGAAAGATAATCCACAATCTCGGTAGGCCACTATCCTTCCTCTGTCGAACTCGGATACTTGATCAAAAGATGATCGCTGTTTTTGACGAGGCATAATTTATCGTTTTTTTGAAAAAAACCACAAGAAAAACACAATTGCCGAACTCGAAATCGTCGAAATCTCCAAGCCTTAAATAGCGCTTTGGAGTGGCGCCACAGGCGAGCGTGATGTGCGTCTGCACTGAAATTCTAATCATTTGCATATCTCACCTCCGCTAATGCATGTTGTAAATTTCATGTTATTTGCATGTTTCCTTCAGGGTGTTGCATTTACAGTGGCCAGCAGTGTACATTCAGAAGTGAAAGAATGTTTTCACTTCTTCATTACCGCACTCCTTGTGTTTTAATTCAATTATCCAAAAAAATTTCAACAATAAGAGCTAGAGAGCTAAGATTGGTGGCATTTTAAAGCAATTTTCAAGACCCTTTTTCAATGATATATAACACAATTAGGGCTTAGAAAAATTTATTTTATTTGAATTTAAAATTTGAATTTTTCAAAATGCGCCGCTTGAAAAATTTTCAAAATTTTTTTAATAATACTTTATATAGTACTGAAATGATTGTATAAGTTTGAAAGTAGGATCTGTATGGGTTCATGTTAAAATATTGCATTGAATACAATATTCCTGATTTGAAAACACGAAATTACTTAATACAATATGTTTTAAAGCCTAGAAAATTAGAAAAAAAAAATTAAGATGTGTAAGTAATCGTACTTGTTTTGTATAATTGAAAGTAATCATATTTGTTTTGAAAAAGATATAGAACCATTTTTATCAGACTGTATATACTTCAGCACATACAGTACTAGACTTTCATTCACTTTCTTGCTTTCAGTGCAAGATTTTCAAATGCTCTTATTTTCAATTAAATTCTGAAAATAAAACAAAAACAAGTAATATACAAAAAAAAAATTTTAAAGTGAATTCCTACTTAGGTCAACAAAGAAAAAATTTGAGTGTGAACTAATAGTAGGAATTGAAAAAAAGGATTGCTTGCCAGAACCTTGCCTACTGTGCGAGATTAGGAGTGGGGGAAAGAGAGAGAAAAATCTTGATTGGGGATTCGATCTCGCAACCAACAGGACTGGAGAAACTGGCGATACCACAGTGCTACTGTTTACACAGTAATAAGAGGGAAATTACTATTCAAGAGCAAGAGACGCTCTAGGTCTAAAACTAAAATTGATTAATTAAATTCAATTAATGAATTAATATTTGAAAAAACTTATTAACATCAAGTGTCATCCACTACAAGTTTAAAAAAATGTATTTGAACTTGAGTGGATGAATAAAAAGTACTTTTATTAACGATTGAAAATTTGAACAAGATATATATAGAGTGTAAACTAATAGTAGGAATTGAAAAATCTACAGCAAAGAAAGATCAAAAGATCAAAAACACTAAATACAAAGCCGGTGAGTAGGTGATGATAAATTATGATAAAACACTGTTATCCTGGAGAGATCCTATTAGTGGACATTGAAAATTTCACTATAAAATTATATGTTAAAATAAATTTATATTATTGGAATTTAAAACTTTAAAATTTTTAATTTATGCAACTTAATTTTTTTAATTAAAGCTTATTAAATACATTTATTTTCTAATTAACATTAAAATTTTAAAAATTAAAATTATTGTGGATATTTGAAGAAAGTAAATTTAAAATTCAATAATATACTTATTTCAATTTATTCATTTATTTATTTTGTTAAAATCTCTTTAAATCCTGTGTTATATATGTAATTCAGATTTTAAAACATACTAAATTGCGTAGAAGTAAAAAAAAAACTTGTAATAAAAAGATTCCTATATATGTCAACAGATGGCGAAACTGATGCTTTCGTCAAACCGGCAATTGAGTGCCCAAATAGTGGGTCTTTCAGAATATGCATCCGGCATTTACTTTTCAACAAGATAATGCCCGGCCGGATGCGGCACGTGTCGCTATAAATTGCCTTCAAGCTTTCCGAACACTTCCTTGGCCACCTAGTTAGTCTGATCTCTCCCCCGTAGAGCACATTTGGGAAGTGATGGGGAGGCGATTGCAACTATCCCGGAATGTTGCGGTTTAGCCCGACATTTGGAGACAATTTGGTAAAAAATCCCGCAGGACAACATCCGGGAACTTTATAGTCTATGCCACGCCTGGTGACAGCTTGCATCCAGGCAAGAGATGAACCAACGCCGTATTGACTTCCTCAATTTATAACGATCAAACTCTGGAATAAATCATTCAATTGTTCTGAAATTTTAGTCATATTTTTCACGAGCAGATTCTTCACAACTACCAATATTTGCCGCAATCGGACAACTTTTTCTTAGTGCGTCCATTTTTTTTTGTTATGACGTATAACTCTGAAGACAGTGTACTTTTTTAATGCAAAGCGAAGTATTTATACGACGAATTCTTTTGCTTTTCTTGAATTTTTCTGATTTCCCGAAATTTCTTTATTGTTCATTTTATTTCTCCCTTTCTACTTCTGTTGAAATTTTTATAAACTTTCTGTCCAAGAAAGCACTTATTTTCGGAATCTGTATCTATAACCTCCATGCTTTCTTTTGGATTCAAATCACTGGAAAGCACTTAAGACTGCTATGTACTAACCCCATTGGATTCGTTCACCTCAATGTTAACGTATGGAGAAAATTCGTCCACGGATTGCCGACTTGGATTCAAAGATTTTTTTTTTCTAAAATTGCACTCCGTCATAGAGAAAGAAATTTTACATTTGTGTACATTTTTCGTTTTTTAAAAAAATGCAATCAATATTTTAAAATTTAAATTATTCGGGGGGAAAATCTGGCATAGTGTGTTTTAAACGCTCATAAATTCCTTCGGTGGACGAAATTTATAAAATGAATCATGTAGCGCTTTGCAGAAAAGTTCAGGCTATCTGACAATTCCAATTTTATTTGATTATCAGCATTTATGTACCTGTAAATAGTTGACAAAAATATATTTTAAATAAGACATTTGGGAGCAGCGCTTCACCCCTCTATAGAGAGAGAGCCATTACAATCCCTCAAAATGTCAATCCTAAGGGAGGTGGAACTCTCGAACTGTCAACTGGACTCCTCCCACCACAAGAGTCTGCAAGAAGAGGAAAGGGGAAATACGATTTTTTTCTTAGTACATAGCAGCCTTAATGTGTTTCACAAGAGGATACGTATCAAGAGGACGACACTTCGTATTCCACAAGAGAATCAACGTAACCCACAGATCTGCAGCGATAAGTGTGTCGTTGTTGTTGCTTATGTGCTCTGGTCGGAGCATTCCAGAGAAGGTACATAGCAGGCTTGCGCGGCGAAGGTATGCGGTTTCGGTTTTATGGCACCACAAGTGTGGGAGTCCGACTTAGCTTGGTGCTACCACACTTTTGACCGAACACCCCAAGGCGCGACATCTGGTGGGCTTGTACCCTCCTCCCTCCCCTAGCAACGCGCGAAAAATCTTTCCGGCCTACAGATTTAACGTGCCTGTATTCGGCGTAGACACGACGCCATTCCGTGACGCTTGTCGGGTTTCTAACCAAGCTCTAAATCTTAAGCCGGCCACTCACGTAGACTTCCGTCATCTGTGATGACGGGCTTTTGGTACCTCAGACACCAAAAGTCTCCGTCAGTGGGGTGTCTTGGTGAGACGTCAGATGATAAAAATGTTGTGTCTAGAATTTCAGTCCAGACCGAATTCCTGGCGCCGGAAGTCTCCGTGAATGGGGTACTGTACGCTAGATACCAGGCGCCTGAAAGTTAGCCTGCAGTTTACCGCATGTTTTCGAACATAATGGAAGCTGAAAAATTATTCTTTAATCCCGAATTTTTAATATCGTTCATTGAACTGTATAGAAAATTACCGTGCCTATGGAAGGTTAAATCAGAAGATTATTCCAATAATATTTTACGGCAAGAGGCATGGGAAGATTTAGCGAAGTTTTCCCAAAAAATCAATCCAAGTGCGGATATATCTTGGGTTAAAAAAAAGGTGCACTCCATGAGGGGATCATTCCGCAAAGAAATGAAAAAAATTGCGGCGTCTTCCAAGAGCGGGGCAGGTACGGAGGAGTTATATAAACCCAAGTTGTGGTACTATGAGCACCTACTATTTACGAGAAGCGAGGAAACTATAAGGCAATCTTCAAGTAACGTTGAAGACATGAATGAAGATTTGATAGACGATTCTTCTTCTGTTCCCGTAGAATGTGCAATGCCAGGAGAAAACCCAACTAATGTCACAGAAATCGTAATATTTCCAATAATTATTTTTAATACAGTTTTTTATCATGATTAGTCAGGCACTTTTATGAATAAACAATTTTTCAAATAAATAAGTAAATAAACAAAATTAAACTTATTACAAAATGTCATTTATTTCAAATTTTTCTAAATATTTAATTTTTTTGTAATTTTTGTAATATTATTTGTTTAAAAGCGGGGAGACCACCTTTGCTCTCACAAAAATGCACTGATTTTACTACCAAGCTTAATGTGTTGTCAAACAGTTAATTTGTAATTAATTTAAACCAATTTTTTAGAGTGAAATGTACAAAGCTTTATCTAATAGAAAACAAAAGCAGAATTATTGGGAGATTATTAGAAATTATTTTATATAAAACAAAAGTTAATGTTTTATGAATAATGAATAAACTGCGTGCAGATTTTTTTTTAAATATGAGATATATATATTAAATTATTTGTATGTATTCTATCCGTAGGTAATATTTTAATCTACACCTAAAATAACTACCCTATTTCACATAAATATATTTTTAAAACATTCACATAAATATATATTTATAATATATATTTTAAATATATATTATTCACATAAATATATATTTAAAAGCATCGTAATGTAGAAGAAATATAAAATGTTTTAAAAAAAAAATGCTGTAAAATTTAATATTATGTACTTACGTAAATTTAGGTGGAAATTATATAAACATACTAGATATCTTAGCAATTTGTGACCATTAGTTTTGAAGAAATAGTGTGCACAAGTTTGAAAAATAAGTTTTCAGAAAAAGCCATTTAAAGTTTAATTTTCTAAAAATCACTGTACTATTAGCTTTATACATTTGGCCATAAAATAGGTTCTAATTGTAGTATCGACTTCATTTTTTTAAGATTTCTTACATTCCATTCTTCAAAATTAAATATAAATAACAATTTAGATATATAATTGAATAATGAAGAGGGTAGTATGGATTTGGAGAACCACGTGGAATAAATAACTGATGCAATACGACAATTATTATTATTGAGTAAACATCTTTATTTTTTAGTTTATTAAATGTATTAATTAATAAAAAGAAAAAGTAAAGAAAATGGTATAATTTATAAAATTGTATTAAATCATGAAGTTTTGCCAACTCACTGTGCCGATGTTATTAAAATAACATCGAACTGAGCTAAATCGGGCATCACGAATGGGCGAAGGCAGGTGGACGAGACGGAAAATATCCGGCGCCTCAGACACCGAGAGTCCCCGTGAGTGGCTGATGCCAGGTATCCGAGACGCGAAAATTCCCGCCGTCCCAGATGACGGAAGTCTACGTGAGTGGCCGGCTTTACGCGCCAAACGCTACGTCCCAGTCTTATAAGAATTGTGTGAAACTGGACAACCTTCAACCATGATTGTGTGGAATTGCTGTTTTCAATAACTTACGTTCATAGCTTGTGCACGTTTTAAACAAACAGCGCCATGTACATGTTTCTGGAATCCGAAATGTTACTCTTGTAAGCAAGAGTGAACGGAATTAGGACTTCCTTACTTCAAATAGGTGACGGTTGGGACAGCATCATTCTTGAGAGGGAGTCCTTATTTTGGCAGTCGGTCGTTACACTCTACATTCATTCGTGTGGAATATTACTGTTTCGCTCATTAGGATAATGATTGTCGTTCACGACCACAATTGTTAGGATAAAATAGACAAGCATAGCTTGTATGTAAAATCTGTGCAAGATCACCGGATGTGTCACCGATGAAACGAGCATGCGGTGGGATCGGCCATCGGCTAATTTTTTGGAGACTACCACCAGTGAACATTAATATATCAACGTGTTGAGGATTCATGAATGTTCGTTCCATAGGACAATATTCAGAATGTGCTTGAATACGATTCTACAATATATTTTTTTTTCCAATGCGGAGGCACTTGTCGTTAATCATTCACCTATGCTACGCCGCAATTTTAATGACCATTTTATTGTGGGGGCACCATATAGGCGGACAGCATTACCCCCTATGAAGGGACGACACGAACGGAGGCATTTTTCGTGACGCGACGTCAGGGTTCGATCCGAGCACCCTCAGCACCGAAAACCAGCGCGCTGTACCACTGGGCCGCCACAAGCCCGGTTCTGCAATATGTGCAAGCTCTTATCTCTGCACAAGATGTGTAAACATTAAATAAATTTTCTACTGTATTTTATGCCAAGACAATGTAATTTTAATCGTTTTAATGTCTTGTAATAAACAATAAAAAACTAAGTTTTTAAATGTGAGTCAGCCAGTGGCACACCCAGGATTTTTTCTTGGGGGGGGCGAGATAAACGGATAAAAATATGTATAATGCAAAATCAATATTTATAATGCCATTTCTATTTCTTTTTGGGGGGGCAGGGCCCCTTCCCCCCCCCCCCCCTGGGTGCGCCACTGGATTCACCTACATTGAAGTGCCACTGAATTAGGCATACGTACCTAGTAACGAGTTGGGCCTCCTCTGGCCTTGATAACGGCTGCCACACGACGAGGCATAGATTCAACAAGTTTCTGGAAACGTTCCACGGGAATGGCTTGCCAAATATTGGCTAAAGCTGTCCATAATTCAGTAAGGTTCTTTGGTGCTGTGTGATGGCCTTTCACGCTTTGTTCCAAAACATCCCAAAGATGCTCAATAGGATTTAAGTCTGGGCTTCTAGGTGGCCAATTCATGACAGAGAAGTCAGAGGAATGCTCATCCAACCAGCCAGTAGCCAACCGGGACTTGTGAGAGGTACAGTTGTCTTGCTGGAAAACTCCATTACCGTGCGGATAACAGAACAGCATAAACGGATGGGGGTGATCACCCAGCAACTCTACGTACCGAATTGCATTGAGGGAGGTTGGTACACGCACCAAAGATCCCAAACTATGCCACGAAAAAACACCCCAGACCATGATTGAGCCACCATGCCCTTGTACAGTTCCAGCCAGGCATGCAGCCTGGCTGGAACATGGGTTCTTGTGGTGGCATTGATACATGGCTTCATGAGCCTGACGCCATATTCTCAGCCTCCCGTCGGCGTTAAGTAGTCGGAATCGAGACTCATCACTACATACTACTCTTTCCAGTCCTCTACACTCCAGTCTCTGTGCTCTCTTGCCCAGGCAAAACGTGCAGCCCGATGGCGAGTATAGAGCAATGGTACTCTCGTAGGTCGACGGCTCCCGAAACCCATACGGTGAAGCGAGCGTTGCACAGTCCGTTTACTGACTGTACGACTGGCACCGTCATTAAACTGAGTGGTAATTTGAGCTAATGTTTGGCTTCGCTGGCTACGTACAATACGCCTGAGCCGTCTCTCACCACGCACTGCCAAGGCTAATTGTCCTTTGCAGTTTGCCCGATCGCTAGTTTTTTTCCACCATCCATGTATTCTTGGTATACTCTTGACACTGTCGACCTTGAAAATCCTAGCTGTCTGACGATTTCGGAAATTGAATGGCCCATGCGTCGCGCACCTACGATTTGTCCGCGATCGAAGGCGTCTAAATCAGGCAGTTTACCCATACTGGTAATTCCAACAACTAATCCAGAACAACCACAATACGCGCTATATATGCAGTTACCACTGTGCCCTCACTTGAGCATACATGATGCGCAGCGCTACACAATTTGCATAGGCTTTGCTATCCCTAATTCAGTGGCACTTCAGTGTATTTATTTCATTTCCTGCGTGGAAATGTATTCAAATAGCAGTGCATAATATTCTTAAGCCTAAAATTAAAAAACTCATGATTTTTGACCCTAAAATCTTAAAATTTGATGAAGCCTAGAAAAATACATTGCAAAAACAATCGCTGTTGTTCAATTTATTTACTTTTTCAGAATTATAATTCTGATAATCTGTGTCATCCACACGGAGTAAACCCGATTTCTCGAGTTTTTTTCAATATTTGTATTTAGGCAATTTTATTTCTAGGATTTCTGTATAATGTGTTAAAGTTTGAAAAACTCTCAATTTCTGCATTAGGATCTTTTTTTAGGAAAAGATGTCAAAATATTTTCATAAAACTATTTTCGTGATTAAAGCTTTGGATAAATACACTGCTGTAAGAAATTAAGAGAATTTGCAGATTTGGTCGATTATCTCTAGAACTACTGTACCGATTTTAATGAAATTTGATATGTACAAACATTGATACAATGCAAAACAAATAACCATTCAATAATTGTAATACACACGCATGATCGTGCGTAACACTCGTTGGAGTAGGAAAGTATGAAACAGCGGTTGCAGAATAAACAAAAAAATGGATTAATTCTTGGTGTTATTTTGCAGCAATCGGTTAATTTCAAATTGTAACAGTAAAAATGAGTAACCACCAACGTTTAGATGATGGAATGAGGTGGCGAATTGTGGGGAGGCTAGAAGCAGGCCAATCTCAAGTCCAAATTTGTAGAGAGTTCAATTTAACGCCCAGCGTCGTGTGTAACTTATGGAAACAGTACCAGGATACCGGATCCATCGAGAGAAAGCTTGGGCAAGGTCGTCCAAGAGCCACGAAGGCCAGAGAAGATCGCCATTTGTCGATTATAGCGAGGCGTAACAGGAGTGCTACAGCTTCTAGGTTCTCTCGTGACATGTATGCAGCCACAGGAACCCGTGTATCAAGGGTGGCTGTTTCCAAAAGACTTCATGAGAGAGGATTGTTTGCAAGAAGACCTGCTGTTTGCGTCCCGCTCACTTCTACGAACAGGAGAATCCGTTTATCAAGGTGCAGAGAGAATAGAGATTGGAGTATGGATCAATGGGCGATCGTTCTCTTCACTGATGAGTCCCGGTTCAGCTTAAACACCGATTCTCGCCGTACGTTTATATGGAGAGAACCAGGGACCCACTACCTACCCTCCAATGTCTGCGAAATCGACCATTATGGCGGAGGAGGTTTAATGGTCTGGGCAGGCATCATGTTGGATGGCCGCACACCTCTCCATGTCTTTGAAAGAGGCACTGTGACTGGTGTGAGGTATAGGGATGAGGTCTTGGATCCATATGTTCGCCTTTTCAGGGGTGCAGTTGGCCCTGAGTTCATTTTAATGGACGATAACGCGAGGCCACATAGAGCTCTTCTGGTCGACTTATTTCTAGAGAGTGAGGATATTCGCCGGATGGATTGGCCAGTGAGATCTCCAGACCTTAACCCTATAGAGCATGTCTGGAACGCTCTGGGGAGGGTAAGTGCTACTCGCAACCCCCCTCCGAGAACCATCCAGGGAATAAATACAGCGTTGCTTAACGACTGGGACCAATTGCCACAGGAATTGATAAACTGCCTTATTTCAAGTATGAAATCACGCTGCGAGACCTGTATATCTCTAAGAGGGGACCATACCCCCTATTAACCCATCTATTAACCCATTTTTTTGTTTATTCTGCAACCTCTGTTTCATACCTTCCGACTCCAACGAGTGTTACGCACGATCATACGTGTGTATTACAATTATTGAATGGTTATTTGTTTTGTATTGTATCAATGTATGTACATATCAAATTTCATTAAAATCGGTACAGTAGTTCTAGAGATAATCGACCAAGTCTGCAAATTCTCTTAATTTTTTAAACCAGTGTACAATACCGACAATTTTGAAAATTTTCCCATTGATTCCATCACATTTTACACGTGGGGCGCAGTGACCCAGTTGGCAAGAGCAGCGGGCTAGTGATCTGGAAGTCACTGATTCGATGCTCGTCGCTGACCAATCCAATGCCGTGTATACTAATGGGTCAAGTGGCATAAGCAACAACAACAACAGCACGTTTTACACGTGAATAAAGTGATAAATACACTGGTGTAAGAAATTAAGAGAATTTGCAGACTTGGTCGATTATCTCTAGAACTACTGTACCGATTTTAATGAAATTTGATATATACATACATTGATACAATACAAAATAAATAACCATTCAATAATTGTAATACACACGCATGATCGTGCATAGCACTCGTTGGAGTCTGATGGTATGAAACAGCGGTTGCAGAATAAACAAAAAAAATGGGCTAATAGGGGGTATAGACCCCTCTTACAGATATACTGGTCTCGCAGCGTGATTTCATACTTGAAATAAGGAAGTTTATCATTTCCTATCGCAATTGGTCCCACTCGAGATTGGCCTGCTTCTAGCCTCCCCACAATTCGCCACCTCATTCCATCATCTAAACGTTGGTGGTTACTCATTTTTACTGTTACAATTAGAAATTAACCGATTGCTGCAAAATAACACCAAGAATTAATCCATTTTTTTTGTTTATTCTGCAACCGCTGTTTCATACTTTCCGACTCCAACGAGTGTTACGCACGATCATGGGTGTGTATTATAATTATTGAATGGTTATTTGTTTTGTATTGTCTCAATGTATGTACATATCAAATTTCATTTCATTTTTCTGAATTATGAGTAGCGGAGAAAAACTACAAAGAATTTTTTTTAGCAAAAGCCGATAGTTGTAGTCAAAATGAATACTACACATATTTTTCAGCAATGGAAAAAAATTCTTAATTAAAATTTGAAGATCGGTTTAGAAACTAGTATAAATGAAATCAGGAGTGACATATCTTTAATTTATTTGTGGTGTTACCGTGGTCTCGTAATATTTTCATTGAATCACATATTTGCTATTGTATGCTAATTTTCTCTGTAGTCTAATTTTCGCTGAAGAAGCAGCAACTTAATAGACATTACTGCGCCTGCCTTATTACATCACAAGAAGGTGAACACAGGTTCAGAAAGGCAGTTTGTTTTCAGCTCGTTATTCTCTTTTTTCTTGCAGGAATCATTTAATTTCTCCTTTACGAGTTGTGAAAGTTGTACTATGTTTTTATGTATTTAGTTATAGTTTTATTTTGACGATTAAACTATTTAAGTTTAAGTTTGCATTTATTTCTGAACACGTAGCGTCTGATAGTTGTATATTTCAACTGACTATCACCCCCCGGATAATGGTCCCTACCTCTGGGGCTATATTATTAATATGGGGCTGTTTATTAATATTTCTTTTCAATTTTATTTTTACTTATTTCATTTATTACAACGTATTGTCGTAGAAGAATTAGAATTTTCGTTCTCTCTAAAAACCGAAAATAGAATTTTCATGGAGTTACACTCACATAAAAGTTTTGTATACATTTGAAACTCTTTTTACGAGATGAACTGCTGAAATAAAAATTATTCCTAATTAGACGTCAATTACTATTTCATTACAATCTGAACAACAAGGATAAGAACTTATTAGGCCTGCGTACTGAATGGGCATGGTTGCAATTTCTTAATCTGTTAGATCCCTTGGGATTACTGAAATAAACTGAAATATAGCTCTGATTCTACCCTATTACCAAATCTAAAGAATTGACTGAAATTTTAATATATAGCATAAACATATTCTTGCAACACATTGGAGCACTTAGTAAAGAAAAATCTTAGTAAAGAAAAATGTTTAATTTGATACCACGTAATGGAACAGTGAATAAATTATTCACCTTTATAAAAAACCTAGGATTATACAGCTAAATTTTCTTGTAAATGTAATTAATTTTCTTAATAACTTTGTTTGTTCCGAAATTAATTAAATTTTAAGGGTATTGTGCACATTATAGAATTGTGATCTGTTACGCAATTTGCAGACATTTAATTTTAGTACTCTCTTTCATAAAAAGAAATGAAAAGAGTAAAAAAATGTTCTGTATAACGATTAATTTCTGAGGTTCCTTTCACCTTTCTATTGGGCCAAGAACCAGTACCCAGTTGTTCCAGTTCTACGTTACGAAAGAAAAGTAAAATAAACAGTTCTTTGGACCGATTGAGCAGCTACGAAAATTAAAGTTTCTCAGTGTATACACAAAGACTACATGAGCATAACGTTAACCACTGGTCAGAAAAATACACGTAAGTCTAATTTCAGAACAGAGTATGGAGGCTTGAAAATACTTACAACTTCAGCGTACCAGGTAACTTTGGACCTATGTTTCGTCCTTCTTATAAGCTCTTCAAGCCGATCAGTATGCTTGAGCGAAAGGATTTCCAAATGCGGAATTCCTCTAATTATTTACTGGTGACTAACAAATTGCAGTCATCCAGCCCACTTCAGAAACAATCCTCATATATCAAGAGTTGTATTACAAAATTTAGAACGCTTGAGGGTAACAAAATGCATAGGGCACGCTTTGTCCACCATTCATAAAGGCAAACATGATTCTAAATTTTATCGAAGATTTTTCACTCACATTACTTCGGAAAATAGTAAATAGTATGATGCAGAGTTAAAGGTCTTAAAATGCGTTGATTACAAGAAAATGGTAAAGCAAAATAGCGATAGTTTTCTTAAAACCTAGTTAAAACCTTCTGAAGAAGCAATTCCTCTCCTGCTGCTGATGTGGCCAGACTAAACCAGGACTTACTTTTTAGAATGTATTATATACATAAGCACATGGTATTTACAAACAGATATTTACAGTTTACGAATCTGATGGGATCTTTTCCCAAGACCGACCATCATGGCGGAACCGAACGCTCTCACCGTGAAGCTACAGAAGAACCATGAAGCTCTTTAGCTTCATGGCTCTCACCCACATTCCGTGCCGTTGAGTCGACGCCTGCGCGGTTCTCCTCTTACATCAGTGACATCTGTTGGCGGTCTATACAAACCGAACATGCCGCCTACCTTGAAATGTAAGATTTCAACATGACAAAGATTAAATTCAAATTAATATCAAGTACAGAACAAATACACAAACAGATACAAATTACACAGTAATAATAGAAAAATATGAAAAATATCAACCAAAATTTAAAACAGGAATATCATTAAGTTTAAACATACGAAAATTAAAGAACATAAATTTAGTCATTATCCAGTGGCAATTTGCAGAGTTTTCTAACTGATCTTTTGAATAGTGCGTCATTAGTTTTGATAGAAGCCACTCTTACACAATTGTCTTTGCCTGGGAAAACATCAATAATTCGTCCTATACGCCATTTCAATGGTGGCAAGTTTTCGTCCTTAATCAGCACTGGATTCCCGATCTTGAGATTAGTTTCTGGTGAGAACCACTTCGGACGTTGTTGCAAGCGACTCACATATTCGGAATTCCATAGTTTCTAGAAGTGTTGCTCAAGTTTTTCGGTCAGTTGCCATCTTGTTAGTTGATTGATTTTTGACGATGAAAAGTCAGTTTCTGCAACTGCATTTAGTGATCCTCCAATAAGAAAGTGGCCTGGCGTGAGGACTGATAGATCACTTGGGTCGCTGGACATGGGAGAAAGGGGACGAGAATTGAGGCACGCCTCTATTTGAACTATGATGGTATATAGTTCTTCGTATGTAAATATTACATTTGCAATTATGCGTTTAAGGTGAAACTTCACCGACTTTATGCCTACTTCCCCGACTTTATGCCTGCCTCTCATATGAGGGGCAGCTGGAGGATTGAAGTGCCAGTGAATACTTTCCTCTGACAAGTGTCGAACAATCGCCTTATTATGGTTGTGAGATGCAGCCAGAACAGACAGTTCATCGAGTTTTTTCTTCGCACCCACAAAATTTGTGCCACAGACGCTATAAATGTCAGCACATTTACCTCTTCGAGAAATAAATCTTTTCAAAGCTGCTAGAAAAGGGGGATAGCTCGCTGACCAGTTTACAGTGGATTGCTCTTGTAGCAAAGCACACAAAAAGAGCTAAGTATGCTTTACATGTTTTGGATCTGGTTCCTTTTGACATTCGAATAATAAAGGGGCCAGAGAAATCCACACCACATCTTAGAAACGGACGGGTAGGAGTAATTCTTACAGACGACAAATCTCCCATCATTTGTTTGAAAGTGAAAGCTTGCACCTTGGCACATGTTAAGCATTTCCTAGTGACTCTCCGAATGGCACTTCCAGTTGAAATTATCCAAAACTGTTGTTGAATGCTTGACTGAAGTAACTGAGCATGCAAGTTCGTAATGTGGAACCAAAAAATTAGTAATTAGTCAAAAATCCATATTTTGGCAAAAGTACAGGAAATTTTTGACTTTCAGGTAATTTAGCATGTCGAAGGCGACCGCCCACCCTGAGAAATCCTTATTCATCAATGAACGGATTTAAGGATAAAAGTTTGCTTTTTGCAGGCAGCGAACGGGAGTTTTTCAAGGCAGATATTTCAGGTTGAAAATTTTGTTCTTGGGCACATTTTATCCAAAATTTAAGTGCCTGATCAAGTTCTTTAGATGTTAGAAATCCGGATTTTCTTTCATTTCTTGGCAGCTTACAGTTGGAGATAAAGCGAAAACAAAATGCTGTCACTCGCTTCAATTTGGAAAGTGTAGAAAATTTATGCAAGAGATCAAAGGTTTCATTTATTTGCGTAGTTGCAGTTGCTAGGTTATTAGCTAAAAGTTTCCGCCTTTCCTCCATTAGAACTTCCTCAGTTTCAGCACACTGGAAGGGTTGTTCAATAATGGAATCTGATATGGGATGGGATTTGGAGCCTTTCCACCATAAAGGAAAGTTTTTCAACTGTTTCAACATTCCCCTTGGAGCGCAGTCGGCGGATTCAATTTTCCACCGATGTGCTTCCACAGAGCTCCTGGCAATAAATTGTGTATTTTCGCGACTCTATGTGCCACGAATGTTTTCCAGCGACTCGGGTGTGTCGACAACCAACAAAGAACTATAGTTGAATCTGTACAGCACCATATCTTGGGGGATTTGCTGCACTGCAAAGCTCTACAAGTGAAGTTAATAAGTTTCGATAAGTGAAGTTAATAAGCACGTAAACAAACCGCCGTATATGCCCTTTCAGAAGCATCACTAAATCCGTGCAGTCCAATGATTTCCGTATTTGGTTGCAGGATGTATCTGGGAATTTTTATTTCTTTAATATTTGGTAGATCTTCACATAATGAATGCCACTCTTTCTGTAAATCTGCAGGAAGATTTTCTTCCCAGTCTATTTTTAATTTCCAAAGCTCTTGCATGAATAGTTTAAATTTAATTACAACTGGTGAAACCCATCCCAAGGGATCAAATATTTTGGATATGTTAGATAGAACAACACGTTTCGTGAAAAGTTCTGATATAGCTGACGTATTCAATTTGAATGAAAATCGGTCAGTTCCCGGATTTCACAAGACTCCTAGAGTTTTAATGTCGTCATTTATTTCTACGGGTAATGTGGCAGCACAATATTCAGGAGGTAAATTTTCAAGCACCTCAGCTTCGAAACCCACTTTTTAATATCGAATCCTCCGCATTTAAGCATTTCAATTATTTCTTGCTGTAGTTGGAAGTGCTTCATCAACTGAATCAAATCCAGCCATTAAATCGTTGACATAGAAGTCTCTTTTAACGACCTTTGATGCATGAGGATGACGATTCTCTTCCTCGACGGCAATCTGTTGAAGACACTTCGTGGTTAAGTAGGGCGCAGATGCAGTGCCGTAAGTTACCGTAAGTAAACGGTAATCCCTAACCGGCATATCTGATGACTCTCTCTATAGTATATGTTGATAATCAGTGTCATCTGGATGAATTAAATTCTGCCGGTACATTTTTACAACGTCGGCAGTCATTGCTATTTTGTTCTTGCGGAAGCGCAGTAATAGAGAGGCAATGTCGTCTTGCAAGGTGGAACCAACCATTAATTTATCATTTAAAGATAACCCATTTGACGTTTTTGCTGATGCATCAAAAACGACGCGAAACTTCGAAGAATAATCCGAACTTTTCATGACCGCGTGATAAGATAAAAGGTTTCTTTAGAAACGTTAACCTCCGAACATTGTTGCATGTGCCCTAAACTTTCATACTGATGCATGAATTCTAAATAAAGCTTCTTTTTTTCCGGTTTGTTAACAAACCTTTTTTTATTTGTTTTAAACGACGTTCAGCAATTTCGCGGATGTACCTAATTTGATTTGAGTATCCCGAAAGGGCAATCGAACTACGAATCTCCTATCTTCATTGCGCGAGTAAGTTGACTGAAAATGCTCCTCGCAAGCCATTTCCGAAGGTGTTAGTATTTTAACGTTTGGGAGTTCCTCTAATTCCCAGAATTTTTCAACTTCGAACTCTGCATCACAGCGAGTGAAATGAGTAGAAACTGGAACTTCAGGATTAGAATTTACACTTCCATTCACTTTTCCTATAATTATCCAGTCGAAAACTGTTTCTAAGGCGGCAAATGAACTGTCACAAGATGTCAAACGACCGCTGAGTAATAGATGAGGGAAGATATCCTCCTAACAAATTGTCAATAGGATTTGTTTGGTAGAGGCGTTCATCAGCTAACTTTAGATGCTTAAACATATTCGTACGGGACGAATCTACTGGGTACTGAGGTAAATCACAAGTTATTTTTTGTAAGATATGAGCATCTACAGTTAATAACGCTTCTTTAACGCTGTATGAAGAGAGCTTCAACTGTACAAGGCCCTTTGCCGCACCTACGGCCAGTGGTGCACCCAGGATTTTTTTCTTGGGGAGGGCCGAGATAAACGGATAAAAATATTTATAATGCATGGCGGGGGTGAGATGAACGGATAAAAATATTTATAATGCAAAATCAATATTCATAATGCAATTTCTATTTCTTTAGGGGGACAGGGCCCCTGTCCATCCCCCTTGGGTGAGCCACTGCCTATGGCAGTAGCTGTTAAACCAGACAGCTTAACATTTACTTTCTGACGACGAAGTCCAAGTAGCTGAACACATGCTTCATGGATAAAATTCTTTTCTGAACCCGAGTCTATAATAGCGCGACAAGAATGCGATTTGCCTCTTGAGTCGAACACCTTTATAATAGCTGTGGGCAGCAAAACATTTGAAATATGCACTCTAGAGTGCGAACAATGATTTGACAAAGAATGTTCACTCTTGATAACTGCCTCATTAAAAGCTTATGTTTCATGCAACAATGTATTATGAGTTTCATTACATTTTTTTCATTTTGTACTTTTACATCTATCTGAAATGTGCCCCGTGCGCAAACAGTTAAAACGTAATTTATTTTGTTTCACGAATTCCTTTTTATGATTTAAACTCTCCTCCTTAAATTTATCACAATGGTATAATGAATGTGATTCTGAGTTACAAAATGTACAAGCACTTGATGCTGTGTAATGACTGGAAATAGGATATTTATGCTGTTTAGGTTTCGATTGAAATCCGAATGTTCTTGCTGGCGCCAACTTGTGTGGCGAGCTCATGATTCGTTTTCATTGACTTAACGAGCCTAGCGTAGCTGCCCCATTCTCTATGAAGGAATAGAACATTTTGTACGTGGGTAACTCGCCTTTACCCAGACTTAATGTAAACTGACGAAGCGTTTCGGGGTCGAGTTTCTTTTTGAGGAAATATATTAAAATAGTATCCCAATGTTCTGTGAGTTGCTTTAATATTTCTAACGTATCGAGACATTGGTTTTTAACATCAAGTAGTTTTCTTAAGACCATTGCCTATTCTTGATTTAAATTTGGTTGGTTAAATAATTTATCTAAGGTTACTGTAATTATTTCTGCTTGATTCTCAAATCTATCGCAGATTAACTTCCCTGCTCTTTTATAATTATCATTTTTATTGGTAGAGCTTGAATTAAAATGGCTGCTTGGCCCTTTAGAGATAACTTAAGATATTGTAATTTTTGGGCCTCCGACAATGATAAATTATTGTGTATTGTTGCGAGGAATAAATCTTGAAAGGACAACCAGTCACTAAAATTCCCTGAGATCGTAGGTAAGTCAATTCTAGGCAATTTTACAGATGATATATCAGAATTCTGAGAAATTGTTACGCTCGAATTTAACTCACTTTTGGTTTGGGTTTTGACTGCTTTAGCAATTTTTTTTTTAATAATTCTACCCTAGTAGCTATTTCATCGTACCCCTGTTCGCTGTTTTCAGTTTCAGCATCAGTTTGACATAAAACCATAATATTTGTAATCACATCATTCAATTTAGTCCACAACTCATTAACTTGCTCACGATAAATTTCTAATTCTTCAAGATCACACTCATTATTATCAATTTTCAAAGTTAAAATATTTAATAACGAGTTGTTCTACTCTTTAGGGTGTTATTATTATTATTATTATTATTATTAAAAAAATACACATAAAATTCCCGTGTACCACAAAGTATCACACGGGACTTACAGAGGTAAGTATTGTAGCGTACTGGATGTATGGATGTATGGTCTTATTTTTCCAAAGACCCCACAAGTGCTTGAGACACAGCTGCGTGTTTTTCAAGGAAAAGTTCTGCGAGTTTCCACCAGCTTTGAACACGTGGGGGGATTAAAAACATTTTCCCACAGATGCAACCAGTAAAGCTGTCATCCTAACGTTTCTGCAATGCAATAAAGTTACGAAGGAACTGTCACCAGCGATTGCCGACCCCTGTATGGGAGAGACGCTAGTTAGAACGCGGCCTGTACGGACGTGTGTTTTATAGGCTCCGTACGTGGTAAATCTACACGGAGTTAAATTGAATATGTTGTAACCTTAAATGTTAAGTTTTTCTGTTTGTAAATAAATTTCCTCGTTAAGTTTCTGTTTTAAAAATTGGCTTCGCATGTTATTTAGGACTCTGTCTTACTTTGTTATGGATCCCATAGTAGTAATTTTTAGCAACGCCTCAGAGAGAATCACCTTACCTACTTACAGTGACGCCACAGTATAAAACACTAAGAAAACAGAAGAAACAGACAAATCAAAATAAAAGAAAAAGAAACTAAGAAGAATTACAAATATGTACAATAAGATTACAAAATAAGCCGAAAGCACACTTCCCAGAAACGAGCAGAAAGAAATTGGGAGGCCAGTTAATATTTAAGTCCTTAAGTGCCAATTTAAAAATATTTCTCTTCCTGCGGTATTTCGAAGACAAAAACAGAACATGTTCAGCATTTTCCTCGCCACCAACGCTGCAGTCACAGGGGGTCGCCGAACACAAGTTGAATCTACTCAAATAGCTCTTAAAATTTCCATGTCCTGTGAGGAACTGAGTCAATTTGTAGTTAACAAAGAAGTGATGGCATGAGAGTCTCATTCTAATGGACGGGGAAAATTTCTTGGTTAAACTACCATTATTTGAGCTGATGTATTCTTGGTTCCATGACTCCACCATACTCTCAAACATGACCTTCTTAAAAAAAGATTTGAGAATATTGACACTAATGTCAATTTCACGCTTTGTGGCAGACTTGGCAAGGAAGTCGGCTCGCTCGTTACCAAAGATACCTGTATGTCCACAAACAAAAGCAAAGAAAACAGAGACGTTTTTATTATCAAGGGTTTTGAGTTGCCTTTAAATTTCGACGATAATGCTATTGGCAGAAGAAATACATTTTAAGGTCTCCAAGGATGAAAGGGAATCGGTACAAATGAGATAATCTTTGTCAGCACTATCTCGATCCATGATCCATTTAATGACAAAGTTTAAACATAAAAGTTCAGCTATAAAAACAGTGCATTCATTCTAAATTGAATTGCTGAATCTAAATTGAAAATGCTCGAGTTCAATGACATTCTTGAAGGCAACAAAAGCGAAACCAACCTTGCCATCAATTTTACTGCCATCAGTATAGCAAGTAACAGGAAAATCACCTGCAGTTTTATTGCAATAATTAATAACATTGATAGACTTTCTTTCTGAGGGATGAGGAAGATCAGATGGAGGTAAAACATAATCGTAACCAGAAGTAGAAGAAGTAGAGAAATTTTCTCTAAAGGCAATATTATGAAGAATGGCAGTGTCGATCGGAGGAAAACCAGAAATTGCATAAACAGACTCATAGCTTAAGGTGCGATATTCACATAAGACTCGCAAGAGAATACGTCTTTGAATGCGTCGGAGATATTTACAATTAATCTTCTTGAGCGCCGTACCCCAAGCTCTAGAGCCGTACAAAATAAAAGGTTCAATGATTTGCTTATAAATGAGCGAATGGACATCAAACCTGATGCCGTACGTATTTCGTGCAATGCGACATAAACCACGTTGCAATTTGTCACACTTCTCTGAAATGAAACATAGGTGTTTTTTCCAAGAAAATTTGCAGTCAAGAAGAACCCCAAGATATTTAAATTGCCCTACCACAACCAAGGGAGTTCCGTCGAGAAACAGCTGGAATGCGTCATAAAGAACATTGCGCTTTTCAATAAACATGACTTTGGTTTTAGCAGAGTTAAATTCCAATTTAAAATCTTTTGACCATTCGGTAGCAAGGTTCAAGGTCTCTTGAGCACAAAGGAAAGTCGCAGGAAGATCCCTACCCTGGAAACAAAACAGGAGGTTATCCGCAAAAGCAATAGTATCACAACAGGCAAGTTTATTAAGTTTTATGAGGAGATCGTTAATAATCAAATTCCAAATGCAGGTCCAGAAACTGAGCCTTGAGGGCAACCCCTCTCAAGCCGATGGATAGTGGAAGCCGAGCCCAGTCTCATTTTGGCTACTCTGTCTTTTAAAAAGTCAGCAGCCAGTGAAAAAATATTCAGTGGTAGTTCCGCTTTTTTAAGAAGGTTGAGAATGCAAGGCCACCAAGCATTGTCGAAAGCACCTTTTATATCCAGAAAAATCAAGATTGTGTGCAAATTTTTCTTTTTACCTCTCTGAACAATCTCACTTAAACGTAACAAAGCATCCTCAGTACTCTTCTGAGGTGTAAAGCCGTACTGGTCACTAGAAAAAAAATCTTCCCGGCGCAAAAATCAGCAAATTCTGTTAACGAAAATTTTCTCCAAGCACTTACCTAAAGCAGGAAGTAAGCTAATACATCTGAGACTATTCAAATGAGGTATTTCCCTGAGGACTCATTTCCCTTGGGGATAAGTATCACCTGTGCACACTTCCAAACACGTGGAAAAATACCAACATCCAGACAAATATTAAAGAGTTTATGGAGAAAAGAAGGAAACATAAAATGGAACTGTTTAATGATCTCATTTGTGAAGGAATCAAGACCAGGTGATTTATTTGGCTGTAGCATAGCGATAACTATATTAACTTCATCACAGGAAAAAGGAGGATCTAGAGAAGAAAGGTAAGCGGTTTGAGCAGGCCTGCGGTACTCTCTGTGTAAGTCGTCATCTTCCTCTGAATCAGAGGGGAAGGATTTTTGAAGCACAGCATTTATTGTCTCTTCTGAAGAGTTTGTTGTTTCCCCTCACGGTAGATGAATACCCGTTATTTCAATTGTTTTCATGAAATTTCTTTTAACACCGTAAGTATAAATTTTTTTTCCACACGTTATTAACATCAATGGTCGAATGAAATGTCTTCCAAGAGTTGGATTTAGCGTCAATAAGCATTTGATTATATTCTTTTCTATATTGAAGATATTTACACTTATACAGCTTCCTACGAATCGAATTTCTAGAATGTTGAAATCTACGCATTAAGTCTCTTTCTCATACAACTAATTTCAACAGACCACCAAGGAACATTGTGCACGCCATGATTTTTAACAGGCATTGAATATAAGCACGCCTTGAAAAGAACCGAGCCAAATTCTTCAACAATAGTATTAAGACAAGAACCATCAGTACAGCGACTAAGAATGTCAAGGAAACGGGCAACATGGGAGGAGCAAACATTCCGAAAACGACCCCAGTTAGCTTTCTTTGTATTGAATATTATAAAGGGAATATCTAAAGCGTCGCATCGGTCAGTGGAAAGGCAAAATTGAAATTCTATCATGTGATCAGAAAGGGATTCATTTGCAGAAAGACACCAGCATGAAGTATCCTCAAGCAAATCAGTAGCATCAACTGTAACATCAATGTAACTTGAACCTTGGGTGGCACGAAAAGTAGGTCCACAGTCTTCATTTATAACAAATAAGTTGTTGGCAGAAATAAAATCACTTAATTTATATCCACGAGCATCAGAAGAGGGACTAAATCAAAGTTCAGATTTACTATTGGAGTCCATACACCAAATCAATCGATTGAGATTTTTGTACGTAAAAACTTGACTAATTTTATGAAGATCTAGGTCAATGTTTCTTGGCTCAAAATAGTAGGAAAAAAGAGTGAACGTACTAATTCCAACAGAAACTTCTAAAGTGACCATATTATAATCAGTATTTTTAAAGTCAAGAAAAGTTGAAAGGTCACGCCAACGAACGATAATGGCCGCCTTAACAATGTCGGAATTAGAATCATAGTAAAGTCTATAAGTACTAGGATAACCTGGAAGAGAACCTTTGTAGCAATGGGGTTCCTGAACCAGCGCACAGTCAGTATCACCAGTTTCCGAGTGCTTCCATAGCTTGAATGTAAATAATAATCCTCGGTGAAGTTGGCTTAGAATTTCAACCACAGAAGTTAACGTTCGTTAGAGATCCTCACTGGTGGCTCCAAAATGAAGAAGCAATTCCTCTCCTGCTGCTGATGTGGCCAGACTAAACCAGGACTTACTTTTTAGAATTTATTATATACATAAGCATATGATATTTACAAACATATTTACAGTTTACGAATCTGATGGGATCTTTTCCCAAGACCAACCATCATGGCGGAACCGAACGCTCTCACCCACATTCCGTGCCGTTGAGTCCACACCTGCGCGGTTCTCCTCTTACATCAGAGACATCTGTGGGCGGTCTATACAAACCAAACACCTTCATAATTTTCTTAAAGCTTAAAAAGCGATAAATACTCGTGAGGTTATTTATTCCAGATCCCTAATTTTGAGATTCCACTTCCCCGGAGCAGCAACTTTAAAGACAGTCCTAGGTCTCTTATCTCCGAAGGTGGACAGTACCTGATATATTATAAATTTTGGCAAACTTGAAAAAAAGCCCAAACACGAAACTGTCACTGGGATAACAACTAAACGTCAATGCTAAAAATAATTAGTTTGAAATAGTCACAATAATATGGCTATAAAATGCAGTTTGTATTGAAATACCAGGTGATCATAATTAAACTTGGCCTATTCAAAGCCCTCTGTAGCTGTAACTAAAAGGCGGATTGAGGTGAAATTTTGCAGATAGACAATTCAAAGGATGCGCTGAAAGATTTTTAAAAAAGTCTGCTAGGGGGCGCATTACATGGGAGTAATTTAAACAACCTTCAAATTCCAATTCAAGCATAATTTATTTGTTACACACTGTCTACCGACGTGAAGAAAATTGTTCAATGTGAGCTCCCTCATTAGTATGAAAAATGTGCAGGCAATGAATAGCGTGTTCAACAGAGGACCGCAGCTGGTCGCCAATAATCTGTCGAACAAACAATGTTTTGGGGTCCTTCAGGTCAGCCAAAGTTGTAATATTCCCCCTATAAACAACGTCTTTTAAATGACCCCATAACCTAAAATCACATGGAGTGAGATCGGGAGAACGGACCGGCCAAGGAGTAGGAAACGATCGGCTAATCACCCTGTCATCCTCAAAATGTTGGCTCAAAAACCTCCGCACACAGAGTCCATTATGTAGAGGGGCACCATCCTGCATAAAAGTAATAGACTCAAGGCATTGTTGCTGCTGGAGTTGAGGTATAACGAAATTGCTGAGCATGTCACGATATCTGAGGGCTGTTACAGAACATGTGACAAGGCCATTATCTTTAAGTTCTTTGAAAAAGAATGGTCCAAGGATAAATTGGGAAGTGAATCCGCACCAGACGGTAACTTTAGGCGAGTGTTGCGGAATTGGAGAAGGCACGTGGATTTTCCAAGGCCCAAATTCAACAATTCTGGGTGTTCACTGTTCCGTTCAGATAAAAATGAGCCTCGTCACTCCAGACAATGTTCCACGGCCAGGAGTCATCGATTTCCATTCGGGAAAGAAAAGACAGGGCAAAAGATAAGCGACGGTCATTGTCGGTAAGAAGCAGTTGCTGGTTGTGGCTGATCTTATACGGAAAAAATTTCACTAATTTTCTCAGGATCTTCTGCACTGTGCTATACGGTACGTCTATTTGTCGTAACACTGCACGTGCACTGCTGACTCCATGATCATTTGTCAGTAACTGCTCGACAACGGCCGTTGTTACTTCTGAAACGACTTCTTCGCTGTTAGGCTTTCGCTCTCTGCCACGTTGAACGCTTAAACACCCAGTGTTTTCAAATCGAGATATCATGTCTCTCACACCGTGTGAAGATATTGGACCCCGACGCAATTTCTTTTGACGTCGAAATTCGCGAAGAGCTGCAACAACATTTCCCTGGTTTTGATAAAAAAGTTTTACGATTAACGCACGTTCTTTTAATTTAATTGCCATCGTAATTGAAACAATGATACTCGTTCGATCTCAGCCTTTTTATATCCAAAATTCACTTTGAATTCGTATGTTTATAAAATCAGATTGTTTTCCTCTTCACTTGCAGTGCCACATTTATCAATTTTTGTACCGTCATAATGCTTGATAATGTAAAAATAAAAGTTTTAAATGACTGTTTACTGTGCACAGTTATTTATTGCATGACTTTTCAAGCATTTAGGCTGCAATGCGCCCCCTAGCGGACATTTTTTAACCTTTTTTGGGGGGGCTGAATCTTTCAGTGCACTCTATGAATTGTCTATCTGCAAAATTTCAGCTCAATCCGCCTTTTAGTTACAGCTACAGAGGGCTCTAAATAGGCCAAGTTTAATTATGATCACCTGGTAGATTGGCTGGAAAAGCTACAATCGTCTTTTGCTATACGAGAGGTAATAAGGCCGAGGCCTACATTTTAAAGCCGAATACGAATGGCTGCAAATATTCGGGCCATGTTAAGCTTGATTACTCGTCCTAGGCAATAGATTTGTACCTGTGTTCCTCACTGATGATTTGGATTAAATTAACAGCGAGGAAATTATTATCAGGATGGGCAAAAGTTTCAGCTAATTGCCACTAGATGGCAGCAGGTAGAAGCAAGTGGTTTGATACTAGTACATTTATGCTTCTTGATGAAAGCGTAAGTGTGGTTAAATGTGTCAGTGCGGCGGGTGGAAGGTCGCCTTCAAACTACGGCTTAAGATTTCTGGGAGGCACGCTATTCTCAGTTCAGAACAGCTTCCTTATCTGAGCGGATGCTCGCCAGGCCCAATTTTTGAGCCAACCTTGGCACCGATTTTTTTACCCAAAGCCCTCCGCACGGCAAGTGGGTAGGACTGGTTCTTAAACCCTGCCCCTTCGCGCTACTCCTACGACAACGTGCAACACAGCTTATTTGTTTACCGCCTTCAAAAAAGTAAGAATATAAAGAAATTTATTGAATAATTAAGCCTTACTTGTAAATTAGTTGTTGCTGTTGTTTCTTATGCCCCCCTGGTTTGAAGTTTCAGACCAGGTCCATATAAGCTTCGGGCTAAAGTGTGCGGCTCCTGTTTAAATTAGCACCACAAGGGTCGGAGTCCGTCTTAGCTAATTCCCACCTTAATTTTGACCGAACACTCCCGGGGGGGCAACATCTGAGGGGATCGTACAATCTCCCACCCTCATTGACCTTTATAGAGGGACCCTTACTTGTAACTTATCCGGAGATGATTTTTTAAAACAAAATTGATGTTTATTATAAGATAAACGTCGTTCATCTTGAAAAAAAAAAGTTTGATATTTATCATTTTTCTTTTTAATTGTAGTTATGATCTCAGATATGTATTGTAAATATTGTTTCCGTAGTTTTATCCATCATTGACCAACCTACAACTAAACTTAGAACTATAACAGGAATTAAAATTTAAAACAGCTAACTATAGCATTAAAGTTACGTCTAAAGAACCACAGCTTAAAACATTGTCCATTTTAAATAAAATAGTTAACTCAAAAAATCTTTAAAATTCTTGAAAAAAATTTATAAAGTAAAAATAATTTTCTAAACTAATATTCAATTGATAAACCTAATCACTGTAAATAAAGTAAAAATAAATTCAAATTTAACAATCTTATTCAATCTGTATCAGTTTAATATAAATATATTATATAGCAATATATTATGATACATACATACATACATACATATATATATATATATATATATATATATATATATATATATATATATATATATATATATATATATATGTGGGGTGTGCTGGAACTGAGGAACGACGCCTTCATACACACTCGCAGGGTTTATTTTATCACTACACAAGACACTTAAACATATAATATAATGAAATGAGGTTTCTTAGCTCCTACTCGAGCAAAGCGATCTCTCCTCCGCGAGAGCGTACTTCCAACTGGCGTATTTCGTCTTCAAACAGGAAGTGGTGGGAGGGTCCTCTAGCGGCTAAAAGTAACTCGCTACCACATTCGGCATCCTGACTCCCGTTTTCGGCCTCGAAAACAACAGTCACTATCAAACTATGGATCTTGAAAGTCTCTGAAAAATAACAATACAAAGTAAAAAAAAAGAAAAGAAAATGGAGTGTTCAGAATCTGCACAGTTTTAAGCTGGAACCGACCAGGGCTTCATGTGGTCAGCTGCTGTGGAGGTGCAACCAGGACCTTCATGTTGTCCTACTTTTTCCACTTCGTACCGATCGTTGCCCTTTATTGTTGTTACTCGGTATGGTCCAAAGAACTTTGGTCTTAGCTTTAGACCGTTTGCAAACTGCGTGCGTTGTATGGCCACCAGGTCATTAACGTTGTACACCTGCGCCTTTTTTCTTTTTCTATTAGACGTTTTTCTGTTCTCTTCCTGTATTCTTAGAATGTTCTTTCTAGCATCTTCTCTTATATCTTCTCTGTCCTTCATCAGACAGTTCGTTTCTTCTTCTTCGAGAATTTCTACGATCTTCAGATCCTCTCGATTTCTCATTTTTACACCGGTGAGGAGCTCAAAGGGTGAATTCTTTGTGCTTCTGCACGTCGTGCTATTTAAGATCCGCTGGACATCTGCGACATGCTTGTACCATTTGGTAGGATCTTCAATGGACAATTTGGCTAGGACTGGGATCAAAGTCAAATGAATTCCCTCCACCTGTCCATTTCCCCGTGGAATGCCGGTAGTTGTAAATACGTGTCGAATTTTCTCTTGCGCACAGTAGACTTCAAAGTCCTTGGAGGTGAAAGCCGCACCTCTATCTGTTATTACCCTCGAAGGATTTCCGAAAATCGCTTGTTGCAGTCTCAATTTCTGCAAGGCATCTTGGGTTGATGTAGACTTTACTGGGTAAAGCCAGACGAATTTTGTAAATGCATCAACAACGGACAAGATATGATTATAGCTCTTATTTGTTGACGATAAGGGTCCAATAAAATGTAAATGAAGAGTGCTCAGCGGAATACTCTCTTTGGGTATAGGGTTCAGCAAACCTTCGCCCTTCCCTCGTTTTCTGTCACACAATATGCACTCTACACAATTTGCAATGACTTGTTCGATTCGTTTTCTGAGGCTAGGAATATAAAAGTCCATCTTCAGCAGATCTTCCGTTTTAGACACTGCGAAATGTCCCTTGCTATGGATACCTCGGATGATTTCTAGCTCCAACGCTTCGGGGATCACAAGTAGTTCACGGCCATCCTCGTACTTGTATAGTACACCGTTTTTTACCGCGTAGTCTTCCTTGAGTCCTTGCTCGAGTAAGGATTTTAACAACTGGAGGCTCTCATCACTATTTTGCGCAGCTGCAATTTTAGCGGTAACTTCTCCCTGAGAACGAGTAATCATCATGACCGCGTTTCTACTCACCGCGTCAACGTGCTTCATTTGCTGTCCAGTTCTGTGAACGACTTCGTATTCAAACTTTTCAAGAAGTAAAGCCCATCTCACCACCTTGGGAGTTAGGTCTTTTTTTAACATAGTCTTCTGAAAAGCATCACAGTCCGTAATAATTTTGATTTTGGACCCCAGAAGATAGTTCCTGAATTTTTTTAGAGATTCTACTATAGCTAAAACGTCAAGCTCATAACTGCATAGCTTTTCTTGTTGGGGGGTTGTTTTTTTGCTCATGAAGTGTATGGGGTGTAATTGTCCATCACCAGATTTTTGGAGCAACACGGCGCCGAAGCCATGGCTGCTTGCGTCCGTATGCAACTCTAGTGGGGCTCCTTGTTTGAAAATGTGAAGAACAGGGCCTGTCGACAAAAGTTCCTTCAGTCTGTTAAATGCTTCGTTTTGTTCAGGTCCGAATTTGAATTCTACCCCGTTACGAACGAGGTCACTCAAGGGTTTCGCAATTTTTGAGTAGTTGGCAATAAATTTTCTGAAGTACCCTGTCAGACCCAAGAAGCTCTGAATATGCTTTAAGGTTTTGGGCTCTGGAAAATTTTGAACCGCCAAAGTTTTATCAGGGGAGGGATGAATTGTACTATCTTCAATAATATACCCCAGAAATTCTATTTTTCTTTTTAAAAACTGACATTTTTTAAAATTAATTTCCAAACCGTACTCCTTGGCTACTTCTAAAACGCGTTTCAACTTCTCTAAACCCTCTTCTTCAGTACGTGCCGGTATAATAAAGTCATCCATATACACAACAACAGTGTTATCCCGCATTAATTCCCTAAACACATTGTAAACGAATCTCTGAAATACACTTGGGGAGGTTGACAAACCAAAAGGAGCTTTAAAAAATTCGTAAAGACCAGCATGAGTAATAAAAGCCAAATATTTCGTGCATTGTTCCTGCACGGGAACATGAAAAAAACCGTTTTTCAAGTCTAACGTTGAGAAGACCTTTGCTTCACCCAAATGATCTAAAACTTCCTCCACTTGAGCCATTGGGAATGAATCTTTAACTACTTTCTTATTTAACTTCCTGAAATCCACGCATAACTGCGAAGTTCCATCCCGTTTTTTACACGAAACGATAGGCGAAGAATAGTCCGAACAGGAAGGTTTAATAATCCCATCCCCTATCTGTTTATCGACAATTTTTTGTTCTGCAAAAGGAATTCTCCTGGATCGTTGAGAAACAGGTATGTCATCTTTTAATACGATATTCATTTTTAAACCTGTGCCACGTGGCTTTTTCTGCGATGTGTACTCTTTAATCAAACCAGAAATAGTATTACGCAATCCCTTATCAACAATGTGTGTTAAATCCATCCCGCTCTGATCTACAGCTGCCGAAATAAAAAACAAAAAGTTTCTCGAGACAGGCAAAGAATTATTGCCGCTTTCCGAAACCACAGTGTCGCCTACACAGGAGTTATTGAGTAATTGTAAACATTTAGGTGGAAATATCCCCTCCACTATAAGTTCGGAACAGATCACCGCTTCAAGGTCAACCCGCTCGTCACTCTCGCATAAAGCAAACTGAAAATTCGCCGTGTCAGCGTTGATCACGTTGCCAAAACAACTTTGGATTTTCAATTCCCCAGTAGAATGTTTATCAGGAAAGAGAGATTTTCTCAAAATAATCAGCTCACTTCCCGAATCTTTTAAACAGTTTATTTTTTTCCCATCCACGAATAAATCAATATATTCTAGCTCGTTCTTGGCCGTGCTATCCGATTTACTTTTCAGTCCTGATGCTATATTTTCCCGTTTATTATATGGATTTCCACTTTTTTCGAAACGTTTAGGACAATTTCGTGCGAAATGAAATGATTCCCCTCTATCACCACAAACATAACAGATTCTTTCGGAAATTCGCTCGACAGGGTTACTCAGTGATTCCTTAAAATTATATTGTGTTTTTTTAGAATAGTTTTTGTTAAAGCTAGACCTTTTGTTTATTGTATTATCCACTCGCGTCTTATTGACCTCGGCTAAAGACTTTCCTCTAGATGAATAATATAAATCACATTCTCTCTCTAATTCATTAGGCTTAAAAAAAATTTTACCCTCCCGAATACTAATGTGCTCCCTAGTTTTAAAATCTAGTGTTTCATACAATTTGTCAGAAACTATAAGCTCACACAACTTTTTAAAATCATCAACTTCCCTTAGCTGGCAATAGTAATCGAAAGTCGCACTTAAACGCGAAGAGAATTGAACGTGCGATTCATTATGATTTCTCACCGAATTTTTAAAATTACTTAAACAATCGCGTGGCGTTGGCTGAAATTCTTTTAAAATTAATGCTTTTAATTTATCATAATCAGCAATTTCTTGTTTGGTAGCGTAAGCTAGAACATTATTACCCTTTTCTCCCAATAGGTTAATTAGTACTTCCGATTTCAACTTAACGGGAACGTTTTTGGCACTAAAAGCTTTTCCAAGTGATTTGAAAAACAAATGCAGAGCTTCCGGTTTCTCAGGGACAGCTATTGTTAACGTTTTAACACTTCTAATCAAAGTCTCTAAATTATCCGATTCTGATTCAGAATCTCTAAGCACCGAACAATCTGAAATTTCACTAGTACTAGGTGACTGTAGTTTTAGTCTTTGAAGCTCAATCTCCTTCTCGAATCGGGTTAATTTTATCTTTTCAAGTTCAATTTGTGACTGCTCTGCAGCGGTTTTAGCTTTTTCATCCTCCACGATCGATTTTATAGTACCGCGCACAAATTCAGGGTCGGTTTTGAAAATGTCAGAACTTACAATCAAAGTTTTGATTTCTACCACTTTCGCTTCAGCCGGCACCGTCTGGCCAAGCTCTTCCGCGACTACCCTCAATTCTTGTTTTTTTTTTTATTACTAAGCATGCTCATAGTGTTCATAAAAATTGTGCCTTACTTTTGCTTTCAAAGTATCACTGCTAGTCCAACTCGGCGCTTTACTTCTGTTTTTATAGATGCCGTTAGTCCATCCGGCTCGGGCCCCCAAATTTCCTGTGGGGTGTGCTGGAACTGAGGAACGACGCCTTCATACACACTCACAGGGTTTATTTTATCACTACACAAGACACTTAAACATATAATATAATGAAATGAGGTTTCTTAGCTCCTACTCGAGCACAGCGATCTCTCCACCGCGAGAGCGTACTTCCAACTGGCGTATTTCGTCTTCAAACAGGAAGTGGTGGGAGGGCCCTCTAGCGGCTAAAAGTAGCTCGCTCCCACATATATACGCTATGTACAAATGTATTAAGCTAAAATTAAATATATAAACTAAAGAAAATCATATTAGAAAAAACATACTATTACCAACACGTGCGAAAAACTTATGCTAAAATTTGTGCAGTCTCTTTCAATTTAATATAAATATATTATGCTATACATATATAAATATATAAATATGCTGTGTATAAATATATTAAACTTATATAAAATATATAAATTTAAAAAAATTATACAACACGTGCAAAAAAATATAAACTACGCTCTATCGGTCAACAGTCCGTTTACTTTTGACCCTCCCGAACCGGCTCTCTTACTATTACAGGAACTCTTGTGACGTAGCTCGTCGAGGCGGCTCTCCCGAGCGCTATAGAACGAGCCACGCCACAAGGATTAGCGCGAAATCATGCTGGCGATTAATCGCTCATTCAAAAGCTTCTCAGCACGTACAAGGGAATTAATGAAGTAAAACATTATTTTGATTTGCATTTGATTAAAACTGTTAAATCAGGTCATATATAAGCACCAGTTGGTATATATAAGCACCAGTATATAAGCACCAGTTGGTAAATAATTAGGCTGGATAAATATCGAGGAGAGAATGTCTGAATCATCTATATTCTCAAAAGTTCTGACTACTTGTCACTAGATGGCAGCAGTAGAAAGCTAGAGGATTGATACTTGTTTATCCCCCTAGATGGCGGTAGTAAATGTGTGATGCTTTCAAGACGCTACATGTGGGATTGTTAAGCCTCGTTTGCATCCTGTACACCAACTAACGACGAAATTTGATTAAAAGAAACTCCTGGGTGAATCCATGACCGCATTATTCCGGAATATGAAATCGATACTTGCGCTCTCTCTCTCTCTGTGTGTGTGTCTATATATATATATATATATATATATATATATATATATATATATATATATATATATATATATATATATATATATATATATATATACTATATATATATGTATATATATATATATATATATATATATGTGTGTGTGTGTGTGTGTGTGTGTGTGTGTGTGTATGTGTATGTGTATGTGTGTGTGTGTATGTGTGTGTGTGTGTGTGTGTGTGTATGTGTGTGTAAGTAAAGAATCTTTTAGAGAAGGGAGAATAGTTAAATAATTTGCAGGGGGGGCTTCAGGATAGTTTTTTCGTGGCGTTAAAACGTCACTTACATATTTCGGGACGCGCGACAGATTTTACGAGAAGAAACCACGGGGAAAAACTATTAATAGCATCGCGCTGATTGACGGGTTGTCCACGCCCCAGCCTCATCTGTGTACAAACGTCACGTAGTGGTGCGCGTACCTTGAAACAAAGAGTAGGTTAGTTAGAGCGGGGATGAGAATTCAATGATAGTGGAGCTCCGCGTTTTGGAAATGGCGAGCGCTTGACGCTGTGTTTTGGAGAGGTGGTTTCACCTTGAATCGAAGTAATAAACGTCAGAAAATGGACATTGCTGTATGTTGTACTGTGTTGGAGTTCCCTTCCACAACGCCACGAACTTGTATGAATACGAAAGACTACGAAATCCTATGAAAATAGCGAGCGTGATTCAACGCTTGTTATATATATATAGATAGATATACAGTGGATTCTCGATCGATCTTTCGCCGAATCATCGTTTTCCCGTATGTGTCGTTAAATTCACTCAGTCCCCACGATCATATTTCTTTGTTATGTTCCCGCATCTATCGTTTTTCCGCATTTATCGTTCAATTCAGTCAGTCCCTTGAAAAACTATAGATCGAGATTCCACTGTATGTATATATATTTGTCCTCGAGTCAAATTTTGAAGATTGAAAGGTAAGAAAAATAAGCTTATCACGCAGAACATACCCTCCAAGAATTAGTACATTTTCACATTTTGTGGTGTGTGTCTAGATCTCCAAAGATTAGGGTATTTAGGATTTTAAGGTCTTCATGTACATCGATACACAATAAAACTTCGCTGTATATAAATGTAGCCCCGCTAAACAGCCATATTTTGTACAGAACCGATTAAAGACTCCATAGAGCCAATGTTATGGAAGAAACGTCTTTTCGACGACCACCCTTCCAAACGACCACTTTGTTTCGGAACCGTTACTGGCCGTCATAGAGAAGTTTCGCTGTATGGAAAAGGCAAATATTACTCACTCACCGACTGATCACTGTATCTATGCAACCTTAAGTTATAGAAATCTTAAATTTTGTAGGGGATTCCTCTTAGACCCAAGGGGCTCCCTGAGAAATCTATTTTAAAAAATTCGAACTTTATGGGCTCAAGCCCTCCCCCCCCCCTAAAAAACACTGAATCTCTGGAACCATTAGGCCTTGGTACCTGAAATTTTGAATAGTGGTTCCTCTTAATCCCTAGAGGCTTACTAAGAATTTTTTTAAATACAAATTTTAAGGGGTTAATGCACTCCACCTCTAATAAAAACACACTATCTCTGGAACCATAAGGCCTAGGAACCTGGAATTTTGCAGGGTGGTTCCTCTGAGGCCCTAGGAACTCACTCAGAAATCTTTTTTTAAAACTCAAAATTAAGGGGGTTAAAAGGTCTTAATCCTTCACAATAAAACGCTGACTGACTGATTACTGCATCTCTGGGACCATTATATCTCAGGGAAAAAAATTTGGAATGGTGGTTTCGTTTAAGCTCTAGGCGGTCACTGAGAAATCTCATAAAAAATAGAAATTTTAAGGAGGTTAAAAGGGACTCGACTACCCCCTCCCCCTCCCCCCAAAAAAAAACTCTCTAACCAGCAGAGCCTGACTAAGGCAGGGGCATACGGGGCAGTTGCCCCGGGCCCCCACATCAGAGGGGGGCCCCCAAATCAAATAGAAAGTTTAGTAATAAGTATTAAGTTCTTCATTACTGAAGTAGTGAAGCAGAAGGGGGCCCCCAAAGAAGTTTTTGCCCCAGGCCCCAATTAGGCTAAGTCGGGCCCTGCTAACCAGTATCTCTGTAGGCCTTGGGAAGCTGAATTTTGTCCTCTGGTTCCAGTAATGCCCCAGGTGCTCACCAATTTTTTTTTAATTCAACCTTTTTTTAGAGTGTTAAAATAGGGGTTTTAATCCCCCCTCAAATTAAAAAAAAATCTGAAAACCATTTTCAATGTCGTATCATTGCCGTTAAATTATACGGTGAACTCTTTACGTCTAAAGTTAATTTAACCCTACGGTGCATCGCGTAGCCATTTGGCAACACATCTTTATTTCCACTAAAAATGTGTTCACTAACCGTTCCAAACGGCAACATTGCGTGTTTGGAAATCAATTTTAAGTGCTTTCAATGAAAAACTCTAGAAAAGTCCGATAGATGGCAGTAGCGGTACTAGAAGTAGGTTTAAACTGGAAACTTCAAAAATTTCCAAGATGGCTGTATCATGAATAGTTCTGGTATTAAAAATAATAACAAAATATATTTTTGTTGTGTCATAAAAAATATATTGGTAAAAATGGACTTTTATTTTTATAACAGAGTTGTTATAATGTGATTTTTGTCACTAAGAGATTAATTTCGGCCTAAAATACACTTGTTTCCAATCGGCAACATTATGCGAATACAGAAGTCGGATGCAACTCAACTCTTCAGTTACATTATTTGTTTACATCGATCTTTGATTAGTTATAGTGTGATATGCATTTTGTTTCTTCGTAGTAAATATGGAAAAAAATTATTTTAGAGATAAGGATGGTAAAAAAAAATTGCTGACTAATGAAATATGGGATGCACTGTCAAGTGGTAGTGAATTTTCTGAAGATAGCGATGAAGATCCCCTCTTTGATCCAACTACAGTTTTCAATAATGAAAGCGATAGTGAAGATGATATTACAGATCAGACTGTGATAAATGATAAAAATATTTCTTACACTGAACAGTGCTTGCCCTCAACTTCAAAATTTGAAGGTGTTAATGTAAAGAAGAAAAAAGATAAGAAAAAAATTTTATGGAAAAAAGGAAACTTAGAGCTCACTCAACTCATTTGAAAAGATAAGACAATATTTATATTTCAATGATAATCTGAGTTTGACAGAACAAAGTAAACAAGATAAATTATTTAAGATACGTCCTGTTATTGATTCAGTAAAAAAAAAAATTATATCAATACCTATGGAAGAATCGATTTGTATTGATGAACAAATGTGCGCCACCAAAATTAGGCATCATATGAAACAGTACATGCCAAATAAACCTCATAAATATGGTTTTAAATTGTTTGTGCTTAGTGGGGTCAGTGACGTAGCGAGCATAACTGGCGCCCGGGGCATAATACCCTATTGGCGCCCCCCCGAAAGGCTCTCTGTTTAACGACTTTCAATGGACCGTGAAAAATCGTCCTTAAGTAGAGATAGCTCTTAAACAGAATTTGTGAAAACATAACATTTCCCATAATGTCGGAAGGGCCGGGACTGAGAAATATCGTCTTTAAATAGACATCGTCGTTAAATAGAGCGTCGTTAAACAGAGAGCCAACTGTATATAGAATTAGTTATTTTGGGACCATTTAGTGCCCCTCTGCGAGTGGCGCCCGGGGCATGATAGACCCCCTTGCCCCCCTCTCGCTACGCCACTGAGTGGGGTATCTGGTTTCGCTAACGATTTTGAAATTTACACTGGAGCAGATAATGGCATGAATCATTTTTCCAATGAACAAGATCTCGGAGCAAGTAGTAATGTTGTAGTGAGATTAACTGGTTCAGTAACTGAACATGCTAATCATAAACTTTACTTTGACAACTACTACACTTCAATAGATTTAATGACATACTTAAAAAATAAAGGAATATTATGTCTTGGAACTGTAAGACGAAATCGGATTCCAGATTGTAAAATACCATCTGTGACTGAAATGAAATCTGAACCAAGAGGTGCAATTAAAGAATTCATTGCCAATGTTGATGGAACTGAAATATCTAATTTGGGATGGCAGGATAATAAATGTGTTCTTATGTTATCCACATTTGCTGGCATGAATCCTGTGACAAAAATAGAAAGATATGATCGTAAAAGAAAATGTAAAATATCTGTTACTTGCCCTCATGTGATAAGCATCTATAATAAGCATATGGGTGGTGTGGATCTTTTAGACAGCCTACTCGGACGGTACAAAATAATAACAAGATCAAGAAAGTGGTATTTTCGTTTATTTTATCATATCTTAGACCTCACAATTATAAATTCTTGGATCTTGTATAGACGTGTACATAAAGATACAGGAGATAAAGACAAATGCATGAAGCTATATGAGTTCAGAATTAATTTGGCTGAGAAGCTCTGCTCTTATGGAGAAATAAAGACATTAAAGCGTGGGAGACCATCCAATGGAATTGAACCAGAATTAAAACGCAAGGCACAAGCGAGTTGCAAAAATCCGCCAACTGATGTTAGGTACGACAAGATAGATCATTGGCCTGAATATTTAGACTCAAAACAGAGGTGTAAAATACAGTCTTGTAAAGGTTTCACTCGGATGAAATGCTTAAAATGTTCAGTGCCATTGTGCCTTAACAAGAACAACAACTGTTTTGTAAAGTACCATTTATGTGTTTAAGGTAAAAAATACAAATATGGCTTCCAATATTTTATTTTTTTTCTGACAAACCATGATATGAAATATTTACATTGCCTTTCTTGCATACTAAAAAGATTTTGCAATATAAACTTTTATGACATGGTGTAGCCATTTGCACATTTCAAATTTTAGTAAATTAAATGTTTGTTTCATAATGTAGCCATTTGGCACAGTTTAAATTTATTTAAATTTAATGAATAAAATTGATTTTAAATTTTTTTAATTATTTTTCCTGAAGCATATACAGCTATTAGAAACACATATATTTTTTTGTAAAAAAATAAAAAGTCATGCATTCTAGGGTTTTAAATTAAATGAACCCAATTGTATGATTGATGGTGCAGTAATGCATACCGTCGCGAAGAACGGGTATTCAGCTAGTCTTTAATACAAGGTTATCAGGAAAGAATCATCAGATTACAAAATTTAATATTTTCCATAATTACAAACAGAAAATTATAATCAATATGTCATTGTGAAGGGAAAATGTTGCATGTTTTTTTCACAGGTGTTCGATACGACTTCCTTTAGTCATCCGTATAATATCATTGCGATATGCCATTTCTTGCGAATCTTTGCGATTGCCAAACGCGTTGTAATGTTTCACTATTAACTATTTGTAAAGCATCACAAATGCGTTGTTTAAGTTCGGGCAAACTTGTAGGCAAAGGTGGTATGAACACAAGATCTTTGACAGATCTCCAAAGGAAGAAGTCGCATGCGGTTAAGTCCGGTGACCTAGGAGAATATAGCTGTTGTTGTTGTTGCTTATGCCCCTTGACCGACAGTAACATCAAATCAAGTCCCGAAGGCTATGGGCGATGAAGGTGTGGCTCCTGTTTTGAATTAGCACCACAAGAGTCGGAGTCCGACTTGGCTAAATGACCGGTCCCGTAATTTTGGACCGAGTCAAGTGACGAGACCGGAACACTTAACCCAGCACCTCCAGAGGTAAATTTGAGAACTTTGAGGACCTAATGGCACGCCCTAATTTACTTGCCCCGGCCACCATTAATGAACACGGCGGTAGATTTGCAGCGACGAGCATCGAACCAGGGACGTTCAAATCACTGGCCCGCTGCTCTTGCCAACTGGGCTACCGCGTCCTTAAATATAGCTGTGTAGGACCAAATCATCGGCTACACTGCGACCAATCCAATGGTGTGGTAGTTCTCTGTTTAGAAATTTACGTATACAGTTAACTGTATACATTACACCATTTTTAAGATATTGGAATTTTTATGCAGAGTAACATGTTGATGCGGTTTCCAGTTTTGAATTTCGTCAGAGATAACAAAATATCAAGAAAAATATAGTCACGATAACAAGATATGATGTATAGTTTCCTGATGTCAATTTTAGTAAATTCTGTTTGATTGTGTGCTCGGAGCTCTTTTCGATGCCACCAGAGTTTGATTCTAGGTATTTCTCTTTTAATCTTTTCTACAATATACGGGCATAACTTTACTATTCAGTGTCTTTCTTATGCCATACCATTCTAATCTACAACATTTATCAAATGCGATCATTGCGGGGGGAATCTCAGCTGAAGAAAACTTTCGGCAGTTTTAAAGTCGCAGCTCACCGAAATTTGAGACGTTTTGAGTAAATATTCAATTTTCAAAATACTGGACATACATCGTGTGAAAATACAGCTAAAAAATACGTTCTGTCGTGGAACTGGAAAACTCTTTGTAGTTATCGATTTCGAAACTTTGAAGGCTCACGGATTCATTCACTTAACTGTTTAAGCACCCACACGCTGTTTAGCTGTTAGATTCTAATCAGAAATTAATGTACTACAATAACAATGAGCGACTTTTTTGCCTTAAAATGCATACTTAATACTGTAAAAGTTTTATAAAAAGCAACTTATTGTGAGGAAATTCACCATTTTAAATATTGGCATGCATGGATGTAACAATTTCATGGAACTGCTGTGCAGCAGATGTTTCAGTCGAGCTACTACATTCATGATGGGTTAAAAATGTGACACATGTTGATTCTTAGTTCCTGCTGCTCCGTCAAGTGTTTTTTCTCCCTATTTTTCACTCTATACCTTTGGCACTTCATTTTATAACCTTTTGACGAAGACCCACTCATGAAAGTAAGTTTTATAATAGTGAAGAAAATGCTAAATGGTATGTTGGGATAGTTCCTTAGAAATATTTCTCTTGGAAGTCTAAAATTCATATTATTTGTGTTGGCAGAAAACAGTTCTGGGGAGCTATTGCATAACACTGCTCATTCTTTCCGATAACACTGAAATTTTCAGTTTTTCTCGATTTAAGGGGTCTCAAGTCGCCTCTTTGAAGAATCTAGTCTAAAACTGTTTACTGAAATGTTACTTATTTTTACCATGTTTTTATTAACTTGCTTTCTTGTGTGTTTGTTTGTGTGTGTGTTTGTCTAGTACAAATCTTGCAATCGATTTTTAACTAACTTCCCGACTAGCTAGACATTTGAAACTTTTAGAATAGCTCAGAACACGATGACAATGCATTTTTTAATACTTTTAGCCATCATTAAGTAGAATTAAATTAATTTTCAGTTATTTTCAGTTAATTTTTTTTGTAGACTGGTGCAGCCATCTATTGGCTGGAAAGGGAACTAGTCAAATGCAACAAGTCAAATGCAAGTTAACTTCCAATTAACTTCATTTTATTTCAAGTTGATGGGATAATTCATCAAAACAATTTTTAAAAAGTATTTATTAATACATAGAATTGTCAAGTTTATATGATTCAACAGAAAATTTAAAAACATGGTATATAAAAAGTCTTTTTATCTTGTAATTATTACTATTCACTATTTTTAAATGCAAAACCTCAGTCAGGTTCTCAAGTTCGTTTACGGCAGAGCTTTGTAAAAATTTAGATGAATTTGGTTAAGATAAAATAAGGTAAAATGAAAAAAAAAATCATACAGATCTAGTATTTTGTCTGTGATTTCAATTTTAGAGTTCGGAATCAAAAGAATCTACATTTTAATGCCGAGTGACCTCTTCTTGAGTTCTTTAATTTAGAACACTTTAAAATCTAAGTAATTAATTATCAATTTTGTTCCATTAATAAAAATTTTGTCGATTTGAGAAATGATCTCCCATTTTGAGAGAATTGGATGGGAGCGGTTATATGATATAAGTAATAAAAATAAAATAAAATAAATAAGGAATACTTATAAAACGAAACCTGAAAACTTCATTGAGATTCAGTTATTCTAAAGCAATTAAGGCAATAATAAAATTTATATTAATATTTAAGATGCATTTTTCATGTTTAGGAGCATCGTTAAAGAGTACACGAACCCCGGATATAATCAATTAAAATTACACATAAAAGGTAACAAAATATATTAGCATTATCTATAATACAATTAATAATCAATGTAATTAATAGCTATTAATGTATAATAAAAGTAGGGTGCCCCGTCCCTTGATGCCCGAATCAATTACTAATTAATTGTAATATGCAGTTATCAAAGGAACTGAAATCTCAGTTTCATAAATATAGTCCGAAATTATTCCAAACAAATATATTTAGTGCTGCCATCTAGTGTTCATAAAAAGAAATAAAGACCTGGTACTGAAAATTAGATACACTCCTTTTCATACAATTTTTTTATGCTCTTAGGACTCTGCTGGAGGCTCACGGTTGTATCCCCACCCTCCTGTCGGAGAATCTGGATGCCTCAGCCAGCTGGGGGCCCGGAGAAGAAAGAGGAAATGCCGAAAATGAATTGCGGTAAAAACATGAATCTATAAGGATTCTGATAATTACCTCCTTTTAGCAAACAATGGATTCACTTCTTCACTCCCTGGTGTTTGAAAAGCTCTGCGGATATACATGTTCTTGATGATAATGAATTCAACTGGAGAAATGAGTTTCTCCTGGATGAAGCATGGCTTAAAGATCGGCAATAGCATAAGAAGGACTCAACAGATTTGCTCTTATGGCAATTGAAAATGATATTCTGAAGGACTTACTATTTACCGATGTTTTCGAGAAATTCGTTTCCAAGAAATTTCGCAAAATAAATGTTTCAATTTTAATCGTTGTTAACCTCGTAAGAATAATTCTGATTTAGTCTTTAACTGCTGGTTTTCTTTTTGGAAATACAGAGGGATTCAAAAGTCGCTTGACACTAGCAGTTGTTTATTCGGAGGCCAGTGAGGTCGGAGTCCACAAATAACAAAAACAACGATAAATAACGTCGCTTTGTTCATAACTATAAACCTATAAAAATTAGAAAATATAAAGGCGTAGTAGGTATATTAAAATGAACATCTGTCAAACGACTTATGCCCAATCCGATATGACTAGAGGCCTCATAGACCACTGGTTTACAATGTCTTAAAATGGCCCCGGTTATAGGTACAGCGAAATCGCGCCTTTGCGAACCCCATTTTTGGAACACATTTATAGTTGCGTAGACTTCGCGGAGTACCCTACACAGGAGATGGATGTCGAACTGTGCCGATACCTCCATTTTTGTGCGAACGGGAGCGAAAAAATTGATGTTTTCGGAACGACAACTCACCGCATCTCCTGTTTTAATGGTTATTTCAGGACCCTCACCTAGGGTTTTATTATCGGAGCAAATATTTGGTTGCGTAAGCTTCTGGTTCATTCGACACACAAGCTGGGTGTCGGACCCTTCCCATACCCAGTGGCGTTCGCGGGGGGGGGGGGGGGGTGATGGGGGTTAACCCCCCCCCCCCCCATTGGTTCTGATTACATATATTATTTAATTAGGTTTAAGCTTTGCACTGATTTCTCAAAACTACTCTTTCATAGTAACCCCCCCCCCGCCCCCTTTGAAAATTTCTGCGTACGTTGCTGCCCATACCTCACTTTTTTTTTTTGCAATCGCGAGCGGGAAAAGTGATGACGTCATATATATGTCAGGTTTTAAAGTTAATTTTTTGCTTGCGACTTGGGGATTTATTTTAGGAACCAAATGAGCAGGGCATAGGCATCGGGGGCCTGCGCGAATTTGAAGATGCACGTCGAACGGCGTGTCCAGCGCTAGCCCCGCATTTGGCCTAACGGAGGACGAAAAAACGAAGTCATAGGCAATAGCGGGATCGCCGCCTTCGCGAACACTTCAGACCCCAAGTTCCAGAGATTTATTTTCGGAAGAGATTTAAAGTGGCGTACAATAGATGGATTTCGAACTGTGCAAATACCACGATTTTTGTGCGATATGGCAGCGGAAACTTTGGTGTTTCCTATGCAATGACGTCTCCGCTTTGAACATTTGTTTCGTGGCACTTGGATTTTATTTTCGGAACACATTTATGATTGCGTAGTAATCAGGAACCACCCTAGACAAAAGATGGATGTGGAACTATGCCCATACCTCCATTTCTGTGCGATCTCGGAACCGGAAAAATCGATGTTTTTGATGAGATCCGCTTCTACCGTTTTAATGGTTATTTTCCCCCGCCTGCACCGAGGGGTTTTATTTTCGGAACACATTAATGGTTTCGAGAAAGACCTGAGACACAAGTTGGATGTCAAATTGTGTCAGCAGGTATCCAACTGTGTTGGATACCCGCTTAACCTGCATTTATTTGTGTGTGTGTGTGTGTGTGTGATCGCGAGCGGAAAATGTGATTACGACATAAATAACCCTGGTTTTACGGTTAATTCTTTGCTTGCGGATTCATTTTAGGAACATACTGAGCAGTGCGTAGACCTCGGGATCTACGACAGCTTTTAGATGTCCGTTCCGAAAATAAACATCTGGAACTCGGGTTCTGAGTCATTCGCGAAGGCGGCAATTTCGCTGTACTTATAACGTGGGCCACCGATTGGCCATAAAAAAGGGGCACTAGAGACGTCGATCGGCATTGATACAGGAAATGGTCCAAGTGGTATTTTTCCCTCACCAAAGTTCTGCGGTCTGATAGTTTCCGTAACTCGCACATGTCCCTCGCCTTGTTTACCGTTTTAAGGTTTGGTTTGGTTTGGCTTGGACCGATACGGTCAATTTTGCTACAGGAGGGCTAATTAGACCCGGACCTGCTGCTTAAAGCCGACTCCGAACGGCTACAAACATCCATTCCAATAGTGGGATTCGAACCCACAGACTCTTGTTACCGATACCAGTGCTCTAGCCATTCGCCCATCGTCCGGCACCGTTAATGGAATTAAGATAACTATAATCTATCAAAGCGAAAGATGGAACTAACAGGGGAGACTCGGATGAACAAATGGTTCATGTGGATATTACAGGAACACACACGCAGCTTCGTATTAAACGTTGTACTCCAATATATTTGAGTTCTATTCTTCAGCACAAAGCCTCACAAGTTTGTGCGAAAATGTTTGTTAAATGTAAATACTTGATTCTCCAACATAATTTAAAAAGCCTCTAGAAATTTGCATATTTTAGATGCTAAGCATTCAGCACATATAGACACAGTCAAATAACAATAATGATTCCCGGTTATTAAGTAGATATTAAAATTGCAATGCTCACTTATAATTTAATACATTTCAGTAATAGAAATAATATATTCCGTGAATTTTATTTAAAAATGGCACAGCTGAAAAAAGATTTATTAGATATGTGCATTATAAATAGACACAAATCCTGATAAATCTTCATTAGGCCACAGGTTACATTATATATTCAAATAGTTCAAAATATTTAAAACACTCACCAGAAAGAGGACACTGGAGGCCAAGTGGCATAAGTGCACAGAACCCATTTTTGAGAAAACTAAAGTCAAAGGCCATAGAGTACTGTAATTGTAATAACTATTGCATTCTCACCACTAGGTCATTTTGGTGATGTGGGGAATATTGTACTAACCTTTTCTACTAAATGAACTTGTACCTAAACATTTCTGCACTTATCTCACAGTCTTTGAAAAATTGCACTAATACCACTTGCCTTCTAAGGTCCTCATATTTTTCGATAAAAGTAGCAATAGAATAGAAAATCACAAGTAAATTCCGTATAGCAGCATCTTCAGAAATGCTTAAACCCTTCACACACACACAACAAACAAACAAACAACAAAAAATTACAGATCTCCTTGTTCCTTCATGTTTAATAAATAACCAATGAAGTGCCATAATATTAAACTCAGTACCTTTGGTAAAATTATTTTCTACTTATCTCTCTCTTTCTGTATGGTATTTCTTATGATCTAAAAGCAAGCTCTTTAAAATCATGTTCCATATTTAACCAATGCATACGAAAAATATACATATACAGTGTTTCAAAAATTCGGTGCAAAAGTAAAATGGGATAAATAAAAATAAATATTTTTTTTAAAAAATCTATGGGTCAGAGAGGCATGCAGTTTGCAGTTAAATATTCACGGTGGTAGAGGATTTTGTATTACACGAAAAAAAAATTAGATCAAAATATCGACAATAGAGGGCACTGCTGCTGCTGCGAGGAGGGGGGGGGGGATAGGTAATAATTGTGATACGAGACAATTTTTTTTCAGCATGATTTACAGCTGCAAATGCTCAATATGTCCATCGCCATATTCCAATACTGAGTGCAGTCGCGGTATTACGCCCGATATTGCATGGAACTGCATATCAAAGGGAATGGCTGCTACCTCCTGCCGTATGACACCTTTTAGTGCTGGTAAGGTCTCGGAATATCCTCAATAGACCCGTAATTTGAGGTAGCCCCACAACCAGATATCACAGAGTGTGAAATCTAGTGATCTCGGAGGCCATCCATGTCTGCTATGCTTCCTAAATAAGCGATCGGTGCCAAACACTGACCGTAGTATCTCCATCACTTGACGTGCCGTGTGCAGTGGAACTCCATCGTGCATTAAATCATATAATACATAATCATCTTATTTCCTTTTTTCCAATATCTCAAATTAAATTGGGGCAGTAAAAAAATATCAAATAATCCTAGCAGGAAGAATCAAAATTTAAACCAATCAGTTATTGTAAAATTTTGCAAAAACTGAATTCAACTCACCTATAACAGCTATTGATGAACACAGTATAGCAGTATACACAATATAGGGGTAAATATTGTTAATAAATCATTTAATTATGTAAAAAAATGAACACCAAAACTATAAAGAAATAATTGTCACAGTTATACTTAACTAAACTCTTTACTGAATGACTACTAAACAGTTGTGCATCTGATTGAATTCAAATTCATTGGCTTTTTATTAAATTTTCAAATATATGCCATACATAAATTTTAGATTCAAATAAAAGTTTTGAAATTTGTGTTTAGCAGCATGAGCAAGTTCCTGGAGTAGAATTCTCAATCAAGTCGTCAGATCCCACTGGCCCATAGGTTAGGGTTGCTGTGTACTAACAGCTATTGGATTCGCTCACCTCAATGTTAACCTATGGAGAAAATTTGTCTAGTATTTACAGCTACATAAATGCTAATAATCAAATAAAAATGGTATTTTCAGATAGCCGGAACTTTTCTACACCTTATAACAGGATTCATTTTATAAATTTCATCCACGAAAGAAATTTATGAGCATTTAAATTACACTATACCATATTTTCAAAAGAAAAAATTTAAATTAAAAAATATTTGCATTTTTGTTTTTAAACAATAAATGCCCCAACGTGTAAAATTTTTTTCTCTATTACAGAGTGAACATTTTTTTTTTAAATCTTTCGATACAAGTCAGAAATCCTTCGACAAATTTTCTTTATAGGTTAACATTGAGGTGAGTGACTACAATAAAGTTAGTACACAGCCAACTTAAGAAACAATGCTCTATATAGAAAATATAAGAAAATTAGATACCTAAAATGAAGTGGACATCTACCAGTATCTAAACCACAGATTAATTGGGAACCACTGACTTATATATAATACTGTAATGTCATACATGCTTCCTATCTGTTTTTTCCTTATGAATATGCCGTCCACTTGGCATAGTAGATAGCGTCTTCACCTTCCACACCATGGGCTCTGGTTCAATTCCGGAGTCACTTGGTTGTCAACAGGGGTAAAGTCAGTTTCTCGCCTGAAATAAGAACCCCGCCTTGAAAAGGAAGCTGTGAAAATACCACTGTCCATCACCAAGATCATCATCAGTGTAAAGTTTTAAAATATTTCTGTGTTTGTGTATTTCTTTCTGTATATTGTCTTCACTCTCTTCATATAAACTTTGGACTTGGAACCTTGTCTACTGAGGCCTCTGGGACATAAACAACAACATATGAATAAGTCTACTTTCAGCAATATAAGTTATTATTTAGTTGGCAGATGATAAGGAAATTGAATTGAAATAGTGATGAAAAATAGATTATAATCGCATGTACTCATACTATATACTTACTAGTTATATGCATATAAATTTTACATGCTACCATTCATAAAAATCAAGCAACAGTTACAATTGCATAATATACAATGGGAGCCTTGTGCTTGCTTTATGCCTACCAATTTTTTAGTGTCAGGCATCATAGAAGTTAGAAATAGTATCTCAAAGATGGCAGTAATACATGAAAAATATTTCTGTGCTTTGTTTTTACAGCAGTAAGTGATGGATATACAGTTTCACATAATTAGGTTCAGAGAAAAGAAGTACTTTAGGTGCTCTTTAAAAGAATATTAGATATTCTTCCAAATTAGGATCTAGAGAGTTATATGAACACTCAAACAGTACAGTGGGGGTTGGATCCGACCCAAGGGTGTGTCTTCCTCCTCCCATACACCCCTTTCATTGCATAACATTGAGTTGACAAGGAACCCTACCAGATAGAATTCTAGACCACCCTACTAGATACAGGAATAAGTAAATACGAGTGCCTTTGTTGAAAAACATTATTCATGACCAACAGTCATTTTAAAAAAAATTTATTTTAGATTTTTAAATTCTTTATTTCAATTTTGAAAGCCAAAAATGTCAGCATATTTTATTTTTTACACTTTTGTGCTCAGAAAGTTGGTTTCACTAACTTCTAAAACTAGGTAGACTAAATTACATATTAGACCTAATATATACCGCATTCTATGTAAATGCCAAAGAGATTTTCTTTGATTAGCAAAATTACAATTCGTTGGTCATTTTTTCTACAAAAAAGGTTTTATTTCATGTAAAATATTATCAATAAATGCTATTATGCAACAAAAATGCTTATTGTGTACTTATTTCTACCAAGAACCTCATCAAAAAAGAGATCGGGTCGGATCCAACCCGACAGTACCATCTATTTCATCTCAAACCACTGTACCGTTTATGGGTTAATACAGTTACTTTTCATAGTCTTAAGGTACAGGTCAGAAAACAGTTCCTGCTCTCTGAAACTAAAACGTTGTAATTTTTATCAGCTATAAGCAGATATTCACAAGCATCAGATTTACCTAGAAAAATAATCTTTCAGTTTAATAATTAACACTAAGATATGAGATTTATTTAGCGTTCCATGATTTACTTTACCTGTTAAAAATACACACAACATATAAAGGCAAAACAGAATATCTAAAATATTAGACTCAGTCATATACCAATCATATTTAATCAATGCATATAAGACCATGTAACACAAAGTTACCTAAAAATAATACTTTAACAAAATTTTACATGAATGACTCAAGTGGAAAAAAATATTAGTAAAATTTATAAAACTTCAAACTACATCATGCCCCTAAAAAACTCCACTTTCTAAATAAATGATCACAAGCAACAACAAACATAGAATTATGATGTTTTAATCCTTGCTCTGAGTACCACTAATTACCTCACAGTGGGAATGAATCCAAACCAACCAGCAGAAAAATATCAGCTATTATCAAGTAAAAACAAAAATTATTTCAAATAATTCTAACAATACCACTAAATCATTGCAAAAGCTATATAAAGTGAAATTGAAATCAGATGGTAAGTTATCTTTGGATATTTGAAAAGAATAAAAAAATAGCACCATGTTTTGTTTAAAGCATGATTTTAGGATGCATTGATAATGCTTAAATTAAAGAACTCCTTGTCAGAACTAGAATATTTTGATTACTGATGATATAATAGATCAGTATAAATAAATAAATAAATAACTCACACACACACATACTTGAAATTTGATTTTAAATCTTCATCACAGCATATTAACAGGCATAATAGTTTGATATTCTATTGAGAAGATTAATGAGCATACTGCTTTGAATGTACAGCAAAGGAGATGTATGATTGAAATGAATCAATAGAAACATCATGTCATTCTCCATAAACCCATAGCACAAACTAGCCAAACATATGAATTTAATTTTTTTAATAAAAGTAACAATATATAATATAAGATGAATACAAAATCAAAACAGAATTATCTGAGTAGTTAGTTGAATATATGCAAAGGTCTATTATGTACTACAGACCAGTAAAACATCTCAACTTTCAGTATGATATTTGCATATCTTTGCCTGGTTTGTAATATCAAATTTCTCGCCTTTGTAAAGTTTTTTCAGTTGAATCTTTTTTTTCCCATGGATATGCCCCTTCTTAATCTGAACTTTATCCACCTAACTAATACAAGCAAACTGATACCATTCCTTTTAATTAGTTCAGGCTAAAGCATCCACAAGCCATAATCTCAGTTGCCAAAACAATGAATTCCTCTTGTTTCTTCATAGTGAAGCCACTGGTTGGTTTGGTTTGAAGCACTACGGTCAATTTTTACAACAGAAGGGCTAATAGGACTGGGACCTACTGCTTAAAGCTGATTCCCAATGGCTACAAACGTCCATGCCTAGAGTGGGATTTGAACCCACAGACTCTGGTACCGATTGCCAGCACCCTAGCCATTCGGCCATCTTCCATGTGAAACTACTTGTAATGCAATTATTTAGATAACAAAAGTATCTAAGATTATGAGTCACACTTTCTGATGCAGTAGGCAAATACTTGTGGAGGTGATACATTGATGCAGTGGGTATAAAAAGGAATAACACAAGCTCCACTTTTTCAAAATCTGAATATTAAGCTCTCAGTGAGGAAGCAAAAGAAAAAAACACAAATAGTATCTATTCAATATGGTGCTAAACTGAAGAAAGATTTTTTCAATCTCTGCAGGAAAGATCTATAAGGTACAAATAAAATTAGTCAAGGATATCCAGAATCAACCAAGTTATTCTTTGTATGGGTTATTCAATTCACTATCTAAAGTTCATTAATCTTGTGAATTAAAAATTTTATAATCTAATTTCTTTTATTGATAACAAAAATGATTAACGACAATAACTCATACTGCGTTCTCTCCCTTAAAAAAATAAAATAAAAATAATAAGAAGATCTAAATAAGATAACTTTTATTTTAATGTGAGGCTTCAATATATCTCAGGAGCTTGTCTCTGAATGCAACAGATTTTGTATATGATATAAAGTCGTTTAAAAAAAAATCTTTTAAATACTAGTATTTATGCTTTATGTTAACTTATTTTTCAAGACATCTATCAAAATAAGCAGTCAAAATCATTAATCATGAAAGATCACAGCTATAAATTATATATTCTTAAGAGATTTAAAAAAAGTAATGATTAGAGAAATATTGTCATAATAGTTGATAAAATACTGAAATAATAGGGCCTATAATTAAATAATAAAGAATCACAAATCATTCAATGATTGATTAAATATGGAAATAACAATAGCCCTTATCTCATCAGTGACAGGAAGGCCAAAAGAAATTATTAAAATATGCATCTCATGAAGGGTCTCGGTAACGTAGTCAGATTCAAAAGACTAAAAGTACAAAGGTTGTTTGATAAGTCAATGCAGAATCTGAGAGGCACTTACATTTAGCATGTTGCAAAGGCACATATGCCAAATTATAAACAGATTCAATGCTTGGTCAGTCATTGATAGCCATTTTAGTTGATCAACTCTTGTCACTCTCGCACAATGGAGAAAAATGAGTTTCACATGCTGATAAAACATTACTTTTTAAGGAGTAAAATTCTGGCAGAAACTAAATCAAAGTTTAACAAATATTATGGCCAGTCTGCACCTTTGCTTCGAATGATTTAAAAGTGGTTCCTTGATTTTTGTTACAATGAATGAACACAAGTTATGCTGAACATTCTGATCACCCTGTAGGGGTCATTTCACTAGAAATTGTTGAAAAAATCCATGATATGGTGAAGAAGGATAGAAGATTAAAACTGCATGAGATGTCTATGGATATTGATATGACATCAGAGCATGTACACAATATTTTGTATTTGGATATGAGAAAGCTGTCAGCAAATTATGTGTCCTGTTTGCTAACAGTCAATAAAAAATTGTGAATGGGTAAATACTTTAATGCTCAATTTAGAGCTGCTTTGAGGTAATCCAGATGAATTTTTACATAATTTCAAAAGAGTTGATGAAACATCAATACATCACTATGAGCAAGAAATACAAATGTTTAAAATGGTGGGTTCAAGCTTTACCAATAAGAGTTAAAATGGTTCCATCAGCAGGAAAGGTTATGGCCAGATTTTTTTTTAGGATGCCCATTGCATAATACTCGTTAACTATTTGGAAAAGGGGAAAACAAACAAAGGAGAGTACTATGCATGTTAACTGAATTATTAAAGTAGTGAAATTACAAGAAAAAGACCACATTTTAAGGGAAGACATTTTTTTTCCTCCATCATGACAATACTTGACTCATTTGTCTGAGATTGTAGTGGCAAAACATTTAGATTTATGCGACATGATTGTTTCCCAACCTCTTTATTCTCCAGATTTGGCTTTGCTGAACTAATACTTATTCTCAAATATGAAAAAATGTCTTACAGAGTAGAAATTTGTGACAAATTTCAAGGTTATCAGTGAAACAAATGCTTTTTTTACAGAACTGGACAAGTTTTCCCAACTAATAGTTATACCCAAATGTGAAAAAATGTCTTACAGAGTAGAAATTTAAGACAAATATCAAGGTGATCAATGAAACAAATGCTTTTTTTTTTTTTTTTTGCAGAACTGGACAAGTTTTAATTAATGGAGGTGGATTAAATGCCCGTAAGTCATTGGGATCTAGCAGAAAAATATATAAAAATATCAATTTCATTATTTTTGTATGCACTTATCAAACGACCTTATGTGCTAAAAATAAAGAAGACTACTAGAACAAGAATTATATAATTCAGGAGAACTACTATGATAGAATATATATTTTAGAAATTGCAAAAGATACATCAGAGAACATTTACTAAATATGTTAAATGAACAGACTACAAACTTACTATGCACCAAATAGAAAATGGCAAGGGAATGTTAATGGTATATAAGAATTGTAATCCATAAATTCTAACAGAGTTTTCCCAATCCAAAACCATTTATATGGAAAAATGCTGTTACAACACTGGAACATAGACTTCAAACTGACTTTAATTCTCGTAATAAGATTATAGTCTAAGCATTAAACCACTGGAGTCAATAGATGAAATAGTCTATAATGGAATTTAACTATCACTAATACAATGAAAAAAAGTACTAACATAATATATAAATTTGTGTGACAAGCTACAATTATAGAAAAAAAAGAAAACAGCTTAATTCAGGCAATTGAGTATAGCATACTGGAAAAAATTTCTTCAATTGTCCACTCATAATAATATTGACCTCTCACTAATATATATTCTTTTATGCAAATTTCAAAACTATCAAGTGATGGAGAAAAAATAGTTAAATGCTTTTTTAATCATATAATTTAATATGTATTTAAATTATTCCCAATACAGCTAATATTAGAATTAAAAAATTCACACAAAACATGAAAATCATAAGTACAGTCAGTGCTAGATTTCAAGAAATAGAGGTGCCGGAATGGTAACCTTCCGGGGTGTGTGGGGGGTATTCCAAATTATTGATAAAGAGAGGTACCGGAATGCCGTTCTGGCGTGTTCCGCCTCAAATCTAGCCCTGGATACAGTTAACATGAAGTAAAGTGAATAAACAAGACAAATATGTGCATACTGTAACTGAAAATCAATTCAAAACAATATCAAAATCAATATAAAAGAAAGCATTGGTGAAATTCTTTTGGGAAAACAGAAAAATTACCAAAAACTTTGAACAATATTGAAAGAAATATATAAAACTGTCATTAAATGATTTTCATCAGATAATTTAAATAAAACAGAGCATAGATAAATATTCACACAACATGAATAATATGAATACAAGTAAATACATATTTAAAATCAAATAAACTGCATAAATAGAGACACTGCAGTTTTCATTTGAAAAACTGACTACATCCTGAGAACTGCTATTAATCCAGTATTCATACATTTATTTTTCAAAACTCAAATATTCTATTACGATATTTTCTAAATTGAAATGAAAATTCAAACCAATATTATTGCAAAAAACAATAAGAATTTTAAAGGGTTTTTTTCATTTAAACAAGGGAAATAAAAATTGAAAATCTAACTTTAGAGATTTTTTAGAAAAGCTGAAAATTTTAAAATTAAGAAGCATTATTAAAAATTATATCTTTAATAAACTTATATATTATTCTGCAAATTATTTTAACTAACAGCCAACTCTTAGATTTAGTTTGCAAAGCTCTGATAATTTAATTTAAGCATATGCTGATTAAAATATTTATTTATAATGAAAAATCACATGAAAATATATCTTGAATAAAGCATTAATATATTATTATCACTAGATATCTTGATGCATCATAGTCTTAACAATAGTATTACAGAAAAGGCATTGAAAATGTTATGTTCTACAGCTCAAAATACAAAAAAGTAAAAGTTTTCTCAGCTGATATATAACATTTTTCTAAGTCAACACTCTTTAAATTAGTAAATTAATTGAATGATAAACTGGACTGCAAGTATATCATTTATGTATACTTTTCCAAATTTAATGGCATATATAAATTTTAAAATGGAATTGAAAAGGAAATCAGCTATTTAAATTCAATCCTTGACGAAATATCTACCTAAAATCTAGAATAAAATTTCAATATTTTGGGGATAAAAATAACTGCATCTTAAAATTAGTTTGAGAATCTTATAAATTATAACAGCTGTTATCAAAGGAACCCTATTTTATTCTTTATATACTTTCATTTCAGTTTGAAGCTTAGTAAAAATCTTGATTTCTATTATAATTAGTTGACAACAATTTTTCATAACAGAAATAATATACTTTGTAAATAATTAAAGTCTACGTGAATCATAAAACAATTTTTTGTGTCAATCTACAGTAAATATATATGCACATAATGTCTCTTTTTGAATTAGTGTCCAAACCCATTTGTAATTTCTATAGTTTGACTGAAGAGTACATTGCAAGTATTACAAAATATCTTACTTATCTGGAATAAGTAGTGCTTCTGTTTGGAAAATCAATGATGAGAAGCAAAATAACTAAAAACAGACTAATCAAAGAATCAGTGAGAAGACAAAAAGTAACATTTTACTGTAGTATAATCTTCCAGTGTTTATGGATTTAGCCTGAAAGGTAGTACGGGGGTCATTTTTTAAGTAAGAACCATTTTGTAATAGAGTAAGAGAAACTTTAGCTATGAACGTAAATTGTATCACAAACTAAAGTATGAACATTTTTTCACTTTTCAACACAGTCACCATTAACATTTAAACAGTTATCAAGTCGTATCACCAGATTTTGGATCCCATCATCAAAGAACTCTCCGCCTGACCATTAAACCAGTTAGTGTAACAGTTTCTTTCAACATATCATCATTTTCCAAGCGTTTTCCACCAAGAAATTCCTTAAGTTTTGGAAACAGATGAGAGTCTGATGGTGCTAAGTCAGGGCTGTATGGTGAATGATCCAGTAATTCCCAATGAAAATTGTCCAGTTGCATATTTGTTCTTGCTGCAACGTGAGGCCGAGCTTTGTCGTGAAGCAGAACGATGCTGCTAGAGAGCAGTCCCCGCAGTCGATTTTGACAATTTTCATTGGGAATTACTGGATCATCCACCATACAGCCCTGACTTAGCACCATCAGACTCTCATCTGTTTACAAAACTTAAGGAATTTCTTGGTGGAAAGCACTTGGAAAATGATGACATGTTGAAAGAAACTGTTACACTAACTGGTTTAATGGTCAGGCGGAGAGTTCTTTGATGATGGGATCCAACAGCTGGTGACACGACTTGACAAATGTTTAAATGTTAATGGTGACTATGTTGAAAAGTGAAAAAATGTTCATATTTTAGTTTGTGATAAAATTTACGTTCATAACTAAAGTTTCTCGTACTCCATTACAAAACAGTTCTTACTTAAAAAATGACCCTCGTAAATAAGAAAGATATAACACATAACATAAACAAAGAAATAGCATAAATTAATCAGCATGACTGTCAGTTTAATTTCCTAAAACAATTGATAAAGTTTTACTAAAATTGCTAAAACTAAAAAATTAGCATTTTTTTATATTCACTAAGATTTCATTTTATAATATAATTTTATTTTTATTTTTTTTTCAAAATGCTGCAAGTATGACTTGCAGGAAATTTGTGGAAAATCAGCACTTCTCCAATTCCACCATGAATTAAATAGTAGTCATTCATTTTAATTTATTATGGAACTGAAGAAGTGTTGATTGCAGGTGCTGCATGTATGCTTAAGAAAGTTGTAGTGTAAATTGCAGCATTTAGCATTTTAAAATCAGAAATAATTTCAAAGAAATTACTAACTTTAAGTAATAATAAATTAAATTCTAATAATGCATATGCATTCTTCCATATTCCATTAACTGCAGATATTCAACACTCATAGCAGTGATCAGTGCAATGTTATAAAATACCCTTCTAAGTAAGGCATAAGATTATTTTGAAATAATTAAAGCAGAAAGCAGAAAGAATTTATTTCAACTAATGTTCAATACATTACCTAAAATTTAGAAGTTACTTAATTTAAGTCAATAGCTGGTAAAAATTTTCATGTTTTTCATAAGTCAAAATCCTAACAGTCAGTACAACAAACATTTACCACAGAAAACAAAATACTAAAACTGATTTATTAAAACCTTATTCACTAAATTAATGTAAGGTAGAATATGTTAAAACAAACTACACAAACTAAAAATATAAATACCAAGGATTTAAAACCAAAGATATTGAATGCATCATTAAATAGAGTTTGAAGAGGCAATGTACACTGGTGTAAGAAATTAAGAAAATTTGCAGACTTGGTCGATTATCTCTAGAACTACTGTACCGATTTTAATGAAATTTGATATGTACATACATTGATACAATACAAAACAAATAACCATTCAATAATTGTAATACACATGCATAATCATGTGTAACACTCGTTGGAGTCGAAAGGTATGAAACAGCGATTGCAGAATAAACAAAAAAATGGGTTAATAGATGGGTTAATAGGGGGTATGGTCCCCTCTTACAGACATACAGCTCTCGCAGTTCATACTTGAAATAAGGCAGTTTATCATTTCCTGTGGCAATTTGTCCCAGTCAATCAGTAACGCTATTTTCATTCCCTGGATGGTTCTCGGAGGGGGATTGCGAGTTGCAATTGCCCTCCCCAGAGTGTCCCAGCCATGCTCTATAGGGTTAAGGTCTGGAGATCTGGCTGGCCAATCCATTTGGCGAATATCCTCACTCTCTAGAAATTCGTTGACCAGAAGAGCTCTATGTGGCCTTGCTTTATCGTCCATAAAAATTAACTCAGGGCCAACTGAACCCCTGAAAAGGCAAACATAGGGCTCCAAAACCTCATCCCTATACCTCACACCAGTCACAGTGCCTCTTTCAAAGACATGGAGAGGTGTGCAGCCATCCAACATGATGCCTGCCCAGACCATTAAACCTCCTCCGCCATAATGGTCGATTTTGCGGACATTGGACGGTAGGTAGCGGGTCCCTGGTTCTCTCCATATGAACGTATGGCGAGAATCGGTGTTTAGGCTGAACTGGGACTCATCAGTGAAGAGAACAGTCGCCCATTGATCCATACTCCAATCTCTATGCTCTTGGCACCATGATAAACGGATTCCCCTGTTTGTAGAAGTGAGCGGCACGCAAACAGCAGGTCTTCTTGCAAACAACCCTCTCTCATGAAGTCTTTTGGAAACAGTCACCCTTGATACACAGGTTCCTGTGGCTGCATATAAGTCACGAGAGCTGAGAAGCTGTAGCACTCCTGTTACGCCTCACTATAATCAACAAATGGCAATCTTCTCTGGCCATCGTGGCTCTTGGACGACCTTGCCCAGGCTTTCTCTCGATGGATCCGGTATCCTGGAACTGTTTCCATAAGTTACACACGACGCTGGGCGTTAAATTAAACTTTCTACAAATTTGGACTTCAGATTGGCCTGCTTCTAGCCTCCCCACAATTCACCACCTCATTCCATCATCTAAACGTTGGTGGTTACTCATTTTTACTGTTACAATTTGAAATTAACCGATTGCTGCAAAATAGCACCATCTATTAACCCATTTTTTTGTTTATTCTGCAACCGCTGTTTCATACTTTCCGACTCCAACGAGTGTTAAGCACGATCATGCGTTTGTATTAAAATTATTGAATGGTTATTTGTTTTGTATTGTATCAATGTATGTACATATCAAATTTCATTAAAATCGGTACAGTAGTTCTAGAGATAATCGACCAAGTCTGCAAATTCTCTTAATTTCTTACACTAGTGTAGTTTTGTGCTGAGTAAATGTATCATCTCCTTCAACACAAGAAATAGAAATATACTATGATTTGAACTATGATCAGAATGTTTTAGCATCAGTGCTTTTTTTTTTAGCTACAATTCTCATGATACAGTAGGTTCCATTCAACTAATTCAGCATCAACTAAATATAAGGTAAGAATTTTTATCCTACAGCAACTAACAGTTTCCAGTACAATAAAATTCCTCTATTGCTTAGCTCACAAACACAACTTTATATAATACTTAGTACTATGACAGAATAAAACTGAGTACTATGAAATTGATTATAAGATTTTGGATCTAATTATGGATTCTTTCTCACAATCACATTGTCTTCGTTTCAAAGTGCCATAATTAGCACTGGTTAAATTTCTACAAAAAAATTTTTAAATGGCAAATATTTTGCATCAGTTAAAATAAATGATACCTACAGTAGTATAGACTTTGTTTTATTTTCATTTTAGTGACATCTGTAATATGAGAATTATAAACATTTTAGCTTCAATCTCCAGTAGGAAACAACTCCATGGCTGCTAACCTGAGGTGAGAATAAAAAAAGCAGTAAATTGCAAAATATCATTTTAAATACCAAAACTTTTAGCTTGCATTATAAATAACTATAACCTTCCCATGACACTTTAAATAACACAGTAAAGTGGAAAATATTAATAATATACAAACTTAGCACCCTCTGTATCTGATTCCATAAGCACTTTTTTTTACTCACTCTAAATTCACAAAATAATAAAACTGATGAATTAAAACTGAAAGGGGCATACACTTATCTTTTAAATATTACCTACACCATGACACTGATTATAAGCTATTTACTAATGATGGATTATTTCACACATCTCATGGTCTTTGTTTCAAACCGCTATAATCATCTTTCGTTCAGTTTAAGTATTATAAATATAAAATGACAAGTGTTATGCATCAATTTAAATAAAAATTACTGCACTAAAATAAATGAACATTTCTAGATTTTCAGTGATTACAGAATTCGTTAAATGATTAAGTTTTCTTGCAATCCAGAGAAAAAGGATTTTCAATGATTAGATGTTTTCCAATTCATCATCATCACAGAATACGAAGAGAAAATTGGTAATTTAAGGAAACTTTTCTAAGGCTGTACAGCAATTATTAAGCCGTAATTCCTCATTAGGAATTAGAAAAAATAAGTATCAAATACCTGCATTACAATTCATATCTGAAGGAATATGCATATCCGTTTAATAACCTATATCAAAAAGGTTTAGTTATTTAACATGACATAAACAAAACAGTAAACAAGGGACATGCAAGACAAAAATAATAATAATAATAATAATAATAATAATAATAACAAGGTAATATGAACCAAATGCCTCATTTAAAGAAATCTCTAGATATCTAATACATTTGCTTGAGGCACTAGATTTTTAACAGTAATAGTTACTTTCCAAAAAGTAAAAAAAAAATCTAGGTCTATAATTATGTGAAGTCCTTACAGATTTGTAAATTAGATAAATATTCAGCTATTCTAAATTGTTTCCTGTGTGCCTTAGTGAATAAACTATTTTAAATTAGGAAAACCCTACCTTGAATAATTTGTCATGTTACTCAGATCAGTATTTAGTTCCTGCATGATTTAGAAATTTTTTTGCCTAACTCCTAATTTAAAAAAAAGTACTTGAACAATTTATTAAAACTTTTTAGTTCATTTTGATTCTTTTGCTGTCATAATTTTTAGCGTTTATGTAGAGAGATTAATGATAAAAAAAAATGTTTATTGATTCTAGCATACACAGAAGATAAATACTGAACCTGTTTTCACATTCAGGAAAATCTGCTTGAAAAACAGTTTGTGATTTTTGAAACTTTCAAATAGCAGTACTGTGAGTTCTTTTAAACAGTTCTTTCACATGGTCTAATCTCTCTCTCAACTGCTTCACCAAATAAAGAGATTGAATTTCTAAACAAGGAATCCCTCTGACTGACAATTATATCTCTATCATATGAAGCTAAGACATTATACAAGGTGCGCCCATAAAGTAACCGGACAATGTTTTATACATAAGAAAAATATTAAAAAGAGTCTATACAATTTTTCCAACGTTTCTTCAAGTCATCGAAATACTGTTTATAGGCGTTGGAACTAACCGTTCACAAAATTGGCATAGCATTTGATTTAATATCCGAGACATTTTCAAATCTCTGTCCTTTCATCGCCATCTTAAGCTTTGGAAAAAGAAAAAAAATCAGCTGGCGATAAGTCGGGAGAATATGGTAGGTTACTTATAACTGTAATTGAATGCTTAGCAAGATATTGTTGTACAGAAATTGCTGTACGGGGCCTAGCATTATCGCATTAAAGAAACCATTGCCCAGAATCAAACAGTTCCTTCCTAACTCGCCTTATCCTGTTTCTTAATCAAAAAAGCACTTCCTTGTAAAAATACTGATTAATTGTTCGATTTTCAGGAACAAATTCATGGTGAATAAATCCTTTGTAATCAAAATATGCAATCTGCATCGCCTTAGTCTTTGATTTTGACATCTGTGCTTTTTTTGTATGGGAGAAGACTATCCTATCCACTGTGCACTTTATCTTTTTGTTTCTGGGTCGTATTGTAGACAGCAGGCCTCATCTCCTGCTATAATACCCTTTAAGAAATCATTATTCTGTTGAGCAGTTGTCAGCAAATCTTCACAGCAAGCTTTTCTGTCAAAATCCGAGGCACAAATCGAGCACAAACTTTTTTCATTTTCAGATTTTCAATTAAAATTAATCTACAGTTTTCTTTCCTTAGCCCAAGCATGTCTGAAAGTTGCTGAGTTGTTACTTATCTCCAGCTGATTTTTTCCTTTTTCCAAAGCTTAAGATGGCCATAAAAGGACAGAGATTTGAAGACTTCTCGGATATTAAATCAAATGTTACGCATATTTTGCGAACAGTTAGTTCCAACTACCTATAAACAGTGTTTCGATGACTTGAAAAAACGCTGGAAAAATTGTATAGACTCCTTTGGCGATAATTTTGAAGGAGATAAATTTATTTGAAGGTGAGCAATATTTTTCTTATTTATAAAAAAATTGTCCGGTTACTTTATGGGCGCACCTTGTATGTCAACTACTTCACACACCATAGTATCTTCAAGTGCTTCTGCCAGATGATAGTGACATGGTTTCCCTATTACCAAACATTCTACCAGTCCAATTTAAACATTTTATGGCCTAAAATATCTACTTCTCCAGCAAACTAAATTTTGTCATATTTGCAAAACCTTTTAACAAACATCATAGGAAAACTAATACATTTTCATGAAATTCCTGAAATTAATTTTATTTCATATTAGTAAAAACTGAATAAACATTACAATTTCTTATTAATAATTGGAGAACCCCTTTTTTCTGAGAGTGGAAAAAAAAGGGGGGGGGGCAAGATGACGCATTCAACTCATAAACTATACTGCTACTAAATATTTATAAAATACTCTGCATAATGAACTACAGTTAAGCCGCTGGGAGGTTCCACCCAGAGGACTCAGCTGTTATGTTGGGCCCTTATCTGATGCAATGGGACAACAGTTAAACAGAAATAATACTATTACAGACTTCAAAAAATGATTGTTTATGCCAGTTATAAGAGGATAATAAATTAAAACTAATGAAGACATCTGACAGCCATTAATATTAGATGAGCAGTAAATAGTATTCTCTGGAAGGACGTCAAATTGATCTCAAACATACGACATTTCAAACTAAAATTATAAACTTACAGAAATATGTTCAATTATATACAGTCAAAGTAACAAAGACAGTTCAGAGAGCAACAGTATTCAGCTAATGTTTAAAATTTAAACCCATTTCAAAACCCAGGACGTAAAAGATAGCATCATGAAAGTCATGTAAAAAAAAATATTATTGCAGAAAAAAGTGTCCATCTAAGTTTGACATGGTAAATAATAAATGCAATACAGGCTTTATAGGATTACAATACAAGCTAATCCAAAAGGAAAGATTTTAACTGAACAAAAAATAACAAGTTTAAACTGTTAGAAGAGAAAAGCCCATTCACCTGCAGCTGGAAGTCAAAACTCAAAATATACTCATGATAAATAAACTTGAGAGTATAAATGTACAGTATTAGGACAAAAAAGAATAAGATAAAATTTTACCTTACTTTAACTAGCTATATGGCTTTTCAAGATAATTACAGTCATTCTCTTAATCTTCAGAATAGATGTGCTCTTCCCTGGAAGTTATGACAGCGATAATTATCACAAAAAAAACTATTTATTATAAATAAGATAAACCAGACATCAAAATTGACCATAAACATATTATTTCACACTTTACATTAGTAATTATATTATTTAGTAAAAAATGTTTAAAATAATACAGTATAACAGATTATTTTATCATTAAAACAATGATATTTTTCTGAACAGCTTATAGATGCATTACTTTTGTTTCTTTATTGTATTAAAAGTACATTAGTTTATATTACTCTCTGATGTATAACAATGTTGTTAAAAACATAATTATGGAACAACTTAGAAAGCCCTTCACAATTTAAGTAGACTGAATTTTATTAATCAATGAGTTTAGTGTTCAGTATGCAAATATGTACCTACCAAATATATACAAACTGCTCAAAATGACCAACAATGTTTATCTTCATAATAGTTCTACAGTGCCATAAGACAATAAGAGGCAATCAGATGTGAAATGGAGTTGGAGTCTCAACTGCAACATTATGAAAACAAAGACTTGATAAGGTAACATTTTACATTTCATAATTAGTCAACCAAATGCTGAGTTATATTAAACATATTTTCTGTTTTCACAGACTTAGACAAGTCAGATATAAATTGAATATAAAACACATATATTTATCAAATTTGAGGCATATACAGATATGAAAGCATACCTGAGTGATGTGTCTTGCTGGACTGTTTTAAAAGTATGGTTCCGAGGTTCCAAAATTTGAAAATGACCCAAAATTAGAGTAGCTAACTCTGCTGAACTGCAAAAATATTTTAACTTAGTGCAATTTTAACAGTTCTTTAAATTACACATACTACAATACACATAAATCCAATAAATGAACAAAACAACAAAAAAGTTTAAATAAAACGTGCTCAGAGTATGCCAAAATATTTTAAATTCTAGCAAAATAATTAAGTAATGTCTCACAATTTAATAGTTAAATTAAAGTTAAATAACACAGGCAATTGACAGGAAATGACAGAAAACATTTAATCAATATTGAAAGATACATATGTAAAAATATAAGTCAACTTCATTTATGTTTGCAAGATTTTTGCTGTCTTTCATTTTTTTCTGCTTAAATACAAATTATTTATTATTATTATTATTATTTCTTCAAGACAAAAAAATGGCTATGATATATATACTGGAGTAAGATCATAGCTATTATTCATATTACACTAAGGAGATAATTAGCGATCTAAGATAAAACTTAATCTAATGCATACACCTTAGGCATAACTACAAACGTTTACAGAATATTATTCTTTAACTACGTGTCAGCAATTAAAGAGCAAAAATACACAAAGTAATGGCAGAAGAATATTCAAGTAGCCAAATATATTACTACTTCAAAACAGAATTAACTTGTGGAACAAGGAGGCAAAACTGAAATTTGCAAGGCAAAGTTTGACCACACATTTCTTGTGCTCTTTTCACTTTTTTGAGATTCTTGATTAAACGATCAATTTATGAAAAAATTTACAAGAATTTCATATAAATTGCTCTCGGATTTTTCTTTCTTTTTTATTTTTTTTGTAAATTTTCTTATTTCACCCTTTTATCGGTAGCTAGAACAAAAAATTATAAAATTGGTGTTTTCTCCTTCAGGCTTTTCTAAGTATGTAGACATTCCAAATGGCTGTTAACACTGTTTACTTAGGCCACCCCCGTTATAGAGCCTCAATGTATATAGGCTCATAAAGAATTGTTCTCGCAGAAAATTGATCTTCTAATGTTTTGTTATGTAGAGAATATCATTCTGAAATCTCACGGCAACTTCCCTCTTGTTAAAATTACTTTTAAGAACAGGCTTTTTCTGTATTAGTGCTATTCAGTTAAAATAAAATAGAAATTTAAAAAAAAGACATTATATATCAACTGCAGAGCTGGATACTGTAAATATTGGGGTAATTAATAGATATCAGCACCAGTCTCCAGCTGATCACTCGGCGCAACACAAAACCCAAACATATTAAACGTTGCCACTACAGATTAAGTAAAATGAAATTGAAAGTTTCGATTAAGAATCGAAAGTTATTACAACATTAAACTATATTAAAAGTATTATTCTTGTTATCTCACCTATATGGTGCTCCCATAATAAAGTAGCCTGTAAAATAGAGGTGATAACAAAAGGTAAATGCAGGCCCTGATTTTCCATTAGGCCCAGTAGGCCCGGGCCTAGGGGCCCCCGAATGTTGGGGGCCCCCCAAAATTTTTATTTTAAAAGAAGAAAATTCCCAATTCAAATATTTTTTTCATTTTTATCTTTTTTAATAGCAATTTTTTTTATATATCTTTTCAAATTTGATTGATAGGTTCATCATATGTATAGTTATATGTATAGTTCATCATATGTATGTTATAGGGTATATAAGTTTTTCTGGTTGCATTGTATTGGTGTTTTAATGATGAAGTTAATATGTTGTATTGCTTTTTGTTATTTGATAATGTTCTAGGTTTCTACGCTTCAAATAGCCAATTCTTGGTAAAATGGTACTTTCATGATGATTCATGATTTTGTTTTGTGTGTGTGTCAATTTTGGAAACTTTAAGTCCACATCAGTGTTAGGGGGGCCCCCAATCCCGAGTTGTGCCTATAGTCAAGAATTTTCTAAATCGGGCCCTGGGTAAATGTCTAACGACAAGTGCCGCCCCATTTGACTAAAAACAAATATTTAGGGGCGCGGTGGCCCGGTCAGCAAAGGCATCGAACCAGTGGCGTCGAACCAGTGATTTGAAAGTTGTTGGTTCGATGCACGTTTCTAACAAAACCACCGACGTGTACACTAATGGCGGATGGTGCATGGAAAAAAAATCTGTCTTAGCTGCAATGTCCCCAAGTATCCAAACATTACCTCTGGAAGTGCGTGGTCAAGTGTTCCGGTCTCGTCACTTGACTCGGTTAAAAATAACGGGACCGGTACGTTTCAAATGGGTGTAACGTGAACCCACTCCCTGTTGTGCACCCGGGGAAAGGTATGCGGCGAAATGGTCACGCAAAATGGTCACTGCTGGCTTCTCCCGGGAAAAGAGTATCGCTCAGCTCTCAGACATTGAAAAAAAAATATTATTCTGTTCCACTGGATTTTACAAGAGATTCTCCTGGGATTCTTCAACAGAAACTCCAAACTCCAGATTATTAGTGAGCAGATGATCCGTGCAATATAATGAAAGGATTAAAAATACAATTACAAGTTGTTGTCCGAAAGAGCATCGGCTCGTTAACAAAGGAAAATAACAGAGACACCGCTGGTATGGCTCTTTTCGGAGTACCTGAGCCAAATGCTTTTGACTCCAGTGATGACTATGATTAATTTGAATAAGGGTACTCGTGAAATTGGTCAGTAAAGGTTTTTAAGATAAAATTACTCTACAATGGATCATTGTCCTAGAGAAAATAACAGAGTTCAGTGAGATGAGGAATGAGGAAATAAGATATCCCCTCGGCCAGCGAGCTTTATGGGCCCAGGAGGAAAGAAAGATCCAGTAGAGTCCTATGAGTCCTGAGAGGATTGTTGCTTGATCTGACGAACGCATTCGACGTCCTTGAATATAACATTCCATTTTTTTACTATAACAAAAACTGAAATTATGCTTAAATTTTATTATCATCTTAATTAAACCATACGCAAAGAATGCGCTACCTTTTGATTAAACGATAACTTCTGATAAAACGGAGCATTTTTTGCCTCATATTAATACTTACCGTTAGAAGTTAGAAACGTAGTTATTAAGCAATATTTGAAGTTAGTTTAGTAACAACTTATCCCTTTCATCATCTTCATTTGCCAGCTCATAACGGTTTGCCATCGAAGTAACATCAGCAGTTCGTCACTCTGCAATATTGACTCTTTCTTTTAATGCCCACTGACTTCACAACCTCACCGGAGTTGTAATCATTAAGTTGCTTCGAACAGATCAACCAGCGGCATCAGAACTTTATGGATCTATCCATTTCTTCGATCTGTCTATTATCCGGTAGTAGCTAATTGTGGGATCTACCGCATCTGAGCCTCTTATTTTTTATTGTACTACCTCAGTAGAGGTCTCTTGATTTCATTTAACTATTTATCATTTTTTTACCATCTTTTACGAGAGTCCTCATTTGTAATAGAATGAACAAAGGAAATAAGTTAAATTGACTTAGTGTCTTGCCATTTAACTATATAAAAAGTTTCTTCGTTTGTAACTCAGTAGTCTATTTCACCTCGCCCACTGTCTTTGAGTAATATATCTAATGTCAAATCGATTTCTTTAAGAAATCTATTGTTATTACTCTTTCATGTATTTTTACTCATATAACAAAAGCATTAAATTCGCTGTCGTGAATATCTATTAGAAAAACCCCATTTTTTCGCAAAGCTTATGACCTGTTGTTTTACCAAATGTTAGACTTTGGTCCTGTTTTATACAGCTGTTAGACTTCGTTCAGTTTTGTACAGGTAAATGATTCTTTCGCTTACAATTTTTTAAAATATAATGGATGAGGGCGTTTGGCCCTAGAGTCCATGTGCTCGAGTCCCTCATTTAAAATAGATGCTTGCAGACGTTCGAAATGAGATTTTAACCGTAGGTCCCCGTCTGATTAGCCTTCGATCCACAAAAAGTAGCCGCAACGCTTTCAACCAACCAACTTAAAAGTCGTACAAATTCACACGTGTATGCAACAATCAAGTTTTTCAAACCCATCCCGTTCGTCTCCTGTGGTAAATATTTCTTTAAATCGTTGTGCCAAGAAGGAAATTATTTGCTCATCAGTCCCAACAGAATCTGATTGATGAATCTCCAAAATCCCCCTTTGGGAGGAATCTATCATAGGCAGCACTTTCCAAAGCCTGTTTTCTTTTTCCATTGAAAAATTATCAATGTTGAAATTAACTTTTAAATTTTAATTGAACAGAAAAGTTCCTATCTCTACTCGTTTCAATTCTAAGGACTGACTCTCGATAACTAATATTCGCACTTGTAGGTAACCCAATGTGCTCCCTGCCAAAATCATTCCGACAAAAATTCAGATTGAGAAATATAAGAGAATTTTCCAGTCTTTAACACACAGAATTATTTGTACAGTGGGCAGTCATTGAGGGCATTTCATTATCAAAGAGTTTTAAGAAATATTCGTATGCTTGATAATTTATACGCAATTGTGCTTCATTTACAGTTGGGAAATATGAGGGCAGAGGGGAGGGGGATTTGGGATATTTCATGCACACCTAAAAAATGTAAAATATGCAAGATTTTTTTTATGTTTGACCCCCAAAAAAAAATAAATTACAGATAAGAATGGTTATTAAATAAAAATTATTGATATTTCAAATTTGCTACCCTTATAATTTTCGATTCTAAACGTTTTTACCATAACTGTTTAATTTCAAATGTAAAAGATATACTATTAATAATAAACAATCTGCACTTACTTTAATGACCTGGATTCATATTGACTGTTGATTCTTTGATTTTTCAGTTGATTTCGCTTGAATAACTGTCCAACAATTGCTTTTACCTACTGTTTCATCATCATTAGCAATTTCTCCTTCAGAAAAATCTTTTACTAATTTCAGATACCGGAGCACCTTCATCTCGGAAATCGTCAAGAGTATCAGGCAAATCAGGCCTTCAGCTAAAATGCGTTTATTGCTCTCAACCGTTCGGCATCAGTAAGATACACAAATATACACGATATTAGTTCTTTCACAAGAATAATGTAAAAACAACTCTAAAGAGCTTAAGAAAATGTCATATATTTGTAGAAATGTTTAACAGCTTAACGCTGAGACTAACTATTAGTTGCATAGAGCAAGACCTAAATTCAATTTTAATAAATGCTTTTAAAATAAATCTCAACGGGATAAATATAATTTGATTTCAATTAAAAACTAATCGTTGTATTGGAAGAAACATTCTAAAAACTCTCAAAGCTTTAAACAATGTTTTAGAATTCAAAGTAGCTAAAACCTTATACTTACTAACAGACGCTGGTACACCAGCTTAACTCACAGACTTCACCATTTTGCGAACAAACGAAGACTTATTACCCTTTCCTGAGAACATACTATCCAGTGGCGTACGCAGGGGGGAGGAGTTACCCCCATTGGTTCAGATTTCATATATTATTTAATTAAGTAATGTCACTCTTTTAACAATTATTTGGAAAAATACCAACTTTGAATTAAATTTAGATGTCTTTTTAGTGAAACAGTAAAATTTTATGCCTTTAAAAGATAAAGAAAAAATGTCATCCAGTTTACCTAGTCTAATCGTATTTACTTACACACCTTTTTTTCCCATTGTCCACGAGCTTTCGTCAAAACGTAGAACGAGCAACACAGTTGAATGTGGAAAAGTTTTATCCTACCCTTTGAATAAATTTTGTACTGTTTTCAGTGGTACAGAGGACTTTAAGGGCATTTCTTTATATCTTTTGTACTCTATTTTCTTTCTTCTGTGGGTATGTTGATAGCTCACAGGCATAAAGTGCAAACAAATGTTTGTCTATTGATTGACAACACACCCGCCAACCAAATAAAAAGTTTTTCTTTTCTTCTAATAGAGGCACTTCCCTCTAGACATTCGCTTGTTATTCACCGCAGTTTTGCTGGCCATTTTATTATGGGAGCACCCTATATGCCGACCGACATTACCCCCTATGAAGGGATGACACAAACGGAGGTATTTTAGTGGCGCTTCGCCGGGATTCGATCCGACCACCCTCAGCACTGAAAGCTAACGCGGTGTACCACAAGGCCACCTCGGCCCCCAAATAAAAAAAGGAAAGCCTGTTCGGCCATGAGGGGTCTTTCTCGGCCTTCTAAATGATGGGCTATTTTCGGACACAACTTAGACTAACCAGTGTATAGTAAGTAATCAGAACGCTGTAAAATCCGAATTTAAAATTTTTTGGCAAAAAGAGCATGAAAATAATTTATTTCAATTACCGTGAATCTGATCTTCTCTTTGTAAAGTGTGTGAAATCGAAGAAAGATAAAGGAAAGGAACAATCTATTCAGTTTTTGCGAAAAAGCCAAAACAAGAGGAAGATACACGTGTTCCTTTGACATTGCAGCATAATGATTAAATTTGTTTGAAATTCTGGGACATGTACTTCTGCTGCAATTGAATGCACAATTACAATTCTTTAAAAGAGCAACAGCCAGTTGATTTACAGATTGATAAAGGGCTCAGGAATCAAACTGAAAGCAATCGGAGGGCTTTGATTCCAAGTATTGAAGCAACTGTATAATGTGGGAGAGAGGGATTCTCATTGAGAGGTCATATAGATTATGGACATATAATTGATGAGCAGGAACCAGTAGAAAACAAGCCAGTTTTCGTGCCCTTTTACTCTTCTGCACCCTTTCCACTCTTCTGCCCTTTCACTACATCGTCTGGCGACGATGAATTGCAGAAACACTTTAACTTAGCCAGTAAAAATGCAATGCACAAGGGGTGTTCAAATGAAAAGGTACGAAACGACACTGTAGGTGTAATTGAAGTCTTTTTTCAAAAGTAATCACTAGAGACCTGAGCACAACTATCCCACTGTTTTCGAGCCGAAGGATTCCCTGTTCCCTGAATTTCTGTCGCTGTGAGAAGAGCCAGTCCTCCACTGTGTCCTTCATTTCGTCGTCCGAGTTGAAGACCTTCCCTCTGAGATGTTTTTTTAGCGAACCAAAAAGATGGAAGTCGCAGGGCAACATGTCCGGGCTGTAGGGTGGATGCTCAAGCTGCTCCCACTTGAACTTGGCCAATACACTTTGTGTGACCCTGGAGACATGTGGACGCGCGTTATCGTGGAACAGAATCACTCCCTCCGTAAGCGACCCAGGCCGTTTGCTCTTGATGGACTTGCGTAGGCTACGGAGTGTCTCACAGTACACATCAATGTTAATGGTTTTCTCTGCTCGAGATATTCGATTAGTATCGGACGTCGAAAAAGACGGTGAGCATTACCTTGCCTGCTGGGGTTGAAATTTGCAATGTGAACACCATGATGTCCTCACACGCACTGCCGCGTCAACTGGACAGAACACACAACTGCCTGCTTCTCTCCTCCGTAAAGTGTGGGTGCCCGCGCATGCGTACAACCACGTCGGACACTACATTTGCGTCCCTAGGTGTCTCACTACGTTATCCCAAAGCGGCATTTTCAAATTTCAACCAGTCTGGTTTTTACGCCGTATCGTACCTTTTCATTTGAACACTCCTTGTACATTAGCCTCAGGATACAAAATGATATAACAACAGCATATAATTCTGTCATCTTAGGAGAAATAGTACAGAAAATCAATTGTGGTGATGGATTCTGTGTGTTAGCAGATGAAACAACTGATATTGTGGTATTCAAAAACTTTCTCTTTGTGCTCGTTTTGCAGGTAGTGTTGATGGAAAGGCATGTATGTACGAAAATTTTCTGCAGTTTGTGAACGTAAAGATACAACTGGCGCAGGTATAACCTTAACAATTCTGAATAGTTTGAAAGTTTACGGTATCGATGTGAACAAATTAAGAGGTCAGGGATACGACAGATGTAATGCCATGAGTAGTAAATTAAATGGAGTTCAGGCACACATAAAACAATTTCCTCATGCACTGTATGTTCATTGCAGTTCTCACTGTAAGGTAACCAACCACGTTCAAATAACGATTTTCGTGAAAAAAAAATCGAACATTTTTTATTCGTTTATTTTAAAAATCAGACCATTAACTTTCGAAAACAGTTTTCAGTTTGTTTCTAGAGTCATTAGAAGTCGAGATGCAGCTGGTTAATCACCAGCTATAATACCGGAAGTGCGCAGTTAAAGGGCCAGACTTTGACTTAGCGTAAAAAAAGTAGTAAATAGCGTATTATAGCTTTTAATTAGAGAAATAAGTTACTTCAGCATATTTCTGAATGTTTATCAAATTATAAAATACATCTGGGAAGAGTTTATTTACAATATTTTAGCAGTTTTATGTGGCAACTTTGACAAAATTATTTGCTCTTGTTTAACTTTCTGTTATCGCTCGTTTGCTGTTTATTTCTTCATTTTTTATATTATTTTCACGATTTTTTTCGAGTGTATTATTTTTATTTATAAAGTTAATACATTTTATAATTATGCATTTTATATTTATTCATCCCATGCATGGCCAGTGCCCTCCAGGAATAATGAGTTGGTGCAAATACCAAAGAGCTGTAGTATCAAGGAAAATTTATAAAGAAAAATCAGTTGGATTGCCACACAATTTTAAACAATTTTAAACAAAGATTTTAAACAATATAAAACCAGTATATATGGAACTATGTGATACAAAATTATTGATGAAATGTCTACACGGAAGGACTCAAAATGCAAACGAGTCCTTAACGGCAGTCTGTGGGAGAAAGGGCCTGTTCACATAGGAGTCCGTTGGGTTGCGTTAAGGAAAAGATGACGTTGAGACAAAAATAAACCAATCATAGGCGTTAAAAATTTCATTGGTAATCGTTTGGAGGCATATGATTGGTTTATTTTCGTCTCAACGTCATCTTTTCCTTAACGCAACGCAACGGACTCCTATGTGAACAGGCCTTTAGTCCCAAAGAATACTTTCGTTGCACTTGAAACATTGCGTTTTGGGGGTATGTTGCTGTGATAAAATTCAATGATGGTTTCAAGGGATTACTTTCAATTTTTAATGAATAAAATATTGATCCTGGGTACTTTACTACAAAGGTATATGAAAAGTTAGATATTGCTCGTATAAACGATTCAGTGAGATTCTCTACACCTGTTGCAAAATTGCACAGGAAAAAACTTAGAGCTCTCAGAAAGAAAAAAAAAACTGTTAATGAATTGAAGGAAGGTATAAATTATAAAGCGGGTGAATTTTAATGTAACTATTCCTTTATTAAGCTAATGAATTAATCCAATGAAAGCTTTAAATTGGATTTCTGAAAAACTGATTTTTGCTACACTGCCACACATTAGAAGTCATAACTGTCATAATAATTTTCAGAATTTAATGAAATTTTAACTGTATGTTTTTAATGATGTTATGTATGCATTGAACCAAAAGGTTATAAATATATTCATTTAGAGATGAGTTATTAGCATTTATGTTAGAAACTTTATTTTTTTTCCTTGAATTTTTGCTCTAAATTACTCGATTGGCTATAACTCATTTGCACTTTAGAACATTTTCATTCTTTCGGTTCAATGCATACATAATGGATATATGTATACATTTATCCAAGTAAAAGTGATTTGTTTTACATATTTTTTTAGTTAGGAGTGTTGGCGTAAAGTCAAAAAATGCTTATTTTTTTCAGTTTTTGCCAAATTTTAAGAAAAAATACATGTATTTATTTTAACTTTCACATTTCTCAATGTTTTATAGCCTAATATTGCAATAACTTTAAGAAAAATTTCCATAAAACCTTATTTAAGAATTTTGGCTCCGAACGTGATCGGTTACCTTATATTGCTCTCAGCTATGCATGCAATGTAAGTGTAGTTCGAAATGCTTGGCATATGTGTCAATTTCTTTGATTGATCTTCGAAACGGCAGCAGGTTTTAAATGTTTTAATCGAATCCCAGTTGCCTTCTGTTTCTCAAAGTCGCCTGAAAAAATTGTGTCCAATATAGATGGATGGAGCTGCATGATTCTGTAATAATATTTACAGAATTGCTATCAGTTGTATTCGATTCCATTGAAGAACTATCTGCATGTGATGATAAAGAAACAGCAGCAACTGCAAATCACTTATTAACTGCTATAAATCTGAGTTTTTAGTAACAATTTACAGTCTTCATCAACTGTTTTCTGTTACACTTCCTCTATGTAGATTTTTACAAACTGAGAACATGGGAAGTAGGGGACTTCAGTAGGACTTCAGTAGGACACTGAAGTAGGGGATTATGCTGAACATTGTAAGATTGTAGTGAAAGAAATAAGGAATCATGCAGAGAAAGAATTCCATGATATTTTCACTGCAGTAAGTGAAACGTAATAAATAGAATGTAGATACAAAAATTCCTCGTCGTGTTGACCGTCAAAAAAAAAAAAAAAGAGCGATGCAACATCCCGGCATATTCACTTGAAAATTATTTCAGAGCAGCAGTATATATTCCTTTATTAGATTCTTTTCTTCAGCAAATACAGGAGCGTTTCCTTCAGCATAAGGATATTCTATCGAGCTTCAAATGTTTGCTACCAGGAGAAAAAAATCTGAAGATGACAGCTGAGCGAGACAGAGGAGCAAGAAAGCAACACTTCACATATGCAGAGGTTATAGAATGCTGTGAAGAAGCTCTAATAGAGAAACTAAGACTATGGTATTGCCATCTAGATAGTCTGGACTTGTTTTCACAGAATGCTCTAGGTGCTTTAGACTTGTGTAATTCACAACTGTTTCCAGCGCCAAACTCGCTATTGAAAATCTTTTGCATACTTCCAGTGTCCATTGCATCCAGTCAACGGTCTTTTTTCAACCTCAGGTGGTTAAAAACTTATTTGCGAAACACCACAAGTGAGGAACGCCTAAATGGCCTTGTTCTGTTTAACATTCATAGATATATAAATGTCCCTACAGAAAGCATCCTTGACGAAATGGCAAAAGCTCTTCGTCGTCTCGATTTTCGACTCTTGTTTAATAAATATAGCCGATAAGAGTTTATCAGCTATCGGTGGTTCTCGAATCTCGACTTCAATAGCTAATTCAACATGAGGATACCATTCTTAGAAAGACGAACACTTTAGTAAAAAGCAAAACAATTTATTGTTAAATAACACAAATCTAACACAAAAGACGAAACAGCTAAGTCAAGTCCAGCTTCAAATCTGTCAAGCTGCTGATCTGACGTTCTTTATATATAGGCAGGGATATCTGGGGATCCCTGGTGAAGGAGTGCGTCACCTAGATTTCACTAGGAGAAATAATATTTTCAACAACAGTAGAATTAACAACAACAGGTAAATTTAATTATCAATAAATGTAGAAATTGTTTTTCTATATTTCTTTGTGTTTCTTTATTGTTTGTTTAAGCTTTGCCCCGATTCCTTAAAACTGCTCTTCTATAGTAACCCATCTGTATTTCCCGGTTCATTGAACCTGTGCATTGTTCATACGTATAACCAGGAATTCGGTGTTTATAGTATAACGTCGACCAGTTGACTTTGTGTTTTACATTTCACCGTCTTGATTAGTTGAAAGAAATGTGAAGCGTTTAGGTATCAGGGTCTATCTAGTGAGCAACTCGCTCCATGTTGACTCGACTTTTCAATAGAAAATAACTTTGATATAAAAGACTACCGTGGGAAAAAGCCAGTTATATGAGTAGCAAGTACAATGGCTTGAAAAAAGAAATGAAGAACTGAATAAGTTGGCACATTAATTTCCAAGTTTTGAACAATCGTTTAATGTCGTTGGTCTTTTCAGTTTTAAAAGGCTTCCACTTCTTTTGTTTTCTATTTGTTCTCTTTGGGAACCCCTCTCTGTTGCGTTATCTAAAGGCTCTGCAGACCTGCTTGCTGTGAAGAGTACAAGATATTAGATGATCAGCTAGGGCCAGTAATCGAATCGCAAGCCCATAATCCGATTAAGACTTCCTCAGCCGATACCTGGCGCAGTTATGGGCAAGTTCTATATGTTCCATGTATTCCATAGCTCCAATATGTTCCATAGAGAGGCTACCACTGATTGTGGAATGGAGGGTTGTTCGTATGTTGGAATGGAGGTAATCAATAAGAAGTACTTCCGATCGATCTCTTGCTGTCTTACACTTAGTAACTAAAATTAGGTGCCTGAAAACTTAGGTAAGATTTACTATAAGATGCAAGCCTAAGGCGAAACCGCTGTAAACGAAAGTAAAGAAAAAATCTGAACCAATGGCAGCTGACAGTTATGCGCATGTAGGAAGCAATGCTGGCCGACAGTTACAAGTAAAACGAAGCTCATAGAGGCCACTGCTAACAGGCATAGTTGAAGGCCTAAGAAGATGTCAAAATTGAGCTATGCGTGAATGTAGCTCAAGATTGACCTCCTAAAGTCTGACCAGGATTTTTCCATTGAATAAGTTTGGCAGGTTGATAGTTGAGTTTTTTCAAGTTCATTTCTGCCACCAAAGCGTTTGGTTGCAACACGCAAGGTAAAACGTATATCGGCCGACAATAACAAGTCAAAGCAACAAGCTGCAAAGTTTCGACCAAGGAGGATCCCATAGCGGCTACTACTTAATTGTATTGCAGAAAGGGAACAACGGGTGTAAAATCTATCGATCGTGCGCCTCAACCTCCCGTAATTCCATATGATAATTAGCGTCTGAATATGTTTAATAACATTAATTTTACCTAACCTGCAAACCAGGAGAAGATGCCGGAAGCGAAATTTATGTGAATTTTACTTCTAGTCGCAAGCCCGTAATCCGACTAGAGCTTTTACCTTTGTAAGAAATAGAGGCCAATGGTTGCGCGTAACCCTGAACCTATTATAGTTGCAGGTATGCGCGGACCAAACATTTTAAGTCAGGCCTGGGTCGGTCTCGATTGATCGTAAGTACGGCCGGTTCGCAGATATTAAGGTTGAAGCATTTGCTTGGCTGGCCTGTCACGATACTGGTTAGTTAAGGCTCGAGCGGGCTCGGTCTGCAATTGTACAGGTCCTCACGGCAAAGATCAATCCAGCCCTCAGAACCCAATTAACGAGTAAGGCAAAAACTGCTTGAAATGCTTTTAAGAATATGTATATTACATTTGCAATAACTTTATTATATTGTTACGCAATAGTTACTTGGTGTTATTAGCATATTTCTTTCCTGCTTCTTAATAACACACGGAAGATAATTCTTAAAACTTTGCTAAAACATAATTTAGATGCAAAGTTTCTATAACAGCAACTTTAAATTGCAATACTAAAAACTTTCTTGTTGAATCCAAGCAGGCGTTGATTTTTCAATTCCTCCAAATTTACATCCCCTAATCATTTAACCTAACATTTTATATTCTTAACGTTATTATACATCCCCTAATCATTTAACCTAGCATTATATATTTTTAACGTTATTATAAGCAATGTCTTTTAAAACATCTTCCTTTATAAAAAGATCTCGAACAATCAATGACGGCCCTATCTGTTATTATTGCTATTATTATTATTATTTTTTTATCTCTATTAGTTCAAACGAACCGCATCCGAAAACGAGAAAAAGTATCCCCAGACCGGTCCGAGTTGAATGGTAAGATTCTAGGCTAACTTAAATAAAAGTAAAATATGCCCCAGCCCTGCATGCCGACTGGGATTCGCGCCTAGCCTGGCCTCGTGCAGACTTCTAATATGTGGTTATAGACAAGATAATCCGAAAGAGTTTGAAAGAAAGATTTTGAAGAGAAGGGCTAAATCCACGGTCCAGCGAGCACCTTAAAGAATGAGAGAACAGAATAAACAAACAAAATGCTACAGAGAAAATGGCGAGAAACACAATTAGAAGAATGAATAAGATTCTGAAAAAACTTTAAAATGATATAAAATAGTAAAAGAAGAAAACTAATCAAATCAAAGAATTAGAAAAGTATAGAAAAAATATTCAATGAAAAAGGAAGTTAGAGATAATTAAGAAACTCATTCCGTTGTAAAATGCTTTTCCAGGCGGGCAACAATTTATTATAAGACAAACAGGTCAAAGCCAGGGCTAGGATTGTACATAGTTATGGATTTTAAGAGGCTTTTGTTTGATATTCATTTATTCTCTAAAATCTCCTTGTGAGTTCCCTTTTCTGTAATTTTTCAAAACATTTTTAGTCATCACAAAAATTATCTGGATCTTACAGATTTCGTTCATATCAAAAATGAAGATGCACAAAGTCCAAGGCAGAGTAAAAGAATAGGGTTTATTTTCTGCTTGAAACACTTAAAATAGAAAATATTAAGTCTGGCATCAAAAGTATTCTCTCAAACTGGTGGTAGAGTAGTTTGTATGAATGCAGATTAGGGGAAATAACACATTATTTTCCGATATATACATGTTACTCGTTTTATAAAGCTGTTCAAATTTAGAATAAGCATGAGTGAAACTTTAGAATAAACTTTATAGTATTTCGATAGATTTAGATTAAATTTAAAATGGAATTTTAGTAAATAAAATTAAAACCAGAAAAGAAATCTTGAAAAAAAATTGGGGAGCAAGTTTTATTTAACATTACACAAGTTTTTGGGTGCCAGTAGTTAATATCAAAAAAAGAAAGTTATGGTGCTGTTATGATTATATAGCGACACTCTCTACTAATGTTCACAAAAGGAAAGCTATCTTTGTGATGTTATTGACTTCATAGGTAGATTTTCACTCGTATTGCTGTCCTAATCTCGGACTATGTATAAAAATTAAAAGAATGAATGCTTCAACATATTTACCGACAGGTGAATTTCGGGTTAAGACGTGCTCATGTACACAACTACGTTTACAGAACAAGACAAACATTGTTAATTTCTTTATTTACGAATATTTTTAAATATGTTTATATTTAGTTATTTTGTATGATTTATAATTTCAAATAATTTTCATTTAGTACTGCATAAAACAGTAAACAAACGCAGGGCTTTGATCTCTCTGAATAACATCCATTTACAACGGTTCCCATTAGGTGAACGCCTCAATCAGCAGAAGGACGCTGGCTTTCCGTACTGGAGTCTGAGTTCAAGACGATGTATTTGGCCGTTCGGAATCGGCTTTGAGCAGTAGGTCCCCGTTGAAATACCTTTCATGTAACAAAAGGTGATCGTAGTGATCTCCTCTAATCAACTATCTATCGCTCATGGTTCCCAAAAGTAATGACATCACGTGTAAGGCTTCTCAAGGGAGGACACATTGGTCAAAAATAAATCAAATTGCTCTTTCAAGATTTGCTAGTGCCTATCTAAAAATACACAAGTTCACCAAGTGACTTCCCAGGTATTCCCAGCTTCCAAAATGATCAATCCAGATCAAGTGTCATCGAACCAACTTTCTGCTTTGTTAAGACGGTTCTGGACGCAATTTTTTCCTTTAATAAAGAAGCTCAGTTTTATTTTCGTGGCTTAACGCATACCATAGACATTTTCGAATCAAATAGTACAAACCGTATGTTGCTCGGATGTTAATAATTTGAGATATAACACTTTAAAGCAGATTTGTCTATGCGTACCTTGCTGTACCTCCATAATTCATTTATCTCCGATTGGAATTTTTTTGCCATTTTATAATAATAGGATAAATGACTAGTTATGGACACCCTACCAGTTATGAACACCCTTATCTATATACTGTCGACAATAAGAACCAAGTAAACTTGAAACAGAGAATTTTTGTTTATAGTTGTTTCCTATTGTTGCCCCAACCACAACCCTTTCTCCCTCTTCTTTACTTTTTGTCTACAGCTCATTAGAGTGGCAAACTTAAGGGTGTCCATAACCGACCTTAAGGGTGTCCATAACTGGTCATTTACCCTACATCTAAAGTGCCTCGCAACGCATCTCTCTGAAAATTTGCACTGCATTCTTTTGTTATTTTTATTAACTGTCCTTTTGATTTTTGATCGAGAGTAAAAATTTTTAAAATATTTTCTCTGAAGCAAAAACTACTGTGAAAAAAAATATGATTATTTGCTCTTGATCGATGCCTCAAAAACTAACCATGCTCTATGTTTTAAAGTTAAAATTTTTTAAAGTTAAGATTTCAAATTTTTCAAGTATCTTTTATATGCATAATGATCTTTATTAAGAAACAGCAACGAAATCTTCGTGGCAATGTGTCCGTTATACATTGTCGCACACATGTCGATTATATTCGGGCTTGGGCTGAATATATTCAAGCAGGAATAAATTGAGGCATAAATATTTTATGTTTCATTTTATGTTTTATGAGCACATTTTGACTTGTGCACTAAGTAGTTATATTTCCCCCTCATTTGAACATCCTTTTCTTAAGGGTTAATTCACAGCAAAGGAATGCTTCAGTAGGGACACATATCAACCTTTTATTCTTACGTGATAAGTACCTGCTAGCATCCAACCCACCGTGCGACCTGCCACGTAAACTTTTCTGAAAAGACAGATTTGTAGCTCATAGGTAAGAACCAGCTAGGAAAAAAATTTCAATCAAAATTCCCGTTTGAAATAGGTCTGGATAATTTTTACATTTGATTTAAACACTTTTTCTAACTGATATCATTGATTTGAAAATGTATGTTTTAGTAAGAAATATAAAAATGTGTGAAGGGGATTTTGCGTCACTGACTAGTAAAATATACAAAATTTCAGAAATAACAGAGGTTAAATTTTGAAAGAATACGAAAATCACAACAGCGTACCAAAAGTTGTAACTGTCAAGTTTCCCTTCTAACAGAGATGGCTAAAGGTTGTTAGGGTGGAATAGTTATCAGCATTAAATATGAGGTTAAAACTTGGAAACATCATGCGGAGTAAACTGAAATATTTTAAAATGCGCTGCATATTTAAATGCGTATTTTTACGTAGTTATCTTGCATATCTAGTTAATTTGATTTAAAAAAAACAAGCATTTGATTTAGCTTGTAAACTGGTCTTACACAACTTTACATTTACTTTCTTCTATTTGTCTAAGAAATGAAAAACTGACACTATGTATATGGCATATTTGCATATACTACTAGATATAGAGTGTCCATAATTCTTAGACCAGCGGTTCTCAATCTTTTAAGCCCCCCCCCCCTAATAAAAAGTGTAAGAAAAATAAAAGGAACACTTCACGACTTCCCAGACTAAAAGTTAATAACAGTAATACTAAATAACTGCACGACGACTTGTTCAAACCATTACGAGTTGTAATTATTTCCCGACCCCCAGGTTGAGAAACGCTGACCTAGACTATCTATAAATAATTATAAGATAAAAAGAACTTTTTATATATCATGTTTTTAAATTTTCTGTTGAATCGTATAAACTTGACAATTCTCTCTTAATTGCACAAACCTTCACTTAATTTTTCTTTTTCACTTTCTTTTATTTAATTTTAATCACTTTTTAGTCGTTTTCACTATCCACAGACTTTATAAACTTTGATTTTTATATTTTTTTAAATTTTTCGCACAATATTTTTGTAAACAAATTAAATTCACGTATTCTGTTTTAAAAATCGTCAAACGTCGTTACGCAAAAGTGCAAGCATTGAATTCGATCGAAGCGCCACCTTGCGGATTTTTTCGGCTAAAAGTATTAAAATAATGCATTGTCATCGTGTTCTGAGCTATTCTAAAAGTTTCAAATGCCTAGCTAGTCGGGAAGTTAGTTAAAAATCGATTGCAAGATTTGTACTAGACAAACACACACACAAACACACACACAAGAAAGCAAGTTAATAAAAAACATGGTAAAAATACAATGATACTTCTAATACAGGAGACAAAATTTTCCTGAAGGGACTCTAATAGATTTGCGCTCAAAGAAAACACTGATATATTTCTTTGTTTAGAATTTGTTTAGCTTCTTAAATCATGTTCTTAAAAAAACATTTAAAAATGTAAACCAATCAGCAGAATGTAGTTATTTTATAATAATGATACTAAGTGATTGTCGTCCCGCCGTTAGGCATGCGACTCTTACTGATGACCAAACGTGCGACAGCAACCGCACCTCCGAGTCCCCTCAAGACACTCAATACACGCCAACCAGGAAACCAATTTAAACGAACACCCCATAAGTAGGTACTAAGCTTCCCCGGGGTGGTCACGTTCCTGCATTCCTCGCTAGACAGGATAGTCCAGCATTATTTCAACCAAAAAGTACAGAAAATTCGTAACATTTACATTTCAACACCAAGCCCAATCAAAATAACCTAAAACTACATAACCGAGTATCATTCCAGTACCAACAAAGCAACATGATACTCTCCCACTGCCGAAAACTAATCAATGTACCAACTTGGCACCAAACCTGGTACAACCTCAGTACCAACCAATAACAACGTACCACACACGATGCTAATATGGTAATCTATATACAGTAGAGTCCCGATAATCCGAAATGATTGGGACCAGACCCTTTTCGGATTAAGCGAAATCGTTCTTAAAGTAAACTTAAATTACATAATGACATGTGACTACATAAATATTACATATTACGTGTGATTACACAGTTTATTTTATAAGGTCTGTCTAAACACAACCAAATCTTGGGACGAAATGGGTGATACGAGAGCGGAACGCTGCCTAATACAGTACAGTAGAGTGTAAGTTCTAATAATACGCCACAGTGCTCGACAATTGGATTTTAGACGATCAGCAGATTGTTGAAATGGGTTTGAAAGAACCTGTAAACGTCTCAGATGAGAGTGAAGGTGCAGCAGACGGTGACAACGAACAGAGGGCATTTTGTGTAGCGCTACGCTACGTAGAGCAACACTCCGCCGCGACCCCAAGGGAGAGGTATTTTTCTCTTCGACAAAAAAATTTAACAGATGTTTTCAAACCAATGAAGTTCAGTACATTGTCTAACTTTGATTTTCAGAAATATATTTTATATTACTTAGTATCACTGTGGTTTTATTGTAAACTTAGTTCTTTTTGACTTTTGGTTTCGGATTAAGCGGACTTTTGGATTACCGAAGTTCGGATTATCGGGATTCCACTGTATATAAAGGAAGAAGTCCTGACTTATCTATACACGTATCAACGCCCAGCAAAAACTATTGGAGATACAGATATCAAATTTTAGGAGCTTATTACTTTTGTCCTCAAGGCGTCATTTAAGAAGCGATTTTTTAAAATTCTCCCCCCAAGGGGGGGGGGGGCAAAACGTGTTTTTTACATATTCCTTCATATCTCAAAGAAGGAAATTAATATCCATAAGATTCTTGTTTTAAAATGTAAGGAACATGAATACCTAAAAACCAATTTCAGGATTTTTCCAAATTCGGCCCCCATAGGCGGGGGGGGGGGGAGGCAAAACGTGTTTTTCCATATTCCCTCATATCTCAAAGAAAAAAAAAACAGATATCCAAAAGATTCTTGTTTTAAAATGTAAGGAACTTTATTACCAAAAATTAACTTCAGGATGTTTCAAAATTCGGCCCCAAGGGGGGGGGGGGGGGCTAAACGTGTTTTTCACATATACCTTCATATCTCAAAGTAGGAAACGGATATCTATATGATTCTTGCTTTAAAATGAAAGGAAGACGAATACCTAAAAATCTGTTACAGGATTTTTCAAAATTCACTCCCCAAGGGGGGGGGGGGGCAAAACGTGTGTTTTACATATTCCTTCATATCTCAAAGAAGGAAACAGATATCCATAAGATTCTTGCTTTAAAATAAATGGAACACGAATACCTAAAAATCAATTTCAGGATTTTCCAAAATTCGGCCCCCAAGGGGGGAGGGGGGGAGGGGGCTGAATGTGTTTTTCACATATTCCTTCATATCTCAAAGAAAGAAACAGATATACGTATGATTCTTGATTTAAAATGCAACAAAAAGATTAAATATAACAAACACGATCAATGCCACGATTTTTCGACATTCGCTTAGATTTTGTAAAAATTGCTAGAAGCAATCCAATAATTTGTATCTTTTATATATTTTTTGAGTACCAAATTGGTGGTAGGGGAAAAGAGAGAGATCAACCTTAATTAAATGAAGCGTGGAAAGATGTGTGTGTGTGTGGATTATAGATATTTCGGTTGTTTGTACGTATGCTTCTAGAGCTCAGGTTAACTCCATTTTTATTACCCATCTTGGCAACGTCACGTAATTCTTTGTTTATGAAGCCGGCGATTTTCTCAGGGGTTTACGGGGATGCCTTCAAACTCCTGGAAGGGCCGGGATCCAGTGGGATATCAAGAAAGAAACATTTTAATGCTGACATCAGCATGGGGGGGGGGGGGTATTATAATATGCTGATGGGCCGCTGACCAGTGGGGAGCGGTATCGATTGACATAGAATACAAGTTTGCATAATATACAAATAAGCCTTATTAAGGGTACACCCGTGCAACGCCGGGTATATAAAACTAGTAAACAATATATACATTTCAAAACAACAGCTCGTATAACATTACTTCTCATTCAGTTACTAGTTAAATGATTACAAACATATAATAATAAAAATAAACAATACAGTAAGTCATGTGCGAATACGTTACCATAGCAATATAATACCATATCCATCAAAGTGAGAACAAAATACCATTACAACAATACAAAACGAACCAATAAGGTACATTACCATATAGCAAGTACCAAGTATTAAATTAAGTAATTTGCAGTAATTTACATTACAATCCATATAATTCAAACTATGCAATACAATATATAACAATGCCACACTGTACAATGTGATACTAAACAATATAATACCAAAAAATGAGTCATGTTACCAAAAACATTTCAAACCTGAACTATAGAAAACAATACGATTCCAGAAAATACAGCACGTCACAGTGCAACCGATACGATACAAATACATACAATACTTTGCGAAGCAATACTAAAACTTAATGCAAACTATTACAATACATTTCAAAATGAATAAATTCAAAACAAGAACCAAACAATTCAATACAATATAAATTCCATATAAAGCGATACTATAGGATACAAGACAATTCGAAACAATACGATGTAATTCAATCTATAAATAACTCTACAATACAAAAAGATGCAAGATCATTCCAAACAAATAATTATCATTAAATTCAAACTAATACTATACAGCTGTTACAAAACGAAGCGATATGTCACAACAAAATACAAAATATAACAAACACCGTACAATTTACTGATGAACAAATTTTGATTCTTACAATTTTTAACAAATAAATCAAAACAAACAGAAATCTAAACACTACCCAACCAAGACCCACCTTGGATCTGATCGGGTTCCACCAGTTCAGAAGGGCCTTGACAATATCTCTAATGATCTTCTTACAATTATAATCTGAGTAAAAATTATGTTTTGACCAGTCCTGGTACCCAAAAGGGAACTTCTTATGTAATTAAAATTTTCACATACGAAAAGACAGTGGTTCGGAGTCTGTTTTTCACCATAGTTACAAGTCCCATCTTTCCTATGGAATCTTCTCTAATATGAGCCGAAGCTTCCATGGCCGGTCAGTATTTGATTCATGAAAAGATCTCCACATAATCTTTCCAATTTCACATCCTTAAATATCTCATAAGTTCTTCAATAAGTTTATAATAATAAAAACGGAATTTACTTAATAGTATTGGTAAATACTTAGAAAACACACTTTACTCAGGGATAAATTAATACAGTGGAATCTCGATCGATCGTTTTCGGATCCATCGTTTTTCCGCATGTGTCGTTCATTTTATCCAGTCCCAAAGATCATGTTGCTTTGTTATGTTTCCGCATCTATCGTTTTCCCACATTTATCGTTCATTTCAATCGGTCCCTTGAAAAACGATAGATCGAGATTCCACTGTATATCTTCTTTCTCTATCGCAGCTGATAACAAACTACATAAATTGAACTATAAAATATACCAAAACACACGAAAAATCATGAGACTTTCCACTTTGCTATGAAGCGGCCTGATCATTGCACATCCACACCATTTTTTTTTTCAAGAATCAGATATGAAGAGTATGAATCATTTTACAAAAAAAAAAAATAAATAAATAAATAAATAAATAAATAAAATAAAATAAAATAAAAGAAACTGGAAGTATTTTTTATGTAAAATCATAAACTTTGAATGAATACTAACGATATGAAGCATAAGTTTCACAGTAAAGAGCAGACCGATTATATTCGAGCTTGGGTTGAATATATTCAAGCCCAAAAAAATTGAGGGATAAATATTTTAAGTTTCATTTAAGCACAGTTTGGCTTGTGCACTAAGTAGTTATATTTTCTCCTTATTTGAACATCCTTTACTTAAGGGTTAATTCATAGCAAATGAATGCTTCAGTAGGAACACATAACAACCTTTTATTTCTACGTGATAGGTACCTGCTAGCATCCAACCCACCGTGCGACCTGTCACGTAAGCACATGAGCTTTACGGAAAAGACACATTTAAAACTCATTGTAAGGGAAGAACCGGCTTGGAAAAAAATTAGTTACTTCATTTAAAATTCCTGTTTCAAATAGGGCTGGATTAGTTTTGCATTTGATTTAAACACTTTTTCGAACTAACATCATTGGTTTGACAAATGTATGTTTCAGTAAGAAATGCAAAAATGTACGTGGGAGAAGATTTTCTGTAACTGACTAGTAAAATATAAAAAAATTCAGAAATAACAGTGGGTAAATTTTGATAGAATACGGAAATCACAACAGTGTACCAAAGGCTGTAACTGTCAAGGATTCCTGCTAACAGAGATAAAGGTTGTTAAGGTGGAATAGTTATCATCATTAAATATGAGGTTAAAACTTGGAAACATCATGCGGAGTGAACTGAATTATTTTAAAATTCTCTGCATAATTAAAAGCGCATTTTTACGTAGGTATCTTGCACATCTAGGTAATTTCATGTAAAAATAAACCAAGCATTTGATTTAGCTTATAAATTGGTATCAGGCAACTTTTTATTTACTTTCTCCTATTTGTTTAAGAACTGGAAAAATGACATTATTTTAGTACGTTAAACTTATTTTCTTGGTCTCTTTTTCTGGATGAGTTTTCGGGTCTCCTCTTATCCGAAATCATTTGATTAATCCTGTGTTATCATGTTTATTTAAATAACAGCGATTACTCCGCAACACATTCTCGTATTTATTGATATTTCCCTTTAATTAAAAGAGACTAGCCGATTAAGAACAAGACTCTGAGGTATCTAAAATTCTTTTTTCTGGACATGTGTTGACGATGTCATAATCTTCATTATTAAGCCTCTCATTACCTGCTGTCTGAGAGAGATCGGGGTCGGAAACCCCTGATTGCAATTCCTTACGTTGTCAAGGTTCCCTAATGACGATTCGGACACAGTTTTTCCTGTTTATCACTTCCTCATTTAACTTGCAACCTCTTATCCGGGAATCCAGCATGGACCTCCCCGCGTTCCGGATAGGTGTGCTGAACTTTACATCATCAAGTCTAGCCATAATCTTCCTTCACGAAAATCCCAATGTTGGCAGTTAATCATTTAATTTTTATATTATATACTTTTTGTTCTTACAATATTTGCTGTGAAGAATGTTTCAGAAATACGGTTTATAGTTGATGGGGATAACAAAGGTTAATAGCAGCAAAATTACGAGGCTTATGCTAAAACTCCATGTTTATTTTTTCTAGGATGTTTGAAAAGAACTCCTTACGGGTTAAATTGTAATGATATGGATTACAATGAACACACAGAGAGAAGTTACTGATCAATAATCATTATTTGGAATCATAGTGATGGTGATAACTCCGGATGTGAACAGATCTTGCATTCCAGAATGAAAAAAGTTTGAAATCTTTTGATAGGTCCACAGTCTAAAGTGTTCGCATTTGTAATATTTAAACGTATCCCTTTCAAAAATGGTTTCATGATGAAGTGAATTTAAACGGTGTATCAAATCAGCTCATTAAAATGTGATACACTTATACGGTCGAGTCGAATAATTCACCTGGAATCAGTCGTTCTCCGAGACACCAACGAAATAATCGAGACACAGATACAGTGTAGACCTAATGAAAAAATTACATTAGATTACACTTTTTGTCTACCTCCCTCTTGTGAAAATTCTACCTTTTTAGGTTTTCAGATTTAAATATGCACGAATAACAACTTATTTACAATAAAGAGTTTTGCTCCAAACATTTATTTGAATTTCTACCATCATCAACAAACCGCTAAATTTCCATCTCTTCTTTAAAATTACATTTTATAATTGTTTGTCGTTATTCCTACAACAATCACAACACTACATTTAACTTAACAATTAGATTTCAGCATGATACTTTTATAAGTTTTGTAAAAAATGTATTTAGGAACGTTACTTTTGGTTCAATTAAAAAAAAAGTATAAAATCAATACATATAACATGTTGTTGTTGTTGTTTCTAATGCCCCCTGACCGGAAGTATTTTAGACCAGGTCCATACAGGCGTTGGACTAAGGGGTGCGGTTTCGGTTTATAATGGCACCACAAAGGTTGAAGTCCGATTTAGCCAGGTGCCACTTCAATTTTAACCGAGCACCCCCAGGGGAGACAGCTAGGGGGTCGTACCCTCTCCCACCCTTTTTGATCTCATAGAAGGACTCTTCGGTCTACGGATTTAACGTGTCCATATCCGGCCTAGACACGGAAGTGTATAATGGCAATTCTCGGGATTCTTTCCGAGCATCCTCAGCACCAAAAGCCGACGCGCTACCCCAAGGTTACCTCAGGCCCATACAAATAACATAAATCCTTCCATTAAAATCAATATTTTAACAAGAATCGTTTGATCAAACGTTTGTATACTACAAATAGTTTTCAAAAAGAACATTTTATTATCTAAATATTGTATAAAAAGAGTTCGTTATAAGTATTTTCTGTCACAGAAAAAATAAAATATGAAGTATAGCATTGTAAATTCTTTTTCTTAATGAACAACATTATAAAATGGACCACTTCAAAATGTTTTAAAGAAAAAAATAAAGTAAGAATGGTAATAAATACTACCGGAACAGTATTTTTTATTATCTCATGTAGTCTGTAACCTCTTTATCTGAAAATTAAAACTAGTACCAAAAATTTACCCTACCTGACATAATTCTATATTCCTCTGATAAAAAGAGAAAAAAGATATCTATATAAGCATAATGATTTTAAATACTTTTAACAAAACATTAGATTTTGAAACAGGCCAAATTTGTTTGATTTAAAGTACTATATTAAATTATACGAATTTAATAATATAAGTTAACAGATTAAAACATTTTGTATAGATACCTATAGTATGTTATCTACAAAGAGATGTGATTTATTGTACTTTTCAGACTTTCATATTTTAATTAATTGAATTTTACTCTTTAATTGATCTATTAATACAATTTATCGAGTTTCGTGGGTTAAGGGAGAATATGTAGAACAGGTCATTATTTTTTCTAAAAACTTAGCTTCAAACATTTCAGAAATATTTGAATTAACTGGTTTCTGTCTCCTAAGACTTCTTTCGTTGAAAACTGCAGTTGGTATCATGGTTAACAAAAATTACTAGTATCCCTTCGCTTATTGAAAAACTCTCTTGTCTTTCAAATCAAATTAAGCTGCATCTAACGCTGCATTTTCACGCACTTATTAGAAAAGTGTGCAAAGCACTTGAAATGGGATTGAAAACCGTAAAGAATTACATCAGATGATTGCCTCAGAGAACTCCCCTTCAGTTTTTTCACCTGGCTCGTGTCATCTAAAAACACTGTGTTTGTTCTGATACAGGCTGAAGATGCTAACATTTTCAGCTGATGACAATCTCGACCCAATATTATTATTCATTAAGGGAAAATTATTACCTCAACCACAACAGCGTTATTTATTATACGATGGAGACAATGAAATATTAGAAGCTAACTTCCAGCAACTTGTCTAAGCTATTTGCAATGGCTGTGAGGTCTCTCAATTTGAAATTCAAATGTAATTATATAAATATTTAATTGACTACTTTAATACATAATACTTTTATTTGGTTACTCATATCTTCATCGCACTTTTGCATTCGTTGTAGTTATAACAACTGCCTATAGGATTTAGGTCGTTGTCCTTTTATCTATATCATGTTTTGCATAAGCCGGATGAGAGCCGAATGGCTAGGGCGCTGGCCTTTGGTACCAAAGTCTGGGTTCGAGTGGCACTCTTGGTATGGACGTTTGTAGCCGTTTCGACTTTAAGCAGTAGGTCCCGGTCTAATTAGCCCTCGTGTAGCAAAAAATTGACCGTAGAGCTCTAAACCAAACCTATCATGTTTTGTATGAAGCACTAGTTTGCCATCATGCAGAGCCGATTTTAGCCGAAGGTATGCAGACCACTGTATCTATAAAGGGTCTGAACAAAAGTAGTTCTTTCCTATAAAACTGAAGCAATAGCATATTACCTACCTGATTTTGCATTTCCCGATTTTTGAAAGAAAAGAGGCTTTTCAAATTCCTGTTCAGAAATGATTTTAAGTATGAATGAGCTCTGTAATATTGCATTCATGTTAGATTGTTAATATCACAATTACAGTATCCTGTACTCAGTCATTGAAATACCTGATTTTGGGAAGTCGAGATATGAAAAAAAAAGCACGGTAAAGTTGCAATTTCGCATCAACTGACTCTATAAAACTTGCGTTGTGTCTAGTAACATATCTTCTCTTCGTGATTATTGCCCAACTCATATTTTAGACTTCTATAATCTCTAGTTAATAATTCTAACTTCATGTTAAAAGTCCTCTTTTTTAGTTGAGAGTGTTACGGTCATTTTTTGCTACACGAGGGATAATTAACCGGAACCTACTGCTTAAAGCCAATTCCAAATGGCTACAAACATCCATGCCTAAAGTGGGACTCGAACCCACGGACTCCGGTACCGAATGCAAGCACCCCAGCCATTTAGCCATCGCCCTGCCTCCTTTCTTGTTACTCATGGCGTATGTCTACACTAACCTCCCTTTTATGGCTATAAAATTGCTGATTGTCTCTTGATCCTAATAAAAAATTGTGCTCATTGTATAAATTAAGGTCCTCTCTTAGAAAATCCTTTCTGAGAAAATTATTTTCAAAAGGTGAAAAAAAAAATTTTTTTATACGATAAAATATACTTTCTAGAACTGAACTAATCACTCTAAAAGCGCGTAATTTCAAATTTTTTTTCGGCACAGTTAAGAGCTTTTCTTAATCTCTCTCTGTTGAAGCATAAAACTTTTCTACAACGGAAAATTCTAAAATTAACTGAAATTCTGTAAATATCTTATTTTAAAGGAAATTTTTTTAAAATTGCCATAAATGTTATAGTTTCGCAAGATTTATGATGATTTTATTGGAAATTTTTCAAAAACGTCTAAAATGGTTCTATAAATCAAAATCTTTCATTTTAATAATTTGGATGTAAACCTAAAAATTTAATTCTCAATTTTGCCTCTGATTTTTATTATTCACTAATACCAACATTTTTCTTACAAAATTTAGATTTTTGTGCCTCAGAATTTGTAACTTCTCGTCTGTTCAAATCATGATAAAATTTTTGTAAAGTTTACAAAACTTGAAATTTAGCTCACAGGTTTTGCGAAGTAAATGAAAAAAAAAATACTCTCATGCTATTTTTTTTGAATGAATCTATTATTTTTTCCCGATTATGTTTATTTATATCGGCAAAACCAGAAAATTTAGAATCAGGCTAGAATTGTTCCGATTTTATCATTTCTAATCAAAAGTATTTTTCTGAGTGCGATTTTAAAATGTTTCGCACCCTGCAATTTCTCGAAATAAACTATAAAACTTCCGTCTCAGCTTATAAATTTAAAGATTCAGTTTTTTTCGATTAAACAATAAAAACTCAATCTATATTTAAAACTGTTAAAATTTTTGACTAATAATATCATACAATTTTTTACTATAGCTGAAATTGCATAGCTCCCAGTTTTTCGAATTTTTGACTGTTAAATTTGTTTTAAGGCTTTTATGCTATCAGACTACACCAGAAAATTTCCAATTTCACTTTAAACTGTTCAGCTCTATATTATAAAAAATAATCGGGAAAAATTCTATTCTTGTTATTATTATTACAGTCGAACCCCGTTATAGCGTACCCGGTATATAACGAACTCACGGATATAACGAACGAAAATTTTGGTCCCACCGTTTTCCTATTGTATGTAATTTAGTAAGTATTGTGTCAGTTTAATGTAATCGATTTTATTCGATTCAATTCATTAATGATCATTTTTAATATATTTTAGCATTTTTTAATACATTATTATTGAATACACATTGCAACTACTGAGTTATACATTTTGTGAGCTCTAGCATTTTTCTTAACGGTTCGGATACAGCGAACCACCGGATAAAGCGAACAAAATCTTTGGTCTCTTGAAGTTCGTTATAACGGGGTTTGACTGCATTAAAAATGACAAAGTAACATCTTACAATGTTGTTATTCATCATTCTTACTATTTACAAATTGTTTGGAAACACATAAAAATTCCCAATTTCTATTATGTAGCTTTGAACTTTTCTTAAATAACCTAAAAAATCTTCGTGAAGCACCAAAATTGTCGAGGAAGCTTTTTTAAAATTTCTGACCAAAGCTTAAATTTTTCGTGTAAACTCCAAAATAATTTTCTGGTAAATTTCGTTCCGGGAGGAGTTGGACGTGGTCCCCCCCCCCCCCCCTCCAATAAATTCGTTCCTGGCTGTAGCTTTATACAAGAATGTTCACCTTGAAAAAAATTTAAAACCCGTGAAAATGCTAGAATAATTTAACAGAATTTAACCTCGGGCTTTCACTAGAAGACTAAAAATCGAGGACTTCTGAAATTGTAGGTCAAACCACAACAAATTATCTCAGAACTGAACGAATGAAATTATAATCTTTTTCTGTTTTTTATGAGGTCAGAGCCTAGTTTAAATAGTAATTCTTAGCTACAGGATCTAAAAATCTTAAAATAAAGGGGAAATTTTCAGGTCAGACATTAATTTTAAAATTTACAGTTTTAGCAGATTTAAAGTGCTTCAATAACGTTATACTATACAGGCGAAAGTGTGATATCAAAGGATTTAAAAAATAATTGCCAATTTAGTCTATTTTCTTTTATTTCTAAAATTTGCTTATTGTTACGCATAGGGGCATATTTACACAAGTAATGAGTGCTATGATAAATTGCATTTTAAGGGTTTCGATAAAATTTATTGCAGAGGAAGTTTCCCCATTTGCTTCACAAATGCAATGCTTTCAACAGCTGCAGATGTTTATAACAGGCAGAAAAATTTATGAGGAATGTTTGCAGGCAAGTAAAAGCCAAACTCGCACACAGACTCAAAAGCGAAAAACAAAATCTTCCGAAAAACTAACGTTTCGCAGCACCCGGTTGAAGTTTTTACAACCCTGTCTGAGCGGGGAAGGAAGTCGTCGACCACCACTCATATCGCTTTGTATACGTCACGTGACCACGTAGAACAGGGAGTCGGCACGTGCTTCCTTCTCTTACACACAGGCGTCATTCCTCTCATATTCATATCTTCGCTCACCAGCTAACTTCGATCCTCAGGTGTTGCACGACTTAATCAGTGGTCTTATTCGGACAGAGCACCTCTCAAGACATGGCAGTTCGAGGTCTTGCTAAAGCTTTTCTTTCGGGATTAGGTAAGTGTTTCTTAGAAAAAGTCAGCGTGTAACTTTTCTCTCACTTCGCGAAGTTTGTTTACTCTTTTTTTTCTGTGTTTACTGAAGTGGTCACTGTGTGTGAAGCATCAACTGCTCGATTCGTTAGAGGATTTTGTTTTGTTTTTGTTTTTCATTCGTCGAGCGTTTAAAAATTTGTTTTTATTTTCTTGATTTTATTGATAGTATTTGTACTGTAAATGCATAAAGTATTTATATTCAAATGTTTGTAAACGCATTACATCTGCGTTCTTTCTAAATTAGTTTGGGTTTCAAATTTTATCGATGTTACGGAATAGAAATCAAAACACGAATTAATTTTACTTGAAATCTCTTACAAATTTAAACGCGGATAATTTTAATACTACAGTCATTTTTTAATGATTAATCTTGTTCTGCGCTTAGATTATGTAAATTGGTGAGAAGGAAATACTTATTCCATATATTGGTGACAATTGAAAAATGAAGTTTTTATTCGATGACAACATTTAAATATTTAACATCATTTTTTTTCTATCTTCATCTGTTTAATGTAATCAATACGACCTGGTTATGCATTTTAACTGCAATTTTTAGCTCCTTTAGAACGTTTGTTTAAGAATTTGAAAAACTTGCGACAGTGATTTCAGGCACAAACTTTTATTTTTTAAAATGTGTCTTTTCCAACCGTAAATTCAAATGTTTGTATTAATTTGTTTCGGTTTCTAGTTTTATCGTAGTTATGGAATCGAAATAAAAATACGAATTGGGTTAATTTTATTTGACATTTGTTACAAATTTAAACTGATAGCTTACAGTCATTTTTATCTAATTTTCTCGTCCTATGCTTAAGTTATGTAAATTGGTGATAATGATATACGAATTCCTTAAATTTCTGAGAACTGACATACGAATTCCATGGAAGTTTTTATTAGATGGCAACATTTTAATACTTGACATTTTAATTTTTTTCTTTAATTTTATCAGTTTAATCAACGCGTGACCTGTTTATGCATTTGTACTGCAATTTAAGCTCCTTGAGAAGGTTTGTTGCAGGTTTTCTGAAACTTGCTACTGTGATTCCAGGCTGAAACTTTTACTTTGACAAGTAGAAATTTTTTTTGAAATTCTGAAATTTTTGGAACTTGACAAATTTTATTTATAATAAAAACAAAATATCTCATTTATCCGAAGCTAAAACCTTGTCGTTATTTACTCGAATCAAATCATGTATGAAAGTTGGAAAGTAAAAAATGTCCGATATTGCCTGTTTAATTACCTCACTTCTTTGGTGTTAGGAAGAAAGAACTCGTATTTATTTCTAATTTTAATGAGTTCATAAAAGTATCTTGATATTCAGCTTCTTTCTTATGATTATGAGAAATCCAAAGCAATTATCGTTTGATAACCTTGAAACTAGAAATTGTATTGACTAAATTGAAATGAGAAAAAAAAAATGTTGCCCCCGATGTTGAAAGTTGATCAAGTGTTCTTAAACCGCATGCTATTCTCAGAAAGCATTATTTAAAATTTATTTTTTTATAGTGCATCTTTTCCAGCCGTATGCATTTCGATTTAAAAGGTCTGTCGAATCACGAATTGTAACCAGTTATGTTAATATGAAACAATATATTATTATTTTTATATATAAATATGTATACATTATTTTTATTAAATCATTATCAGTGTTAATTACAGTTTCTAATGATATAACAACTGATATCTTATAGCATCACTAATAATTTTCTGTTACTATGAGGATATCTCGTAGACAGATATCCTGATAAGAGATTAGAAGTTGTTTGCCAATTTATGATCCAGTGGTAAACACCTGTGAACACGATCTGATTGGTTGAAGCGAAGGAGTGAGACTTTTTAAAACTCGGCTAGTTAGATTTTCAGAGTTTTTTTTCAATGTTTTTCTTTGGATGCAGCGTTAATACGATCTATATTTATCCCTTTAGAATATACATCCAATTTAAACATTTCTACTGACACACCGCATTAAGTTTTAGTCTAGTATCCTTGTATGTATAAAAAAAAAAATATGACAGAATGTCCTTTTTCTATCGCTGCTGATAACCGACTAGCTCTGTAGAATATAAAAGATATCTTTAAAACCTTGAGCACTTGTAAAAGTTATGACACCCAACATTTCTAGGAAAAGGCATGGTCGTAGCAGCGCATTCACAACAATATTTTTTTTCCTCAAATTTGAAAAATATGTGCGATTTAAAAATTAACGCAAACGCGAAAAACATGAAGTATTTTTAAAGTTAAAACTGTAGTGTAGTAAAATTGCTTAAGCATCTTTTTCATAGCAAGCGCTTCCTTAATATATTCAACCTAAAAATATGTACCGTTCGAGAAACTGAAAAAACGAAGAAATGTCACGTATATTAATATAATGTTACATGAAAAACTTTGTGTGCGTGTTTTTCGATGAGGACAAGCTCTTGTTTCACAGCAAGACAACATTCGGAATTGGGCATTACTGCAGGCGACGCAGATCCAAATATAGTCGCGTTAAACTGCAGAAATAATACTTGGGAAATGTAAACCTTTCATCGTGTATGGTAGCATTGAAAAATACACACGCCATATCCTCGAACCTAAAAAACTGTAGTAAATATCTTTTAACATGCAAGAGGGAGGCGTTGGCAAAGGAACGTCTGCTAATTGGCTTGCTGGAAGTAAAATAATAAAGAAAACTCATAAACAGTAGCGAGTTTTGGTTACGGTTTACCACGTGTGGTTGATCACGTGCCAATGGCGACAAATCGGAATTGTAAACTCAGTTTTAGAGGATGTGTTGTGTTGTTCCTCGCGAGCTGATGGTAAATAAGAAAGAGAAGTTTAGTTCGGGACTGGTTGGCGAATGTGCTTTACTTGTATCGGACGGAGCTTCCCACTAGAGAGAAGGGTCTGGGGTCGTATCTCCCCTCCCCTTCCGAAAATACTTTTCTCAAAATTCCTGATGTGTTTGGCGGGAAAATTTTTCGATGTGTTTAAAAAGACTGCTTATTTAAGATATTTTTCTACGGTGAATGATAGTTAAGTATATAATGTTATCACACCTTAGGAAATGTTGTGAATCTCTCTCGGGGAAGTTCCTTCCATCAAATTTTTGAGTGGGTGGTTTCGTTTCTTGCGAATAAATATACGTATTTGCTCGCGGACTATTCATATTTTGTGTCAGTAGCGCACCCAGGATTTAATCTTGGAGGGAGCCGAGTTGAAGGGATAAAAATATTTATAATGCAAATTCAAAATTCATAATGCAATTTATATTTCATTGGGAGGGGCAGGGCCACCCCCTGGGTGCGCCACTGTTTCGTGCAGTAACAGTTTTGGAGGTGATCTTTTCCCAAATTAAAGAAAATAATTCTTTAAAAAGTCTTCTTTTGAATCACATGTTTAAAATCCAATCCTGAAACGTGCAACTGAATCCCTTGTTATTTAAAAGCACTATACAATGTCACTCACTTTTATGCACCCAGTAACATCTGTTAGCCGACCTCCGATTATAATCATTGTTTATTTCATTCTATGAAACGTGACAACGGTACACCAGCAAAATGCTCTAGAGAATGTTAAGCATTTTCACGAAATCGTTTGCTTTCTGTAATCAGAAGATAAAACACAAAGCATGTATTTTGCCCTACTTATCGCGTTTCTTATTTATCATGACCTTAACTCTGTTATCTCTCAGCGTGTCGGAAGATATAGTCACTGCAACGAGTTTTACTGTAGAATTTCCCAATGAATGATACCAGTATCTGTGGATGTAAGAGAAGCAGAACATTAAAATATGAACGTAAAGTCATTCAAAAATTTAGGGTTCACGTAGTAGTCACTTGTGATGCACCCAAGTACTGAGGACTGTGAGAAACATTTTGGCTTTAAGAAAATGTTAAACTGACTGAGCTGTGCGTTCTACTTTGGGCTTACTTAAACGTCTATAAGCATCTTTTGGGGGGTTTGCATCAGTTTCTATTGAATAGTGCTCTCAACCCTAGCTCCATTTATTCAGTGTATTTCGTAGCATAATATCCTTAAGGCTCTAAAAGGAGGCATAATATGCTTGGGTTCCCTGGGGCCCAAAAGGATTTGATTTACAAACACAATAGAACGACTAGTTAACTATTTAGGATCCCGACAATTTCAAAGAATTTCTAAATAGTTTTTAGAACAAGCTATAACAAAGCATTTTTCAAAATCTTCCACTTAAGTATATTAATTATTTAAAAATTATTCTGATGGCCAATTGATTGACATTTGAAGGGCGTGTATTGAACGTTCTTTGTTTCACGAGGATACCATGGACCTATTTCAGGCGTGACTTTAAACTCTTATTGAGTGACCTTGCAGTTGAATCTACAAGCGAAAGCAATAATTTTATAAATGGAATTTCTCTTAACGTTTATCAACTGTCTATGTTGACGTATACCATGCGTATTATTTTTTTCATTAGTAGGCCACCCAAATTATCGTATGAATTACCGAAATATTTCATAAAATTCATAATTAATAAATTAATTAACAAGTATTAACATACACTAGGATGAGGTGTTAATGGGAGAAGAAGGGCAAAGGTGACAAGTAATACATAAATATTCACTGAATGGTTTGGTTACCACGTGAAGATAGGGCCGTAACTAGGCAGGTGCAACAGGGGCACCCGCCCAGGGCCCACTTGGAAGGAGGGTCCGAAATGCTGTATTTGTGTTATTATTTTCCCAAACCTAATTAATAAGGGGCCCAAATGCAAATTCTTGCCTAGGGCACAGGAATGGCTAGTTACAGCACTGAATGAAGATATATGCCATCTTCAGTAAATATTTTTCTAAACTTTTTCTCACTCCTTTACAAATACTTAAAAGTTGCTTAGTGGTAAGATAATACGATAAGCATTATGTAGTTGAATAAAAATATTATTATTTTTATAACAGAGAAGAAAGAGGATAATTATTCAAACTACTCCAAATCGCCATAGTTTGTATGCTTGTTAGCTTTTTTTGTTTAAAAAAATATGTTTGTAATCAATCTTCAGGTAACAACCAAAAATTTTTGTAATGTAGTATACTTTAAACAACGTTTTAAAGACTTTAACATTTCACAGGTGTACTGGGGTTTCTAAGCCATTATTCAGCATACTGATTTATAAAACTGTCTTCGTTTTATAATCAAGTTCACTCTAAAAGAAACAGTTTACTGTATTTAATTTCTCTTTTACGCTTTTTAATGATATAGTATGTAGATTTTTGTAGAAAAAAATTACTTCGGAAGTGAAACATTTTATTCCTCTGGAATAAAATATGTTAGATGCCACCAAATATTTTTATTTAGTTGTTATTTAATGTAGAAGAATGGAAATTAATGTAATATTAATATTCTACGCTGTGGGAATTTGTTGATAAAAACAGGAATATTTGTAACTCTTAATATGTAACTAGTCGGTTAATTCTTAACAGAAGTCCCATTTCTCTCACGCGTCTTCTGTTTCTGTTCTGTTGTTTTTCCCAATGCAAACCTAAGTTTGACCTCCCTGTCAGACGACGATCTGGCGTTGTTTTTCTTTTTTTACTCTTTCCCCTTTCCTGTTTATTTGTTCTTATGAGTGCGCTCCCGAGCACAGTCACTTATCTCTCGTAGACCATAGAGGCCCAGGCCCAGACTGACAGTATCAGACCGACGAATTCGTTTACCAGAGTCCGATGGCAATATTGGGACTGACTTATATTTTGAAGAATACAGATAAGAAAATCGTACAGGAGGAGAGCATATATAAATTAGTTCATATCCACAGAGAAGGGAAACTAATATTATGTTTTTCTTTTAATGTCTGGTAAATGATTATTTATTGGGTCTGTTAAATGTTGCCTTTCATTGTCTCAGATGATTAATGATTTGTTCAATAATGTTTACACCCTCAAAATTTAAATATAGCCCAATAAATGGAAGTCTTCATTTCTATGCAAACATAAAACCGATGTGTCCGTTTAATGGCATGTTGTATAACTTTCATCATTCATAATAGCTGTTAAATTTCATCTTTCTAAAGAATTAATTTTCAAATTAATTAATTCCCACAGTTAATTTTCAAAGCAATTTCTCTATGGTGGCTAGTAATGATTCTAAAAATGGGACCGTTTTGAGAGGTGGCCGGCAAGAGAAGTTTCACTGTATTATAGTATATGCGTACATTCCTATGCGCACTCATAGGTTTTCTTACAATTTTTTTGGGGGGGAGGGGGGGCTGACGACATTACCTCCCAGTCCGGTGTACATATGAATACAAGGAAATAGATACACTCAAATCACAGAAGAGTTTTATTAACAAACGATGACAACGGCGATGGGTTGCAGCTCCTCTTTCTAGACGGGGTTCCTTTTGCAGGCGGAACACTGACCGGTTCCCCAGAATACAACCAAGTCTTATGCGGGAATCGAACCCGCGCCCCCGGCGTGGTAGGCTGATGCCTTAACCAATTAGCCACTGGGCTACTTTTCTTACAAATGTCTTTCACTTTAGTTGTAATCAGTGACGTAACCATGGGGTGGTATGTTATGGTGGTCCCGAAGCAGAAATACTGCTGGCTCTTTAAGCCAGCAAAAGGCTTTCGGAGATCTTGTTAAAAGCTGCAAGCCCTTTCAAGATTCTTTTATCCATTATGAAGCGTTGTGAAGGGGAATAAGAGATAAGAAAAAGTCAGCATAAGAAAAGGCCTTTTACATAAGTTTAAAAGATTGTTAGAAAAGGGAAAGGTACGCAATAAAAATATATTTATGGTAAAGAGGGGAAAACGTTGCAGAATAGCGCGGTATCCTTTGACTTAGTAACCGATGAATTACCCCCATAAGAAGGCCCAGTAGTAAGCTAGAATCGCGGCGAGTTCAAAGGCCCCATGATAAAAGAGTTGCGTTGGACGAGGGTCAGTCGAAAAAGCCCCTTTAGAATAAGGAATAAGAATTGAAAGGATTGCAGTGAAATTTACGCAACAATAGCAGTATTGTCGGATCATGGTCAGGAAAAGATGTTATAAAACTGACCAGGTGTTAGAAAATAAAATATAAGAAAATGTAGAAAGGAGCAGGGGAAAAATGTGAAAGAATATGAAAATGTTTAGTATAGGTCCAATGAGAAGTGTGATTTTAATAAAAGAGAAATATTAGGGCCACTAGAAAAGGGTTTTAAGACGTAGGTGGAGTTTATATGGAGAAGAAAATACTGTGATTGGAAGGTGAAAACATGTATGCAAAAAGTTGAGATAAATATTAAGGGGTAGAAATGATACAGAGTTAGAGAGAAAGTTTTCAGGAGTTAGAGAGAGTGTGTGCAGAGGATATAGAGGTGTGCAGAGGGCGAATAGCCTGCGGGCTGGCCCTGTGGTGGACTCTCGAGTCCACCCTGCACCTTTACCTACAACCATGAGCGATCCGTAGCAACGCCGATTTGGGGTAAGTCAGTCTCTACATTTCTGTTGCCTGTTGACAGTACTATTTTAAGATTTAAATTTAAATTAAAATCCCGTAAATAATACATACCTTGTTTTATCCGGTGAGGACCCAATTTGATCAAATAATCATTTTAATACTGTAATTTAACTGTTTATTTGTGTAATAAATTTTCGTTGTTAATTTTTAAATATTGGTCCTCATCATTTATATAAACATTTAAGTTGTATCTATCTTCTCTACAGTGTTTACATGCTGGGGTTAAAACGAACCTGGGTAATTAAGTAAGGGGTAATAACTAATTAGTAATCAAACCCTGTGAATATTTTAACTTTAATCTTATAAAACTTTTAAAAACAAAACCCATTTTTTTCCACCCAGCAATACCACCCCTAAGATATGAGAATCCCGTAAAAAAGAATTCTGGGTTTAATACAGAGTTTGCTTAAAGTCTACATGATGCACGAGGTGCGGCATGTGCCTGTACTATATGAGGATCCTTAGATAATTTTTTTAAAGGTGTTTAAACCTTATTTCCTGTATAATTAGTTTGCTGTTAACACATGAGATCAGCACTCTTTGCATATCATATTATATTTTTCGTTATTTATAGAAAATTAACTTTCAGTCTTTTATTATAAATAAGTCATATGTATAAACTAAATACTTTTTTAGCCTCATACAGTAATTAAGCGCTATATTAAATCTCTTCTGCTTATAATGGAATTAAAAAGAAAACTAACTGATAAGGAGGAAAATTTACTAATCTTGTGTTCAAACTGAAAATAGTGTTTGGACATAATGGGACATTTCTATTAAATATCCATATTAAACGCATCAACTTTTAAGTTTTAAAATAGTTTTTATTTTTAATTGTTAGTTTTCTACCAATTTGGACAAATTGGTCCACAAAAAAATTTCTTTTGATGTGAAAGATTTTTTAAAAATTTTTCACAGGCATGGTGGAAATCCCTGAGAAAATCACTGAAATTTGAAATGCGAGGAGGAAAAAACCCCACTCTTTCTTAAAAAAATTCGAATTATTGAAAGATATTTACTTGAAAACAAACCGATCTGGACTTCCGAGATGTTTTTGCTGAGTGTGAAAAGAAGTAGATTGTAAGGAACGTTCGTTGCCATCTCAAAACTAGGACATTTAAATTAACTTTTGAATCACAAAGGATTTTAAAAAATTCTTTATAGCTGAAACCGTGAGAAACGTTTTGAGAAAACACTCTTTTTAGGTCGAGTAGCTAGAAAAATATCTTTCATAAATGTAAGGGATCGAGAGGCTAGATTAAAGTTTTTTAAGACCTACATTAATGAACTGCAGGAATTTTGGAACTGCGTTATGTTTGTAGATGAATGTAATAATTGTACTTTGAATTGTAATGGTAAGCAGAAGGTGTTAGGGAATCTAGACTGAAGCTTGAAGAGAAAAATTTTATTTCCGTAGTAGAACTTGGTGTTAGTAGCCATATGTACTTACGCTGCGCGAGTGCTTCTGTTACTGGACTTCTACATTCCATTAACGGCCAAATATGTGTATTTAAATATTCTTTAACAAAAGTTTATACAGAGAGCTAAAAAACATGTTTTGTAGAATTTCAAATCTTTTGGGAGCAATAATCCAAGATCCACTACTGATATTTGATGATGATAGACTTTATAGAACTGTTTAAAGCAGTATTCCCAACCGGTGGTCCACAGACCACCAGTGGTCCGCGAGAGCCTCGGGAGTGGTCCGGCACCACCTATAAAAAAATTTGTCAAATAAATGGGGAATTTGAAAGCAATGTTCATTGAACTAGATGGGCGGAATATATCCGATGACTATCAGGTGTTGAATTTAAATTTCTTAAAAGTTTAACACAATTATTGTATTATTAGAATATGATACGTTAGAATGCGAGTACGTTAATCCTGTATCCCTTTTGCCTGTGGGATATTCTATACCCCCATACCCCCTGGAAGGTCCCCCCCTCAAGACGGTGTGTGTGTGGGGTTCGCACATGGTTCAATTTCTGGCTTAGTGGTCCGCAGACTTCTACGTGTTGGGAACCACTGGTTTAAAGGAACCAAAACTCCTCCATAGTGCCAAACCCTAATCCTATTGAGGAGGTTTAGGATCGTTTACAAAGTGGGATTAATGATTTTGAAATTTCAGAGAGTGAATGTTAGTAGAACTTGTAGCAGAAGGAGGAAAAGAAGGACCAAACATTTTGTGTAAACATTGTAAAATCCATACCGAATACATCGAAACTAATTTGCAAACTTAAAGATGTATCAACTAGATATTAATTAGAATATCCTAATAATTTTTTATCGTTATTTTCATTTTGAACATAAGATTTGTTGTATTTCATATTTTTAATTTCAGTTACTTTTGATTTAGTTTCGTCCTAAGATAATGGATGAAATGAAACGCTGCTTCGTGTGAGACAATTTTTACCCCAATTTGACTTAACATACTAAAAAATTTTCTATTAATAAGGCAGTGATAAATTACGTATAATGAATGTGTTTTTATATTTTCTTTTGGTGAAATATGAGAATTTTTCATAGTAATAGTTAGTAACAAGACACGATGGGTGCTTAAATTACCTATAATTAAAGTAACAAAAGAGTTTATTAACGTCATTATTACGAAATTTTTATGTTTGATAGTGTGTGCATAGCTGCACTAATGTGTCATTGGGGGTTTTATTTTTTAATTATAACCTATTTTAAAAAATCTTGGTTGCGTTTATTATCTTGTCGTATCAATTCATAAATCCAGACTGTCAGAATGGTTTTGCTCTATGAAGTTTATAATACCAAGACTCGATCAGTGAGGTCAGATCACTAGTGGTGATCATCTGCGTAGCGTGCTTCTAACTTTTTTTTTTTTTTTTTTTTGGGGGGGGGGGGGGGCATGAGTTGAATTCAGTTAGGGCTCTCCTCCGCGCATTGACTTTCTGGCACTCCTTAAAATATGAAATATTATGATTTTTTTAAAAATTGAATAACAATAGAATTGATGTTTGAGTAGTTTTCAAAAGTTATACAATGAGAAAATAAATATAATATATAAAAATGAGAAAAATATAGTCTCAAATTTTTGTTATGGATCATATCATTGTTAAAAACTATGTAAAGGCTAAAGGCATAATCGGAATCTTCAGTTTCACAGTTTGAAAAAGCGGGAAAAAACCAATTTTCTTAAAAGTTTTCTACAATTTTCCGATTTTAACTGAACTTTTATTAACGTTTTAATAATTTATTTCAAGTTAAGTTGGAGAGGGGGGGGCACCTCCCCCCCCCTCTCCATCGGAATCTTCAGTTTCACAGTTTGAAAAAGCGGGAAAAAACCAATTTTCTTCAAAGTTTTCTACAATTTTCCGATTTTAACTGAACTTTTATTAACGTTATAATAATTTATTTCAAGTTAAGTTGGGGGGGGGGGGGGGCACCCCCCCCCCCCGCCGACGACGCCTATGGTGGTGATGTTTAGATAATGCAGTGGGACTTTGATCTACAGTTTTTCAAGGGACCGATTAAACTGAACGATAAATGCGGGAAAACTATGGATGCGAGAACATAACAAAGAAGTAATATCGCCGGGACTGGGTGAAATAAACGGCAAATACGGGAAAACGAAGATTCGTGGAACAATTCATTGAGGTTTAACTGTAATTATTTCTCTGAAATGGAATACAAAACAGAGAAAAATTGCTCCAATGTCACATTATTCTCATTCAGATTTGCTGCTATCCTCTAGCAAACTGACCTTAGAACAACGAAATTGAAGGTTACAGAGATGTAAACAAACACACATATTTATTTGGGCGAGAGAGCCCGCAGGCAAGCGCATGCGTACTGTAAACAATAACTTCAGTGCGATTGAAACCGAAAGAAAAAAGAAAGAAAAAATAATTATGTTCAACTAAATGCGTATTTACAGCCGTTGCGACGTGATCGGATTAAAAAACAGGCGTTTTGTTTGGGTAGCGAGAGTGATCTACCTCTTGTTGTTTATTTATTTACTTATTAACGTTGACATCAGTTGATTGTACTGTAAACGAATTGCAAAAATAAGGAATCTTTTATGCGCATTAGCAAATACTTAGAAGACGATATTAGCTTCAGAATATAGTATATGAAAAAGATTTTAAAAAATGCAACAAACAGTATATATTTATTATCTGTGGTATCAATTTTTATCAAATTAAAAATGTTCTTTTATTTGCAAAACATATGTGTAGTGTAGGTAAATTTAAACTTGGTCAATTTCAATCACCTATTACTGGGAAACAACACTTTGAATTATTTATAATATTTATTTATCAATTTAGATAAATATTTGCTTTAAGTAATTTTCGTAACAGAACGCTATTATAAAAAAAAAAATCAGTTGACGAATATTTTCTCAGTCAAATAAATGGTTGTGTTGCTTTAGCTGAAGTTTGTTGATGTAGTTGAAAGTGAAATTGATCGCGGAGGCAAGCACTAATGCTTTATCCTGGCTGTTACTGTGAAATATTTTAAATATTGTTACGTTTAAAATGTTTATGTTATCTAATAAATAATTAGTTGTGGATGCACACCGAATATCTGTTTACTGAACTTATAGGACATCTAACTGTTGCCGTCGGGTGTCAGTAATTTGATAATAGGTTACTTACTTTATTGGATACATGACAGATGTTTATTTTTCTTTTTGCATAAGTTTGGATCGACACTTCGTAATTTTTATTGGAATATTTCCTAATTTCTTAGTGTCAGTGTTTGCTAACATTGGGTTAGGTGAAAATGATATCCTTCCCAAAACATCAATGAATGAGATAATGTTATGTCATTAAAATAAATAGCAAATAAAAGGTGCCTCGTTTTCTGTTATTGGACTAGGGGAACTAAGTATGAATTGCCAAGATCTTGAAATATATGGTAACTTTTTAAAGCCAATTTTAATTTTTACAATTATTTTTATAACAATTATCTTTTTAAATACATAATACTCCATTTTATTTATATTTCTTAATAGTAAACCGTGTTGCCTAAAAGTTTACGTACCGCAGTGTGACAAAACAAAAATGTAACTTTTAGTCACAGTGTGATCAGTGGCGGCTCCAGTCCAGAGATTTGGGGGAGGGTGGGGGGGGGGCGTCGGCTCTTAGGGTTATACTATATATATGTGTGTGTGTGTGTGTGTGTAAGTAACAAAAAACGCGTCCTCCTATTAAATTACATTTAATGCGTATTCTAAATTATCCTTTTAATGAAGCACGACCCCTCTTTTATAACAATATAGAAAATTTGTGCTCTTAATTATTTATTTTACAGCACTTTATGAACTTTAAGTCTCTTAAATGCCATGCTTAACATCTTGAAATTTATTTGCAGTTCTTTTCCCCGATCTTTGAACTATTGTTATCATTATTTGGATATTTATCTGAAACTGCGCTGTTCACGTAGAAGCTGATTTTATCTCTCTTAAATAATAAACCCTACTACTTATTTGATAAGGTTTAGATAAACAGCGTAACCTAAATACGAAATAAAGTTCCTTGAGGAACAAATGATTGATGACGTGTATGCTTTGTTAGCCCTGATTTCTGTTTGGCTTCAGTTTAAAGTTCTTGAATCTTCAAAATGCCTTATGATTATCAATGTATTCAAAGATTCATAGGGGTATCATGTTACCCGGGACGTGCCAAATGAAGAAAAGGGCATAGATTTTCTATATTTATAAATGGAATTATAGCAGATCTAGTGGTAAAAAAAATATTTTAAAAAAATAGCACCCTGGATTACTTCCTTTCCTCATAAATAAAGAGTTCTACCATGGAACTGAAAAGTCGCCGTAATTAAATAAACACGCCATTGTAAACACCAACATATTTAAACATTTGACGCTATACTCTGCATTAAGGGCCTGTTCTCATAGAATCCGTCAGCGTAAGAGTAAAATTTTTCAACCAATCATATACCAATCATTGACCCATTTAACCAATCAGCACCAACGGAATTTTTAACGTTGACGCTGACGGATTCAATGTGAACAGGCCCTTAGTGACGGAAGTTCTTTCCACTTTATGAAATAGTGATCACAATAGGATTCGTACTAACTGCAGTACCTTCCTGATATGCAGTACCCTGCGATTCCATGCCTTAAAGAAATCGCACACCTTTTTTGAACGATTTATTTTTTACGCCGTGTTCTGCAACTCATCTTTCATTCCACAGTTTTCTCGTTTACACACGTTAATATTGTTTTGATTAACTAGAAGAGTGAATCGCCAATCAGAGGACGGAGAATATTAACTTAAGATTGTATAAAAACTGGAGTAACCAAAAGTTTTTTTTTTTCCCCGGCCTAAGATGCATGAAATCTGTCATGTTTTCTTACTGTGTTAGCATTAGATTTGTAAAATATCTGCGACTAGAGACAATATACTTTTATGAATTGCTAATTATAACTTTCTGGCTCTCAGATCTATTCCGATACAACCGTCAACAAATGAAAACGTCTGCATTTATATCCTGATGCTGCTATTCATTTGGCTATCATCCATCTGTGCGCAAGCTCTTGGTGAAAGAAGGATAAGGATTATAAACCACTCTACCCCTAGATGTTTGAATCAATCAGCCAAACTACTTTCAGAAAAGTGGAGAAGGATACAGTAATTTGTTTCAGAATACTCCTAATGTTAACTTGTCGTTCAGAGGGCTTGAGGTAGCCTAGAGGTAGAGCGTCGGCTTTCGGTGCTGAGGGTACTCGGATCGAATACCGACAAGTGCCCTTAAATACTTCCGTGTCTAAGCCGGATATGGGCACGATAAATGCGTAGACCGGAAAGTACTTCTATGAGGTCAGTGGGTGGGGAAGGTACGATCCCCCAGATGTCGCCCCTGGGTATTACTCGGTAAAAATTGAGGTGGCACCTGTCTAAATCAGACTCCAACGCTAGTGGTGCCATTATAAATAGGAGTCGCACCTTTCAGCCCGCTTCTTTTTGCTACGCGAAGACGACGGTATTATTTTTTTTAGATTCGATTCTCTAAGCTTTCACTACCCAGCTGACTTTGACAAATACTAAAATGCTATCGATTAATAGGTTACCTTATCGAGAGCCACGTTGTTCAGGTATACAGAGATGATGTGTACCACATCACGGCTCTGACTTTGAGTCCTGCTATAAGCTTCAGGAAATTTATGTTCGTGAAGTGAAGCAAAATATTTGCTTCTCATTTCGGTTCATTAAAGTTTTAAAATGCGCCACTGAATTTGTTTTCGACCCCATTTATATTACTTCGATATGATTTCGGATGTTAACTCTGACTTCGGGTGTGCCATAAATTTAAACGCCTTGCTCTCGAATCTACCAAAAAGAATTAACTTTATCCGTCGTAATTTAAATCCAGTCCGTATTCTTACATTTTAAGTAAGTAATATCCCTAAGTTAATAAGGTATGGTGACGAGGGCTCTGCCTCGATTCCTTCAATTTTAAATTGCCTGTCTGCCCCAGGAATCGGTCCCAAGCCTCCTGTTTGCCCTGACATTTGCGCTGACCATCAAACATACCATGATTATCCTTAAAACGCTATGTCGATTGATCTTCTGATGGATCATTTTATCCCCATAATAAGCTAAAGACAAATTTTCTGTTGTCAGTTTTCAAATGCTATATTTGAATCCTGTTGTTTGCATCAAAAAGTAGACGTTTATATACAGTGACGTGTTCTTCAAAAATATGTAGCCAGGGGATGGCCGAATGGCTAGGGCGCTGGCATTCGGTTCAGACCCTGTGGTTTCGAGTCCCACTGTTGGCATGGATGTTTGTAGCCGTTCGGAATCGGCTTTAAACTGTAGGTCCCGTTCTAATTAGCCCTCGCGTAGCAAAAAGTTGACCGTAGCGCTCCAATCTAAACTAAACCAAATCAAAAATATGTCTATAAAATAGTACAATAACCAAAATGTTATTCTAGTTTTGGAGTGAGCGTCTTCAATACTTTAATGCGCCATTAAAAATTTCAAAATCTCAAAAACTATGCGCCTTACACTTAAACTTCATCAATATGCAAAACATTGATCTAAAAAGTATCCATTTGCTACTTTTACCTAAAAATACTTTATAGAAAAATATCCATAGATTAACATCAGGTTTGAAGGGTTACTGATACGCAGCCTTAACGAACGTCACGTTCTCCCCACCTTGAAGCGCCAGACGATGGCCGAATGGCTAGGGCGCTGGCTTTCGGTACTAGAGTCTGTGGATTCGAATCCCACTCTTGGCATGGACGTTTGTAGCCGTTCGCAATTGGCTTTAAGGTAGCAGTAGGTCCCGGTCTAATTAGCCCTCGTGTAGCAAAAAAAAAATAATAATAATAATAATAATAATAATAATAAAATAAAATAAAATTAATATAAATAAATAAATAAAAAAAAAATCACACCGTACCCCTCCAAACCAAACCCCACCTGGAAGCAGCTGGGTGTTTCTCAGTTGAAACTACCTACTATTTGTCTTACCTCTCTGTTATATATTCTCACATCAACCAATTTTTGTAATGTTTATTAGACAAACTAGCCGCTGCGCGACCAGCATGGTCACTTTTAGTTTTATATTTTCTTTTGCAAAACAACTCATCTGAAAGTAACCTATGTAAGGAATGTTACCATTACCTGTCATCATAAATATACGTTGTTAAGGGGTAGGGAGAGCTCAGCCAAAAAAATTATAATCATTGCTAAATTCACTATAAGGCCGATTCTAAAACATCGTGATTAAAAAATATGAATTTCCATTACTTCAGATTAGAGTTAAAGATAAGACTTAGAAACCCAACACCAATGATTTTTAAAATGACATCCCTCTCTGTATGTGCAATTTTTCAAAATTAAGATATCTACACTTTATCATTACATCAAATAAAAAATTGTTCGGGAAATTTTTTTTTCACTTAAAAAATGGAGTAAAAATTCAACATGGAGTAAAATTTAGTGTGGATCATATCACTCTCTGTATGTACTATTGTTCACAATTCATATATCTACACTTAATCATATCAAATAATAAACTGTTGGGAAAATTTCTTCACTTATAAAATGGAGTAAAAATTCAGCAAGTACTAAAATATAGTGTGAATTACATCACTCTCTGTATGTAGAAAATCACAATTCATATATCTGCACTTAATCATATCAAATAATAAATTTTTGGGAAAATATCTTCACTTTTAAAATGTAGTAAAAATTCAGCAAGTACTAAAACATAGTGGGGATTACAGCTATGATATTCCTAAAACTTCTTGATATTCACAGTTGAGCAGGGCCTTATTTAGAAAATTCTGGACTATAGGCACAACTCGAGAAGGGGGCCCCCTAATACTGATGTGGGCGTAAAATTTCCAAAATTGACACACAAAAAAAATAATGTGAAAGTACCATTTTACCAAGAATTGGCTATATGAAGCGTAGAAGCCTAGAACATTATCATATAACAAAAAGCAATAGAACATATTAACTTCACCATTATAACACCAATACAATGCAACCAGAAAAACTTATTAATCCCTGATATACACTATAACATATATATGATGAACTATACATATAACTGTACATATGATGAACCAATCAAATTTGAAAGGAAATTAAAAAAAAAATCGTTTAAAAAAAGGTAAAATTAAAAAAAAAATTTAATTGGGAATTTTTTCTTTTAAAATAAAAATTTTGGAGGGGCCCTAACATTCAGGGGACTCTAGATAAACCTACATACAACTGTCCATGACTAAACACTGGATTTGATAGGTCTACGCATATTTTATCAAAAGATCAGCGGTTGTAAGATACGTCGTCACTACACACACGCGGTTTTAAATTGCGGACGGCCTCAAATGTTTACATCCGGTAGTTGCAGCTGTTGCCATTCGGAGTGTAAAAATATCGTCGATTTCTGTGCCGCATACCTACGCGTTTTATATATATAGATAGCAGGAATCGAACCCAGAACCTTCTGCTTACTGGCCAAATGAACTTATTATTCACCGTCGTCATGATACAATCGACCTGAACAAGCGTTTATGCATGGATAGTGTTATGCATGGGGTTTTTATATTTTCATTGTTTTTCGCCTCGTATTTAAATCCTTGAACTGGTAGATAGAGAAATTGATTGTCGTTTTTCCTACATCACCTCTTTCTTTCTTTGCAGCATTATTTTGTTCAGATATTACTACTTGCAATGATTAATTGGTGTTAAAGAGTGCACTAGATCACAATGAAGAAATACTTCTTATTTTTTGCGAATTTATTCATACATCTTGTCTGTGACTTCTCTCCATTTAGAAAACACTTTTTCTCCCGTTGCTCGTTTGACTTGCGAAGGTAGAATTGCCATTCTGGTCTTAATTTATCTTTTCAACAGCCGCTCTTGGACATGCTCATAATTTAGCCACTTGTATGCGTGAAGCACACTAGGCAATTTTCAGATCTTATACTGATCTTTCTACTTACTCGATGTTATGTCGTCAAATACAGACAGCATCAGGAAGCGAATAGAGACGAAGCTCCTGCACCCCGAAGAATCATCTGATACCACAGATAAGCCCAGAATTTTTGAATTACGGTCGAGAATTAGGGTTATTTTTCTTCTTTTTTGATTCTGTTATCTTGGTTCATATGTTGCTTAACGTACTAATGTTTAATAATATTTTCCCGTTTCGACGTAACATTTTGGCAGATGTTATTCTTTTTCATTCAGCGCAAATAATAGTTATGCGCAAAGCAATTTGAGAACCACTTCTTTTGGATATAACACTAAACGAACGATTATTTAAGGGCTATTAAAGAAAACTCCCCTAACTTCTTTCATTTTGAACTTCTACCCTGTATTTTTTTAGTTGCAATCGAGATTTATGGCTTTTTAGATTCAGTAGTCCTTTCAGATTCTACAGTCTGTTCCTCAACGTATTAACGTTAAACATTGTTTTTCCATTTGATGTGACATTTCAGCAGATTTTTTTCTTTTCCTGCTGCAAAAATAATAGTCGTGTACAAAGCAATTTTCCAACCCTTTGGTTTGGAAAACCAAAAGCAGCCATTAGTGGACGAGTGAAAAATTAGCCAATGACTTTTTCCTTGAAACCTTCTTTTATTTTATTTCCAATAGCGCCCTTTACACGTACGCTCTTTCACGCATGAAACCACGATCCCGCGCGATTGAGTGCACGTGTGAAGGTGTCGGAGAGGAAGGGAAAGCTGCTTAGGAGCGTACTGCAAGTTTTCCCGCGCGCAATCCCGTACGCTCCAAGCACTCCAAGAGCGTACGTGTAAAGGGCGTTATTGGCAAGAATTACGAGACCACAGATATCAAAAATACAAAAATAAAGAATTCAGATAGAAAAATGACATCAGTTAATCCATCAACTTATGTCTGGAAATCGAATACCGCTCCCATAAAGAAACGGAAGGTAGAGCAGGACAAGAAGCAAGGAAGGTAGAGCAGGACAAGAAGCAAGGAAGGAAAGCCGTTTTTGTAGATCATTTTGCCGTAAAAGCCGTTGCCCAGAGTGCACCACGAGGAGGTACGTTGCACTCCACAACCTTAAAACTTGCACCCTATTCTTTTTTTTTAAATTTTGAATGAGAATTCAGATATTATCCCCCTCTTCCTACCAGATTATATTTTCATCGTCTATTTGTTGCTCAACGTATGTTTAGTACTAGCTGCAAACCCGTACTTCGCTACGGAGTACATTCAAATTAAATACAACGATCAATGTATGCAATTGGTGTAAAAAAAAACGAAAAAATATAGTTAAAAAAAAATCGTAACGAATATTTTTAAAGACAAAATAATGTAGAAGAAATTATTCAAATTAAATCTAATAGAACCTACTAAAGAATATAGTACAGTTAATATAGCTCAGTTTGAGGAACATATCTTTTACTGTATTTTAATATTTTTTTGGATAATTTCCAATCGTCTGCCGCATTAGCAAGAAAAAAAAATTTTTTTTTTTTGTTTTGTCTATTTCGTTGTTATGCACGTGACGATAAATTAATTTAAAGTACCAGAAAAAGAAATCACGTGATCAGCATTTAATAAATTAAATTCTAAAAATTAATCTTTAAAAATTCACCAAAAATCAGAAAATGGAGGTAAAGATTTGAAAAAGATTTCATGTTAAAGGAATTTTTATGGTCTTTCTCGTGATATAAATTTTATAACCCTCAAATTGTTTTAAATGCAAACTTAAAAAAAGTTACTAAAACAGCTTAATTTAATTTTAAAAAATCCAAGAACAATTTTTCAAAAATCTTTCTTAGTGCACCCCTACACTATAAGAAGAATTGCCATGCAAAATTTCAGCCCTTTAGGTCCAGCGGTGTGGTCTGTGCGTTGTCTGTCAGTCAGTCAGTTACGGAACTGTTTTATATATATAGATTATTATTTTATTTTCATACCACATTTCGGCGAAGGGTTTTCTTTTCTAGTAGCCAAAATAATAGACATCTACATAAAGTAGTTTTCGAACCACTGTTTCGGTTATTAAAACTGAACGAGATAATTTGCGGACTATGAAAGGAGACACAAATGATCTCCATCTGGAAAACTACAATAGTTTGTTGTCGAGGGCAAGACAGTGAAGGCGTCCTTGGCCGTAGAGTTTCTTACCCTTCCCTAACAGGGAAGAATCCGTGATCGGAATCAGGTTTACTTTTGATTGTTTCTTCCCCACCCCCTTTCGCCCACTTCATATTATGCTATTGCCAACTTCACAAGCCGGTCCATGTCTTCGGCGAGACAGACTTCTCAGGAAAGGGGAGGGGAATTTTGCCTGTACAACAACAGAGTACGGGGAGGGGAGTGCTAGACGAGTTGACCTCCCCCACCCTCGAAGCTGTTAAAAAAAAATTCAATCAAGTAAAGTTTCATGAAAAGGTTTTCGTTTGATTCTAATGCACTCTCTTTTCTTATTCCCCCCCCCCCAAAAAAAAAAAAAAAAAAAAAAAATTCAAAAACAAACAAACAATTGTTTAAAAGCAAGCGTTCTCTTTCTGAATTCCACTTCATATCTATCATAATCAAAGATCATTTGAATCGGTCATTTTGCAAAGGAGTCAGTCATCTCCTCTTTTTAAAATTTTTCATGAGAAGCAAAAAACTATAACTCGCCTTCATGCATTATTAGACTAAATTTAGTATTTATTATGTTTATAAGGCATCAGTCCTGATGCAAAAATATAATTTGTTAATAATTTTCATCGATTAATAATTTTTTAACTTGGGGGGGGGGGGGGCAGAAAAGTTGGAGAAAAGTGGAGATGAGTTTTTGAAAAGTGGAGATGTCTCCTTTTCAAAATGACCGATGCATTTGTTCTTAGACTTTTTGAAATGGTAATCCACCGCTAAACGTCTACAAAATTTCCCCCATTACATATTTTTATTCCTATTTCTCTCTCCATGTATTAAAAACCGGGAGTTGGGAATCGAATCTGGTCATCCTGCTTCCCAGACTATTGTACTGATCGTTATATCATCAAACCTTGTCATGATCTTTTTTAATGAGTCTCACGTTCCCCTCTGCCTGAGAGAGACCGTGGAACTCCAGATCGATCGGAAGCACTTTTCTTTTCTGGAGTCACTTTGATTTTACAAATTTATGGGTACCGAGACTAAAATTTGTGGTCTCATAGTCTAATTTCTGAGTCTTTTTTTTTAAATTAAAACATTTAGAATTCAGTGTACCTTAACATTGTTTGTTGTTAATGCAGTGTTTTTTATTTATGAAACTGCAGTAAAACCTCGTATATCCGGACTAACTGGGACCATAGGCAATCCGGACAATCGAAAATCCGGGTAATATGGGTAACTAGCTGAAAACCCGCACTTCGCTATGGAGTACATTCAAATTAAATACAACGGTCAATGTATGCAATTAATGCCAAAAAAATTAAATATATATATTTATAATAAATACGACGATCAATGTATGCAATTGATGTAAAAAATACCAAAAAAATATATTTATAAAAAATTCGTAAGGGTCATTTTTATAGACAAAATAATGTAGAAGAAAATATTGAAATTAAATGTAATAGGACATACTGAAGAATATAAGTACAGTTTGAGGAACATAATATCTTTTATTGTACTTTAATATTTTTTTGGATAATGTCCAATCGTCTGCAGCATTAGCAAAAAAAAAAATTTTTTTTTGTCTATTTAGTTGTTATGCACGTGACGATAAATTTATTTAAAGTACCAGAAAAAGAAATCACGTGATCAGCGTTCAATAAATTAAATTTTAAAAATTAATCTTTAAAAATTCACCAAAAATCAGAAAATGAAAATAAAGATTCGTAAAAGATCTCATTTTAAAGGAATTTTTATGATCTTTCTCGTGATATAAATTTTATAACCCTCAAATTATTATTTTAAATGCAAACTTAAAAAAAGTTACTAAAACAGCTTAAAAATTTAATTTAAAAAAATCTAAGAAGAATTTTTTAAAAATCTTTCTTAGTGCACCCGTACACCATAAAAAGAATCGCCATGCAAAATTTCAGCCCTTTAGGTCCAGCGGTTTGGTCTGTGCGTTGTATGTCAGTGAGTCAGTCAGTCAGTCAGTTACGGAACTGTTTTATATATATAGATAAGCAGAACAAAATCCTTAACTAAGCAGACTTACCGTTTAATACGATAATAAACTATGTTTTGTAATAGAATTACATAGTATTGTTTACAAGACATTGAAAAATATAAAAATAACTTTTCACGTCATTTCTTAACCAAGAATTGGTATGTCTAGTAAAGCTTTCTTAAACTCAACAAAAAGCATTTGATAAAAACATTTTTATTCAACAAAACGCATTTATGGTAAAAGCATTTTATCATAATTTATTGTACAGTCTATGCAGGAACTGTACATTGAATCAAACTAAAAAGCGAATATTTGGCGCACTTGTAGATACGTTCTTGCTACCATAGTTAAAAATTATTATCTAATGTGAACATTAAATAAAAATGTCTACAAATCTGATCCGGAGATCCGGATTAACGAGGGCCAGATAAACGAGGTTTTACTGTATACACTCAAATCCCGTTTTAACGAACTTCAAGGGACCAAAGATTTTGTTCGCTTTATCCGGAGGTTCGCTATATCCGAACGGTTAAGAAAAATGCTAGAGTTCACAAAATGCATAACTCATTAGTTGCAATGTGTATTCAATAATGATGTATTAAAAAAAAAGATAAAATCTATTTAAAATGATCATTAATGAATTAAATCGACTAAAATCGATTACATTAAACTGACACAATACTTACTAAAGTATGTACAATAGGAAAACGGCGGGACCAACATTTTCGTTCGTTATATACCTGGTTCGCTATAACGGGGTTCGACTGCATTACAATAATTTTGCACTTTTCCTCCTTTATTCGAAGCTAATTAAGTCAATACAAACTGCATATAAGGTTTTTTTTTTTTTTTCCAGCGCTACTCAATTTTAGGTTGTTCTAGTCTAGAGCTTACTTCAGCAGTGGGTACTAATATTTTGTTTTCCCGCCTTATTTTCTCAATAAAATACCAAAACTGTGTCTATGCGCATTTGTATGTTTGTGTATAAATATGTATACAAAGTATACCGTTGTTTATCTGTAAATAAGTCAAGGCTTATATTGGATTCAGTTTTAATATTTTTCGTCTGGAGCGTTTACGGGAGAAAATATCTGGTTTCCTTGCACCATGAAACCGAAATTTACCATGTTAAAAGTATAACTCACTTTTACTTTATTTTATTTATTTATTTATTTATTTTTATAGTATTAAAATGTAAATTTTCTAAAGCGCAAAAATAAGCAGTTTAATTTGGTGAAAATTCAATTTTGGGGCAACAAAATTTTGAATGTTGATGGTAATACGAAAATAGATTTTTTCGTTTTCGTAAGGTATACAGATGTCACATATTTCTATAGTTAAAAAAAAAGTTATTCCTGATTTTTTTTTTTTAAGTGGAGGCACTTACCATCAAACATTCGCCTATACTACGCCGTAGTTTACTGTCCATTTTATTATGGGGGCACCATATACAGAAGGTCGTTCGCACTTTATGGAAACGATTTTGATAGTTAAGTTTTATGTATAAATGCGTATTTTTTGCTGCGATTTACTTCTATCTGATAGCCATGGTTCTTGACAATAGCTCTAGCTCGAATTTTCCATGAAAGTTCGAGCCAAGGCTCGAACGCCTTAGGAAAACGGCATCCAAGTACGCTGAACGGACTTTGAAAAGCGGTCCAAGAGGAATGGAGTAAAATTGACACGACAGTACTAAGAAAAGGTTTTACTCCATTCCTCTTGGACCGCTTTTCAAAGTCCGTTCAGCGTTCTTGGATGCCGTTTTCCTAAGGCTCGTTTTAATAAACCAAAAGCGCAAAAGTCCATTGAGAAGTGTCAGGGGATTTTACTGGTATTTCATTAAATGGGATACACTTTATTCCTGTTTCTGGTTCTTTCTATGCTAAATAAGCAGCAGTTGATTTAGACATATGACTAGAGGATTTGTCCATATGAAGCTCGACTTTATCAATGTCCTTTCCATATAACACTGGAATTTCTTTTTCAAAAATTGGTTCTAAAATATTCTGCTGATAGTAGAGTGAATTAATTTTGGCTTTACTTGAGACTTTTTTGATTTTTAATTTGCCGTTGTAAAAAAATCCTGCGACTATCATGAATCCCTTTGGGAACTTTTCTATACACTGACGAAGCCATTTCGTACGGTTACGCTCGTCATTTCAGCAATGAAAATTAATCTTTTTTTTTATTAAAGTCATGCCTCATCGAGTGTTACCACAAATTTCCCTTTTTCGGCAGCTAGGGGTTTTCGTATAATTTTCTACAATTCGTTTTTCTTTCAGCAATATGCTTTGGCAAAAGCAGATGAACTTTAGGTTTAAACATCTTTTTTAACTTCAAATCTTTATGAATGATTTTACTTACAATGGCGGAAGACATTCCTAGTTTCGATGCAATGTATCTTTGAGTCGACGGATTTTCTTTTAGGTTCAGAGACTTCATTTTCTTGATATTCACCTGCGTTCGAACAGTCATAGGATGAGGTTTCGCCGTCATGTTTTCATTTTTATTTTCGGTAAGACTTTTTTTTTCTTTCAAATTTAATAAATTATAAGTACCTTCTTTTGAAATTCCATAACCTCGATTTTTACACCGCTTTATAATTTGTTGATACGAATATTTCTCCTACGTAACCTTCGAGCCATAAATCAACTGTAGGAGCCATTTTCAAAATAAATCTTTTATTTTGCATACCAATCAAAACAAAACAGTAGCAGACCATTATTCTGAAATTGCCAAATTTTTACCTCAAAATGCAAACGTCAAAAATAAATTACAAAATTGTTTCCATAAAGTGCGAACAACCTTCTGTAGGCGGACAGGATTGCCCCCTATGAAGGGACAACACAAACGGAGGCATTCTTCGTGGCGCAACGTTGGGATTCGATCCAAGCACCCTTAGCACCGAATACCAGCGTGCTGTACCACAGGGCCGCCACAACCCCTTTTTCTTAGTATTAATATCCTAATTTTTTACCTGTTACCCGAATGTAATTAGATGCAATAATTTATTTTAAGACATATTTTTATTAATGAGCAATGTAAATGATCACATTTTCATTTTATGGGAGATAAAGTCAATTAAGACCTTGGAGCTCCGAGTCCTTGAAATTACCTTCATCTTGACACAATTGCATGGTGTTACTTCGGAACACCCGGGCAACTTAGGCCTTGTTCACATAACCTCCGAAGCGTAGCGTTCTTCCGTTGGTGTCGACATTATTGACGTGACCTGTGATTGGTTTGACGTATCACGTGGTCATCGCGTTGAGATCTCTAATTGATTAAATTTTTTTTTATCGCTAACGCCACCCTCCGATCCGGAAGCATTTCTGTTCAGCGCCAGTTTGCTAACACTGATATAAGTTGTGAAGAGAAGTTTCTGTGTTAAATAAGCTAGCAGTCGTATTTTCGCACTAGCCGGTGCACAACCAGGAGAAACAAAATGGTTGACGGAGAAAGAAAAACTGGGGGTGGGGGGGGGGGTCGAGATCCTGCTGATTTCAAAATAGTGGCTGAAATGCGCACTATATGCGAATCCCTGCTTTTAAATAGTTTGGCTTGGAGCGCTACGGTCAACTTTTTGCTTCACGAGGTCTAATTAGACTGGGACCTACAGTTTAAAGCTGATTCAGAGCGGCTACAAACACCCATGCCAACAGTGGGGACTCGAACCATGAACTTCGAAACCACGCTTCGAAGGTCGAACCACGGTTTCGAAGGTCACGCTCGAACCCACAGGATCTGAACCGAACGTCAGCGCTCTAGCCATTTGGCCATCACTTAGCACTCTTAAATGGAGGTATGCCGGTTACTATGACTCACATTCTTAATCGTATGATATCCTTCACTACAACTTGCTTTCCAGACGGATGTTCCGACCATTAACACCATCATGCCTTGTAACGTTCTTGCTCCACAAACCTCGTAAGCCTGCTCTTTAAATGAAACAGGACTGTTTAAAAGAAATCCTTTGCACGTTCTTTGATTCATTTGTATATTAATTTAGATATCTGTGGGAAACAATAGATTTAAAAGAATAATTTGTGTTTATAATCGCCGTCAGTTCTGCAACGGTCAACAGTATCAGATTATACAGTAGTTACTTTTTAAAGCCCCCGCCGATCGTTTTGGTTGGTGAAGGCCTTTGTGTTTCAGTCTTTAAAAACTTTCCGCGAAACCCCTTCGCATATATTGATGGTAGGTCGTATAGAGCCATTCTGAAAACAAGACCAGACTAGATAAAAAATAAAATAGAACAAGCCGAGTTCATCTGTATTGTTTTGTAAAAAACATGATTACAGTATGTCGTTTCCTTAAGGACTACTGTTCTCTCCAGAAATATCTAATCTCGATTTTGACTTCATTTGTTGTCATATCTGAAAACACCTACTTAAGATTCTAAAATGTTATATAAACACGTGGTGCCGGAAGAAGATTGGATCAAGAAAAATCTCAGACGTTTCCTCGAGCAACGCCCTCATTTCAACACTGAATATCAGTATTACTTAAAAAGAGATAAGAAGGATGCATGTAAAGCATTTATCTAGAGCAGTGGCCTGTCCAGATTTAGAGGAACCGAAACTGATCCTCTTGACCTCATTCACTGACAATTTATAGGATTAAATGCTATAATAAACTGATTTTTTTACCTTTATTCGTTGTTCAACAAGAAGAATGCTAGTTGCTTGAATAAAAGATTTTCATATTTCGCTGCCCATCTCCAAGAGATCAAACAAGAATTTAAGATCTCTCTTATTTATTGTACAGATCATGCGGGATGACTTCAGAATCGTTAGAGAGGGGAAAAGCCCCGACAATATCTTGAGAACCTTCTTATGACTGCACATATAAAATGCAAAAACCAAACAAGGAAAGTTTTTTTAAATAATTTTTTTATTCACTCTCTTTGTAATTTTTTTAAAGCAAACTTTGTTTTCCCCCCCCTTTAATTTCCTCTTAAATATATAATTGCCATTCGCTAATAGAAGATTATTAGTTCTCAAATGTTTAACTCTCTTCTATAGTAAAACTGGACTCTTTAAAAAATCTGGTATTTGAAAATTTCCCTCTATTAATTTCTTGCAACTGTTACAGAAGCGATATTCATTGTAGACCGCTAGTGCAAATTTATGTTACTTTTCTTCAGTAATGTTTCTTAACATTGATATGATAGACCTTTATAAAAGTGTCCAAATTAGGTAGCGATATTGTAGTAGAATCTTCTTAATATGAACAGATAATGGAAACTCTTAAGAAAGAGTTAAAACTAATATCCCCATTATTGCTTGTTAATAAAGTTTTTAATTTAGAAATTTTACATCCATTTAACATCTATGAATTTTTGTTCAACTACAGATGTTAAAACTTGTATTTATTTAAATATTGTTTTTTTCAAAATCTTAGTAAATTAATTTTAGTTTTAGTTGAATTTTTAAGCGATTTTTATAATTCATTAACATAATAGTAAAAACATTATACTCATTTCACTGGTTAGGATTTATAATCCCTATTAGACCTTTAATGTGGTCAACTTATCAGCTATTTTCAGCCTTCCTCTCTGAAAAGGATTTGACCCCTCCGTTTTGCATCTTTTCTTGGATACGGCCCGTGGGGTGACATAGCAGGTTACAAGAAGACATTTGAAAACTGTACCAAAATTTATGGATTTATGGTACTAGATTTTAGATTACCTTTTAACTTTGCGTGTTTTGGTTCTTCTTTGCTGTATGATAGCAATTTTTCCTTCTAAAAAACTTCGCATTGAAAATAAATGCTTGGAAAATAGTATCAAGAAAGCTGCTACTACCGAACATTCTTCTCTTCGTTGGAGTGTTCGAAAATTACCAGTTTTATGTGGAAATGGAAGCCGATTCTTTCTTTCACTATAGAGCTATGTTGCTGAAGTTTTGGAGAAACAGGTGGGTTTTATTTACTACCGTTATCTTTTGGAAAACGAAGGCTAAAAACACTGAGACTACAGCTTAACCCTGATTCCGACCGGCTACAGACACCCATGTCTATCTCGGGATTCGAGCCCGCAGAAACAGAAAAAATATTATTACTACACTTGAAACCTGTTAAAAATTTCAAGGCTGAGTTGCTAATATTCCTGCATTCATGGAAGACATTATCTCAAATTTCAAGCTCATTATGGTATAACATTCGACTACCAGAACAGGGGATCGAACACGGGTCCTCTATTCTCGAGGTCGGCGTTCGCCCTTCTGAGCCATCGTGGACTGAAAAATTCACATTTTTGTTTATCTTTTTCCTCAAACCTCTCCCCTTTACTGTTACGTCCCCTTTAAGGGCGACGACACTGGTTGTTGGCCTTGCATGGTTTTATTTCTTTTTCCGTCGACGCTGATTTTTTTTTCTCTCGGTGAGTTTTGCCTTTTGTTAGATTAACAATCCGTAATCGTTGTTGTCAAAGGTACGGCGTTAGTGTAACATCTGTCTGTCATCACCGGTATTCGAACCTGAGTACTGAGTCTTCTAAACTCAAGACGGTATTATACCAACTGAACTGTTCTGGTGACGCGAGGAGATTGCTCAGAATGCATAAATCTTACATTAACACTATGACACAGTATTATTAGTTAGACATCTTTCTTTGTCGCTTTTTTTTTTTAAATAAAGAACATTTATGTAAGTGCATATCTTTCGAAATAATTGGCATTTCATTCAGTTATTTAATTTAGGTCTTTAATACGAGATCACGAAATTCGCCAAATAAATTTTTGATTTGCTATTGCCACTGGCAGTCCCTACCGCTCTACTAATTTTGAAAATCTTACTTTTGCATCCTAAATTCTGGTTTTGTAATTTATTGAAAAGTTTCTCTAGATCAAGCCTTTTTTGAAGAAGCATAATATATTTAATCTAAAAAATACACGGAATATTATTTTTAGATTTATATTACGAAAGGAATATTTAAGCGATGAAATTTATTTTTGTTAGATAAAATATTTTTCGTTTTCCCATATAACCTATCTTCCTGCAGAGCTTTCCATAAAGTAATATGGCACTGATCACATTTCGAGTTGTGCAGACCTGCCCTAGATGATTAAAAGCCTGTAAACATAAATCATGAATAGAGAAATAAACCATGTTTGAATATTATAAAGTGATATATCCTTACTGTGATTAATTTGTGTTTTCATATTACATCATATTCGTTTTGGTAATAATCCGTTTGTGGAATATGTAAACTTCATTTCTTTTTTGCGTTACAGCCATGAATAGTTAATTTTAATTAATAATGGTAGTCCAGAAAATATTAACTTTCTTCTCCAACATTTGGAGTATGGAAAAATTAAAATGTGCGTTTTAATATATGTAAAGCTCGATAATTGAGAAATGGGAGACAATTTATTTCGTAAAAATTGTGTTTGAATGCAATCGTATACAGTATGCATCCAAAATTAAATTATGAATAGCGTTTTCCCGAGAAAAACATTTCTTAAATGAATGTTAAGATTCAAGAAATATATCTTTATAAATATAATGTTTAACAAATATTAAAAAACAAAAACAGGTTCAAAGTGCCACTGCCCAACGATTTACGTGACCTCGTATCTTGCGTTACGTATAGCTTATTTGTTGAGATAATCGTTTCGTCAGATCTGTCTAGGCTAATTTTGCAAGGATTGAAAATGCGAATTATTTTATTGACAAAATAAAACGCCAAAAACCTGACCCTTTCGGTAAATTTAATCGCTGATTGAAAAAAAATGCGCAATAACGGAGAATTGCGAGAACTGGCGATTTTGGTTCGGAAAAATTTGCTAAGTAATCACTTTAAAACTTAATACGTATACCTCTCTTGTGACGATAACGTAACAATGTATTTCTGTTAAAGCAAATGTATGACTGAAATTAGGTGAGTTGAGAGAGGGAGGAAGGGGTGTGGGAATATCCCAGTTCGCTATGTTAATCATTATTAATTTAAACCTATTAATATTGAGACGGTTGATATTTGATTTTGCTGACATTTACTCGAGTACGCCGGGCTGGGCCGACCAGTTGTAGCGCCCGAGGCAAGTTTAAAAAATGGCACCTTTTCAGATTTTTTGGGAGACACTTTAAGTATTGAATGTATCTTTCTAAGAAATGGTTTATTTAATAGAATGACGGATATTTTTGTGAAAAATATGTATTTAATTAAAACTTTTAAAAATAAAGTTTTATTAATTTTAAAAAGACATAAAAAATTTAAAAATTACAGAACTTTAAAAAAGCAGAAAGAGTAAATAAATTTGAATATTATTTGTTTTGTAATAAACTTAATTTCTAAATAATTCTCCCAGCCTTTATTGCAGTAAATTACTTGATTGAATCTCTGTAATTTATTGTTTTTGATACCGTCTTTTCTTTAGAAATTATTGCTAGATCGTTCAATTGCTCTTGGGTTATTGTTCGTAGATAATTCTTTAAAATTTTCAGTTTAGGAAAACTGCGCTCAGTTTTTGCTGCAGTTACAGGTAGTGTTAGTAGATGGTAGTTGGTTTAGGGCGCTGCGGTCAACTTTTGCCATACAAAGGCTAATCAGACCGAGACCTACAGTTTAAAGCCGATTCCGAACGGCTGCATGCATCCATGCCAACAGTGGAATTTGAGTCCCTATATCTTTGTTTTTTGAATGCCCTCGTCGTTGCCGGTCAATCATTGCCCGGATAGTGTTAGTAGAATTCTTAGAGGTACAACAATGTTTGGAAAAATTTATAGATATATGTTCAGAGCACCCTCTGTTTTTCCACATGCATTTTACTCATGGTGGTATGTTTAATTAGAGAGGAAATATAAATGCATTGAGGTAAAAACTCATGCCATACTAGTTAATAATACTTTTATGATTAATACGAATTAATACTTTCAAATGTGTCTTTTGTCACGCTCTGTTGTATCATCAGGTGCATAATTTCGGTTTCGGGCATGGCTGTGCTTGTTATGAAATCCCAACATCCTCGATCCATGAGTATAACTTTCATATCCAGCTCCCAGGATGAATAGTTGAATTCATTCAACTTTGGGAAGGTAAATTGAGCTGAATCGGGAAGTTCGGCCATCTTCAAATTCTAGCGTTTAACTTGAAAAAACTTAAGTGGAATATTTTCCAATCGTGTCTCGACTCATAACTTATAATTGTCTTGATTGTATGCTTCATTAGAGTGCTGATGTAAATACATTAAAGTAAAAACTCATGCCATACTAGTAAATAAAACTTTTATTAATTTTCATTGAACAAATTATAGGTGAGTAAAATAAACATAATTTAATATAGCACATAGGGTTAACAACAGCACAAAAACTACGTTCCTAACATTGCGGCATACACATGATGGCTCCCATGCAGATTTATACCGATTCCTATTTAAAGTAGAGTCATTAGCTGTTATATTGATTCTGACATAATCTCTGACAGAAAATCTGCATATTACTAGTCTTCTTCAATGTGATATTTGGCCGAAAGAACGAGTAAAAAATACCAACACCTCACAATTTTCTTCATTTTTCACACTATTCTCTTCAAATTTCCCTTTTTTATTAATATCTGACCATTGCCCTCAGTGCTAAAACTACATTACTCTTTAGTTTCATCGTGTTCTGTCTCCTAATATTTTGTAAATACTTGTTTAATGCACTTACTTGACTTTATTCTTATGATCTACTCAACTTTCGGTTAAAATTTTCCGGGTATATATTTTTTTCTTTTTGATAAGTATGGCAATCAACTGAAAAATTTCAAACATTTTATATGTAGTGATTACAAATTTTAATATTTTATGTAACAATATGCAGTTTTTCTTATTTTTATGTGGTAACGAATAACTTACCTCTATACGTCAATACAACGTATGAAGAACTCTTAAAAGTTAGAACTCTTGAAACGTTAAAAAGAAATACTGCAATATTATAGAGATTAGCGGCACACACACACACACACACACACAAAATAAATAAATAAATAAATAAAAAATAATAAAAAAATAAATTGCCTAAAGTATAGTCAAAATCAGTGGTGAGCACACTGTGGCTCGCAACACACAAAGGGGTCACGAATAGTCTGAAGTAAATTTATATAATAACTAGCTGAAAACCCGCACTTCGCTACGGAGTACATTCAAATTAAACACAACGGTCAATGTATGCAATTAATGCCAAAAAATAAATATATATATATGTTTATAATAAATACGACGATCAATGTATACAATTGATGTAAAAAAAACAAAAAAAAATATTTATAAAAAAATCGTAAGGGATTTTTTTAAAATATATTTTAAAAAAATATTATTTAGTCTATAAGGGATATTTTTATAGACAAAATAATGTAGAAGAAAATTTTAAAATTAAATGTAATAGGGCATACTAAAGAATATAGTACAGCTTGAGGAACATAATATCTTTTATTGTATTTTAATATTTTTTTGGATAATGTCCAATCGTCTGCCGCATTAGCAAGAAAATTTTTTTTTTCGATTTAGTTGTTATTCACGTGACGATAAATTTATTTAAAGTACCAGAAAAAGAAATCACGTGATCAGCAATCAATAAATTAAATTCTAAAAATTAATCTTTAAAAATTCACCAAAAATCAGAAAATGGAGGTAAAGATTCGAAAAAGATTTCATTTTAAAGGAATTTTTATGATCTTTCTCGTGATATAAATTTTATAACCCTCAAATTATTGTTTTAAATGCAAACTTAAAAAAAGTTACTAAAACAGCTTAAAAATTTAATTTTATAAAATCTAAGAAGAATTTTTCAAAAACCTTTCTTAGTGCACCCCTACACTATAAGAATCGCCATGCAAAATTTCAGTCCTTTAGGTCCAGCGGTTTGGTCTGTGCGTTGTATGTGAGTCAGTCAGTTACGGAACTTTTATATTTATATATATGAATTATTTAATTATAAAACATGCTTTAAAATTTCTGTACTTTAACCTATTTTTTCTATAATATCCTATATTTCTATAACAATCTATTTTTAATATTTTTATTTATATTTTTATATGTTAAAAAATATGATATGGTATTATTAAATTGGTGTCAAACAGTTTTACAGTAAAATCTCCATCAGAAAAAGGTTATACTTGCATTGATTCCGTTTGTTTCTACCTATCTATGTGAGACTGGGTTTTCAAAATTAATTATTAGCTGTAAAAATCGAACAACGATCAAGACTTAAACCGGAAGATGATACGAGAGAAACACTCGCACACATTTCACCAAATACTGAGAAAATATTACCTGCTCACCCTTCTCAGTCACTGTTTTAAATTTCAGCTTTATATAAATGCATAGATGGAAGTTTATAATTTTCTATGTTTTAATACGTCGCTTATAATTTTGTAATCAGTGATCTTTTATAATGTTAATTTTTTTTAATTGTTACCGAATAAAAAGAACACATTAATATTTAAAAATCGAGTTTTAGTCACACGAGATTCTGCCAAAAACAAGTTGCTGTGACTGATTCCCCTTGACCGACAGTATATTGTGAGTTCAAGTCCATAACGGCTATTGGGCGAAGTGGTGCGACTCCGGTTTTTAATAGCACCACAAGGGTCGGAGTCCGACTTGGCTAAAGGGCCGGTCCCGTAATTTTGAACTGAGTCAAGTGACGAGATCGGAACACTTGATCCCGCCCCTCCAGAGGTAAATTTGAGAACTTGGAGGACATTTCAGCCACGATAGATTTTTCGTGCACCAGCCATCATTATTGTACACGGCGGTGGATTTGTCAGCGAACGGCATCGAACCAAAGACGTTCAGATCACTGGTTCGCTGCCTTTGCCAACCGGGCCACCATGCCCTTGCCAAAAACAAGTGCAGAAGGTAAACAAAATATTTTATTGTTATTATGAAAAATAGATTTACACCCAAATTTATAGTTTTTGATTTTTAAAATAGTTCGTCAAAATGTCCTTATTTCAATTTTTATTAACATTTTTCTAATTTTTTAAAAAAATTTGCCAGTACCAAAAATTTTTCTCTGGGGGGGGGGGGGGGTGTCGAGTGATTCTTTATTGAAAGAAAGTGGGTCGAAAAAAATTTGCACACCACTGGCTAAAATAACGTTCAGCGTTCAACTCTAATTAGGAAATAAGCAATAAAAAGGCTCAGACAGAAATATAGTCTCAGGCGATTACAACAAGCACCGGGCGTCATCGAAAAACACATGACGTCAGACGAAGGGCTCGCAATTATTTCTCAGAATCTCAATTTCAACGGTTTTATAAAAAAATTAGCCTAAATATTCGCTTATATATGTGAATTATAATGAATTTCTTCATGTATTGGAATAAACTAATAATATTTATTGGTCATTCGTTAAAAATGTGTATTTTTACTATGTTTCGATTTGGAGTCTATTTCAGTTTGGCGCTTCGCCTGTCGAACCGGCCATGTAAATACGAATATTAATTTTTCAAACCCTCAATTTGTGTTTGTGGGGGGAGAAAGGTTTGTTTAGTTTAGTATGTACAGGTGACCATGAGATTAAAAAACTTTTCGTAATGCTTTTTGATATTTGGAAAATGAATGTTAGCACTATAACTTTCTAAGGTTTTTAAGCGGGCATTTTGATAAAAAAATTTTTCCTTAAACTTTAGGTAAAATATTTATCATCAATTTTATTGCAAAGAAATAATGTTACTAATCAACTTCCTGCACTTTCTGTTTTTTCAACTTTTTGTTTTCTGTATTGTGTTTATTTACAGAGAACTACCTCCAGCGTTTCTATAATAGTCTCCAAATTACTAAACTTTGATAATGGCATCCAGTGTTCAAGGAAAAACCTTGCATTATTATACGAAGTCTGCATTAAAAACTTCATTTAGACCAGTGTTTCCTAATCTTTTTCGAGTCGCGACCCCTTTCAATAGTTTCCATGCATTCTGCGAACCCCACCCTTTCCCCTTCATGTTTCCTTAAAAAATACCTTTTAAGACATAGAGGAAAAACTCTAAAATTCATTTTCGATAATTTAATTCTAACTTAATGTTTAATTTAACAAAATTAAATTTGTAAGAAATAGAAAACATTAAATAAACATTCGTCTCTCAGTCAAAGGTGAGTAAAAGAAAGAACAGAACATAAGTTCAAGAAAAATAATACACCAACCGTATTGATTCTGAATTATATATAAAATAGAAAAACCTTCCCCTAAATAAAAATTTTATTTCGTTGGAGCACTACAATAGTAATACCAAATGTTACTGCACAGTCTGATGAAAGGGAAACTGGAGTTCAGAATTTGCGTAGTGTACGTAATAAGTAACTGCAATTTTCCTTTAACACCCAATAAGGGCCGTGGATTTATAACCTACTATGTTTGCGCATTGAATGATAGTTTTTTTCTTTAAAAGACATCCCTTCATTTTCATGGTAAAAAAATATTGACAAATTTTTTTAGTGAAGTTCTCTAAAAAGTTATTTTAATTGACTAAAGCCATGGCGACCCCCTCCCCCCCTGAAAACACTTCGCAACCCCCTGAGGGTCGACCCAGAGGTTGGGAATCGCTGATTTAGACTTTCTGTTTCTTTTTTTATAAATTGTATGATGCAGTGTATCAGATTTTACACGTTATGTTCGCATGTTATAATTAAATTTTGTCGTCAAACGCCAGGTGATAGTCGAATGGCTAGGGCACTGGCATTCGGTTCAGGTCCTGTGGGTTCGTGTCCCACTGTTGGCATGGATGTTTGTAGCCGTCCGGAATCGGCTTTAAACTGTAGGTCCCGGTCTAATTAAAGGTTGTCCGTAGCGACAAAAACTAAATCTCCGTCAAGCATGAGCAACTTTATATCCAAAACTTTTATTTTAGCAGTTTTAATTGATACTTGGTTGTCACTTTATCTATCACGGTGACACTGGGTAGAAATTAAGTAGGAAGTACTTTGCAATCCTTCTTCGTTCTCAGTTTTGAAATATGACTGAAAATAATAGACATAAAAAAACTGTGGCCTCATGCCTTGTCTATAGTTAAATATTGTTTATTTATTGTGCGAAATTATAGTATCTATACAAGTATATTAATAATATTTTTTTGTTTTAGAAAGCATTTTCTATTTTTTATGCCCTACTAATTTTTATTTCGAAGGTTTAAAACTACAAAGTTCCAATGTCTTCGGTTATTCAGATCGCTGTTTAAATACGAATTCGGTAATTGTCTTTATCAGTTGCAAAATCCGAAAATGATTACACCGCGTATGGACACGTTAAATCTACAGGCCGGAAGGTCCCTCCATGTGGTATGTGGGTGAGAGAAGGGTAGGAGTGTACCAAATATCACCCCTTGGAGTGTTCGTTTTTAAATTGAGGTGACACCAGGGAGTGGTGTTGGTTCTCCCATACAGTGCCCCCATTACAAGCAAAACAATGTGCCTACCACTTTGGAAAAAAATAAAATAAATAAATGGCAAATTTGTCCTGTTTGGGTGTGCGTATGTCGGAGAACTTAAACAGGAGTTTGAGTTTTCTGTCTCGCTCTTCGTAGCTTTTTTGAAGAAGAAAAAAAAACGTTCTCAATCTAAAACTACGGAACCTTGTCCATTGAAAACACTCCGTTTTAACTTTGCCCTTTCGCATGTTTCAATCACTCATTGAGATTCCCCTCGTTCTTCATTAACTGTCTTCGTGCCAGCAAAAATCCTGTTTCATTTTGAGTTCTTGGAAGGAAAAAACCACTATTGCATAAATTGTTTTTCTTTTATATCTCCCCCCTCCTCCCCCCAAAAAAAACTATTTTTTTTTCTTCTGCCATCATAGGGCTCCCCAAATTACACCCTAAATTCACAGAATTGCGAGGGCTTGGGTAGAAAGGAACTATTTGTGAACGAGATGCGCATGCGTAATGTTCTCCCCTATATAATTAAGTTCTTCATTTCCAGGTTCTATGCTTCCCTAATTGAAGGGTCAAAGATAGACATCGGATGTAGAAAGGGAAGGTTTAAAGGCATTCATGAAAATATTTAGTGCATTAAATGTGCATACTTCTTACTTTCTTCCGTCTAATGCGCGATGGAATTAAGCGTTGGAGCACATTAAAAAAATTACGATAGTAATTTTTGTAAAATAATTATTTTTATTGTTTTCAGAATTTTAAAAAAATTGTAATTAACTGATAAAAGATACTGGAATTTATTTTTAAAAAATCATTTTAATCTTTTAACCATCTTTTTATTCTTAAATTTATTAATAAGTCAAAGGGCCTTATTTTGTAAAAATAGTGACGATTTTTTTTTCGATTTTTTGATTGTAAATCTAAGTAAATGTTGTATTTCTTAAAATTCTAAAGTTCAAAAACTATGAAATATAAATCACAACTACATAAAAAATAATAAAAATTGTGAGATCAAATCAATTGAATGCAGCTGGTGTTGCGCTGGTTTTATGTGTGCCGTATCTTCAACCTTAAATTTAAAGAAACTGTATTAAATATAATAGATAAATAAAAAAATTTCAGCGTGTTCAAATAAATTTTCACTGTGTGGTAATATTGACCTCAACATTATCCTTAAATTAAGGCCTAAGCCCTTCATAAGTGCAAGTACTGATATATATGTGATAATAATCAATACAATGAACTGCTGCTTACAACTTATAGGAGATGCAGTCGGCCGAAGTGTTGATGTCGACCGAAGTTAAGCAAAGCACTTAGGAAATTTGGGAGGGAAACAGAGACGTACTCCTTAGACGTATTTTATTTGTCAGTAAGCAAGCTGTAGTGGCCACATAACTTGACCGAAACAGACATGAGATCTAAGAGTCTGCAGGAGCTACATGCAAAAGTTAGGAGTGAAGAGAAGAAGGAACCGTGGCCTTACATAATATCAGTGGATATGGGACGTCCGTAACAGGACGGGGCCGTGCAGAGCTGTTTACATGACAAAGTTGAGAGAGAAAAAGAGGAAGAGTCTTCCGTTCAAACTATTTTCAATTGACTGTTTCTGATCTGGGCACCAGGGCTGGAAGTTACTTAATTGGTCAGATTTAGTGGCGTGGTGTCTAACGTCGTGGTTTTCCCGGGGATTAATTAATTGCTATGACGAAATAGGCGCGTGGGGTTGAATCATCTCCCGTGGTGTCCAGATCACGCGCTTGCTCTGCGTTTTACCAAAAGGAAGAATTTAAAAACATGTGTTATTTATTGTATACAAATTTAATGAGGCCTTCGGGCTCCGACCAGATATATGGGAATGTTATTGAGTTCAGATATTTCACATGCCTGCTTGATGATCTGCAGGGCCAATATAAATTATAACTTACATTATTTTTAGGTTACAACTTGGAAAAGGGGTTTTACTTTAAATGTAATTTAGGAAGACGCGTTTTCTTGTTACACCCCCCACCATCGAAATACGAAAAGTTCTTGCTAAAAGGAAGACTTTTCCGTTGACATAAAATTTACAAAAATTTTAAGTTTACCACATGACACAAAATATACAAAATTATAATACTTATAAATTATAAGTAATGGTGACAGAAGAACAGTCTCTATACATCGAAATTATGGGCTTGAGTTTTTCCATTATTCGTCATAGTGAAAAGTTTATTTCATAATCAACAAAGGAAGGACAGATGACATATTCTTCACTGTATTTAAAACCATGTAAAATTGACAATATATAGAATTCCATGTGATAGCATATCATAAAAGTCGATATTTTGCTTCTTTAGTTAAAACAATTAAACAAATTTTCAATTTCAACATGATCACCAAAATATATACAATACGATTAAAATCCTCTAGTTATATAACTACCCCATATTTTCCTATTATACTTATTTATCACCATTATTTATTCAATATCCTTATTATATTTTTTATCATCATCAACATCATAAGAAATGAGTCGCGTGGTGTCCAATGTCGTGGTTATCCCGGGAATTAATTAATTGCTATTACAAAATAGGCGCGTGGGGTTGAACCATCTCGCGTGGTGTCCAGATCACGTGCTTGCTCTGCGTTTTACTAAAAGGAAGACTTTGAAAACGTGTTATTTATTGTATACAAACTTAATGAGACCATCAGGCTCCGACCAGATATATGGGGATGTTATTGAGTTCAGATATTTCACATGCATGCTTAATGATCTGCAGGGCCAATATAAATTATAACTTACATTATTTTTAGGTTACAATTTGGAAAAAGGGTTGTGTTTTAAAAGTAAGTTAGGATGACGCGTTTTCTCGTTACATATGAGTGTGTGTGTGTGTGTGTGAGAGAGAGAGAGAGAGAGAGAGAGAGAGAGAGTTTGTTTGTTCGTTACGGCCGAAGTCCAGCTAATTCGCAAAATGGCTGGCTACTTCTAGCATTGGCCAAATCACTGGTTAGTCAATTTTTCGATGCGCCCGACAATCAATGGCCAGTTTGCGAATTACCCAAGAAAAATTTTCCTTTTCTCTTTGATTCTGAAGTGATTTTTTTCTACTTCGACTTAACTAAAGGGAAGGGATGAGTTAGAACTGGTATAATCAACTCCCGTATTGCATGATCCTGCTGATACTGCAGATACTGCATGATCCAGCTCTGCAAAACTTCTAGCTTTGGCCACTTTTTCTTTGGACATTTCACGAACTGGCCATTAATTGTGGGGCGCATCACGAATTGGTCGACCAAATCCCGAAGTAGTCGTGAATTCTCGATTATTTCGGGTTTTAGCCAAGTTACTTAACCAGTGCTAGAAGTGGCCAGCCATTTCGTGAACTGGCCAGATTTAGGACTTCGGCCGTCACACATACACACACACGTTTGGACTTAAATATAAATATTTCCTTAATAAGGCGCGACACTTTTTTTCAAATAACGATAAATGTTTAAAAGTCTAAAGCTGCAATCCAAAACATAAAAGAAATCGGAAATTAGGAAAATAATTAAGTGATAATTATTATTAAATATATATATCTGTGTGTGTGTGATTGAAAATTATTAATGACAACATCTTTGTGAATAGGCACTGTTGAGAAATAGACGGAAATATTTTTTATCTAAAATTTTTCTGAAATTGGTTTCCTCTTTTCTTAATTTGGTTTTCAGCCTCAACCTTTTTAAATGCCTCCCCCCGAAACTCACATCCAGGCTCATATAATGAAAATAATAGATCTATTATATTAGTACTGCACGATATTCATGTTTAAGTTGCATCGAATACCTTAAATTATTAACATGTTAACAGTATAATATTTGTATGATCATCTGATTTTGATAGGACGTAGTATAATTTACTAACGGTAATAGTATAATATATTACCCAGGTAATCAAAATGCAAATTTTTTCTTATCGTTTATAATTTTATATCAAACGTTGTAAATTATATTATAAAGATTCCGTCCTTGCATGTATTTTATAGTTTGTAAATCTTTTCTCAAATTAGATTCAACAATTTTTTAATGATTGTTATAATGCGCATTATATTAATAACGAGTTATGATGCTGCTGAATCTGATTAAAGATTAATATAGTGACCACCGTATGTTGTTTATCTTGTATGAATTTCATTATCCGATGTTTTCGTGTTTGTTTTCTTAATGACTTAATCACAAAAATTGATTTATCGTCATCCGGAGTTCAGGGACTAAATGACCTTGAGAGACTACCTTGCTTACAAACAGCTGAAGTGAAGATATTTATCTTTTCCTTCTAAAACTTCTGAAAATAGCTATGTTTATGACACATTTTCCGCGAGCGGTTGAGTTTTTTGTTCGAACTCCTGTTATATGCTGTAGTAACTCGACTGTTCTATTTTATTAGCTAAAAAGGCTGTAATATCATCAGTGTGTCTAAAGTTAGATATATATTTCTTTGTGTTTTCCAATCCGACTAATGACATGCGACAGTTTGCTTAGGAAACCACACCTCTGCTTACTTTTAGTCTGGATATCGGTAAACATTTATTTTTATTTAGAGTCTTATTTTTCATCCTTATCTTTCAGAAGAAGTTTCATAAATTTCAAAACATATGGCACTTTTCCAACTCTTTCATGCAAAAGTCACTTTCAGTTGACATAATTATTTTTGAAAAAAAAAAATTATATGTTGTCTTGGTTTAAGCTCAAAACGCGTTGTATTGTAAACCCCTGCTTTATAATGGATTAAGTGGTCGACTTTCATGAACTTCAAAGGGCATATCAATCATTTAACATGTTTCGAAAGACTGAAATAAATATATTAAACGATGATGGTGAGTAGTGGTGAAAATGTAGGTATCATGGAATAGGAAAATAACCTGTATGTCCTTGCAGCAATTGTGAAATTTCAGTACAACTGTAACTACAAAGATTATTTAATTATCACATCAGGTCAAATTTTTACAGCAAGATGATAATGAGAAAGCTTTCTTTTCTGTGCTTTAATTATCAAATTATTATTTTTTGTATGGGGAGGCATTTGTCGTGAGACATTCGCCTCTAGCTATTCACCGCGAAGTCTTCCTGGCTACTTTATTATGGGAGCACCATTTAGGTAAGCCAGTATTGCGCTCTATCAGTGGCGTAGCGAGAGGGGGGGAAAGGGGGTCTATCATGTCCCGGGCGTCACTCGCAGAGGGCGCCAAATGGTCCAATTCTAATTATATTTATTATAATACTATATATTTTTCGGGGGAGGGGGACGCTGAAAAGGTATCTTGCCCCGGGCGTCAGTTATGCTCGCTACGCCACTGTGCTCTATGAAGGACAACATGGTACAACCAAGCCTTATTCGGGATATGAACCCAAGCCTACTGCGTGAAAGCTCCCGACGCTAACCACTTTACCATGTGGGCGGCTCAAATTAAGTTTTTACGTTAATCATTTCATTGGTTATGAATAACATGGAAGAACAATTTTTATACATAAATCCCCTACAAACACCAGTCGAGCAATTTAAATAACAATAGCGCCCTTTACACGTACTACGCTCTTTCGCGAGTGCTTGGAGCGTACGGGATTGCGCGCGGGAAAACTTGCAATACGCTCCAAAGCAGCTTTCCCTTCCTCTCCGACACCTTCACACGTGCACTCAATCGCGCGAGATTGTGGTTTCACGCGGGAAAGAGCGTACGTGTAAAGGGCGCTCTTGGCTCTCTGTTTTGTAGCCTCGTATGTTTGTGTGTGTGTTCGAGTGGATGAGGTGGGCGGGAAATTTGGATTACATATTAACTAAATGAATAATCATGTAAATTTTTTTTCTGAGCATGCATTACAACATTAGACAGTAATAGAGCACAGCGAACAGCTAGCTTTCTACTCTGTTAATTCACTCGGAGGAGATGTAATTTTTCGGTTGGGATATCCTGGATTTAAATTCTTTCTTCTAACCTTGATTTTTTTTCACCCCTAGCTATCTCTTGGATACAGAAAAAACTAGGAATATTTAGACCAAAGCATACTTGAATATAATAGTCATGATCGATTTTGATTTTGTCTCGGCTCAAAAGATATTGGCCTATTTACATGAGATATTACATCTTTAATTTCCTTTACCTGTATAACTCGAATTATTTTGTTTGCTTAGTTCAGACTATAATATTTTTCAAATAGAAATGAGTATTTTTATCGTCATTATTCAGTAAGAATAAAATGGACCATGAGTGACTCCATTATGCTTTGTAACCGATACCGTCTATTCTTCTCCCCGACGTTTTAATAAGGACTTTGAAATATTATATTTTATATCATGATACGTTCGTTACCTGTGCGGTTTTTACCAAACTGTGTTAAATGATTAGTGTTTTTCTCCCGAATTTCTTTAATACGATTTTTATTCATTGGTTAGGGTTTAGTTTTCAAGTTTATTTTCATCAATATGTTCATAATTTCTTGTACTGTGGATGTGGTGTGGTTGGAAAAGAGATGAGGCAGAATAGAAAATAATGAATGATATCAAATTTTAAGTATTACTCCCTTCTGAAAAGTATTTCTGGTAATTGCGAACACAGATTGCTTTATTTCTGTCGTCAATTAATGAACAAAAATAAATAAAATTAAAACAGTAAGCGACGAAACAAAGAAATCTGTTATAATAAATAAATTGTAGCTTCTTTGTGCTATGTTAGATGAGGTGGAAAAAGTCTATGATAGTGATATTTTTTTTTTTCAAAACTGTTAATTTTACTAATACTTATGAGGATTAAGATTCAAAATGTGGCTATCGCATCGCTAAGGATCAGAAGATCCATGGTTCGAGGCCTCGCACCTGACAGTGGGTCGTTACTAAGGCACCCAACCATTGAAAAGCACAATGATGGATTGTTAACCCTTCAGCGGGCGCGCCCGTGTACAAAGTGCAACATTTTCGTAATTTTGAATGGTTTGTTTTTACATGTAAGGTTTGAATGTTCTAAGCAGTTTCTATTTCTAGCAACACCCTTTCTAATGCAGGTCTGATTTTCTGACCCTCTTGTTCTTTTCCATTCGATGTTAGTTGGGATTTAACCGTGGTAAACCAACGATTATACTGGATTACAATACGTCAAAAACCGGAGTTGATGCAGTCGATTAAATGTGCAGCTATTACACGGTATCCTGCATATCATGAAGATGGACAATCTCATATTTTTTTAGGGTTTTGGACATTATAGGAATCAATTCGCAAGTTGTCCTTGGATACAATAAGCCAGATTTGAAATAAGGCGATTGTATCTGCATTCTTTGGCCTTAAATTATAAATATATTTTAATATTATAATCATTTTATACCTTGTCATAAAACGCAGAATTATTGCTTCAATATGAAAAAAAAGTATATTACAAAAGGAATAATCAATGTTGAAATAAACGTTGCACTTTGTGCCACGCGCGCCTGCTGGTGTTCCGAAAATTGGCGCGCCCGCTGAAGGGGATTGTTAAGGCTGCTATGTACTAACCCCATTGGATTCGCTCACCTCAATGTTAACCTATGGAGAAAATTTGTCCACGGATTGCCGACTTGGAATCAAAGATTTTTTTTTAAAAATTGTACTCCGTCATAGAGAAAGAAATTTTACATTTGTGTACCTTTTTCGTTTTTTTTAAAAAATGCAATTAATATTTTTAAATTTAAATTATTCGGGAAAAAATCTGGTATAGTGTGTTTTAAACGCTCATAAATTCCTTCAGTGGACGAAATTTATAAAATTAATCCCGTAGCGCTTTGCAGAACAGTTCAGGCTATCTGACAATACCAATTTTATTGGATTATCAGCATTTATATACCTGTAAATAGGTGACAAAAATATATTAAAAAAAACAATTTGGGGCAGCGCTTAACCCCCCTATAGAGAGAGAACCATTACAATCCCTCAAAATGTCAATCCTGAGGGGGGTGGAATTCTCGAACTGTCAACTGGACTCCTCCCACCACAAGAATCTGCAAGAAGAGGAAAAGGGAAATACGATTTTTTTCTTAGTACATAGCAGCCTTAAGCAAACATATGAGGGGAAAGCAGGGGGAAAATATAAAGGACCTATTTAAAAAAAAATTGTTGGAGCAGAACAGAATTTTGTGTCTCGAACTTTTCTAAGGAAGGGGGAAATGTTAGGGAATAGAATGAGACGTTCTCACATCCCCAAGGGAGATTAACTTGTAACAAGATCGACATCACTGGACATCTGGGTCGAATCGATGCAGCGATTAGACGATACTGGCAAGAGTGGGTCAACAACGACAGATTTAAGAGTCAGGACGGCAGCAGTCGACCTAGGACCAAGATAGAACGAGAAGACAGAGCGATTGTCAGATCAGCTATTACAACAACGGATTCGTCGTTATCAATCATCCGACGTGTGACCCGTACACAAGTGTCCAACATGACCATTGACAGACGACTAAGAGAGAGGAAGCCGACCGTTACGCCGCTTACCCCTTACGCCTCTACACCGTCAAATCTGATTACAGTAGTGCTTAACTCGATCAACTTGGAACTTCGCTGACTGGGGACGTGTTGTCTTGCCCACAACAGGGTGTTATGGTCTGGGAGAGCATTCCCTTTGGTAGTCATCAGTGACACACAGCACAGCGGTACGTAGACGACATTCTGCGACTCGTTTTGTTTCCGATCCTCTTGTGCCACCCCGGACTTACTTTTCAACAAGATAATACCTGGCCGCATACGGCACGTGTTGCTATGAATTGTCTTCAAGGTTGCCGCCTTGGCCACCTAGGTATCCTGATCTCTCCCCTATAGAGCACATTTGGAACGTGATGGGAAGACAATTGCAACTATCCCGAAATGTTGCCGATTTAGCTCAACAGTTGGAGACAATTTGGCAAGATATCCCTCGGGACACCATCCGGGAACTTTATCAATCTATGAAACGCCGGGTGACAGCTTGCATCAAGGCCAGATGTGGACCAACGCCGTATTGACTTCATCACTTAGTAACGATCAATCTCTGGAATAAATCATTCAATTTTTGTGAAATTTAATCTTTTTTCCCCTGTACATGTTCTTCACATCCCCCAATTTTTGTGGCAATCCGACGACAACTTCTCGGTGCGTCGATTTTTTTTGTTTTGCTTGTTATAGAGTTAAAACAACTTGTGTGATTTGATCTAAAACTATAAAGGCGATTGTTGATGGCGGAGAACAGAGCGTCCTGCTAGCATGATGCGGGACATACAAGTGTTCACATACAGAGGCAACAACATAATGGGTGTCTGTCTCTCTTAGCCAGGGGCTGTACGAAACAAGTAAGCGACTGTTTACGTAAACACAGATATTTGTCGTGGGTGGTAGGCTGCTGCAATTCTTAGAAGCATATGGGTGCGTTTTATCTTTATGGTATTATTTGACACTTTGGATCGTTTTATATCTGGCACCTGCAGCCATTATCTCTGAGTTATTGTGAACTGAGGATTTAGATGACTAGAGACGGGGTTTAGTTAATCCTTCTGGAGCGGCGGCTCTATATTTCTATCAACTGGTTCGGATTTATAGTGGTGTTTATCCCATACTTTTCACCTTCTGCTGCGGTTATCTGTCTGAATGTATTTTTCTGGGACTTGCAGATGTTCATTTGCTGTTGGGTGGACTATTCTGAGAAAAGGGGCCTATCTTAAACAGATGTGGGGACTCGAATTATAGAAAATAGGCGAGATTCAAAATTATAATGTCACAATTTTTGTAGCAATCCGACGACAACTTCTCGGTGCGTCGATTTTTTTGTTGTTGTTTGTTATAGAGTTAAAACAACTTGTGTGATTTGATCTAAAACTCTGCTCTTTTGTTTAATTTATTAAATAGCGGACTACTGAAGACGGTATATGAGTTAATGAATACACACACACACACACACACACAAACAAACAAACAAACAAACAAACACACATACATATATATATATATATATATTAGGGCGGAGCGTAAAAAAAAAGTTTCCGATTTCGTTTTTGCCCTAGTGCGGAAAAGTTGTGTACTGGTGGGTAGGACACGTATGCAAAGTTTTGGGAAAAACAAAAAATGTCTTCCGTCTCCATTTTGGCCGTGATTTTTAGCAGATTTTTACCATATAGTTAAAAATGTGTATTTCCATTGTTTTGTATGCAACTCGTCACTTTGTTCTTAAATAAAATACAGAGGAAATTCGAAACTTAATACAGAAAGGCAGCAGCGGACACACTGCGTGCAGAAAGGTAAAGAAATATTTTGGCATGTAAACATTGTCAACAACAACTTTAGAAACGAAGCTTAAAACCTTCGTGAAAGACTCAAGTAAATTGTTCGACATTTTTTCATGTAAGTTTGTTTCTTTTAACAAATGTTCTTTCCCAAAGCATAAAAAGATCCCTAAAATGGAAAGAACTTTTCTTATAGACCAACGGGCACTTAGGCAAATGTCCATAGGCGCACTTGACTTAAAAGAAACTGAAAGTTGAGGAAACGAGCGGATAGGAAGCAGAAAGAGACAGAAGCAGTAAGTCTTAAAATAAACGTTTCGCCATCTGTTACGCCATCTAGGCTCACATTTCCTGATCCAGATTCTAACGTGGATCTACATAACTTCGATAGTGACACCGATCACTTGAAGCCTTCCCCATCCACATCCAGGAGGACTCAATCTGAAGGGAAAAAGACGTTAAGATCAAGCCGATACCCAGCGGTAGCTACAGCTTGTGACAGAACCGGAGTTTCAGATCGGACTGGAGCCATCATTGCAAGAGCTGATTTCGAAGATTTGGGGATGATTACCAAAAAAGACACTTTAGATTTAATTGATAGACATAAAATAAGAAGAGAGAGAAAAAAAATTCGGAAAGAATATCAGCAAGGAAATGAAAGACAGCTGGAACCACTGAAGGGACTTTATTTTGACGGAAGGAAGGACAAAACTCTAATGCAAGAGAGCGTAGGGGGAAAGATGTACCTGGTCCTACTGGGAAAGCATTGGCAAATTCTAAAAACCTCCCAGTTGTGAAATTTGTAGACATTTCGAACGAATTTCCGAAAATCGACATAAATGATCTTTGCACACACAAGCGATAGCTTTGGGATATTTGCCAAGCTGTCACAAATAGAAACTGCTCATCAAGTTTGTCACAAAAGCACCCTGGGAAAATGACTCATGCACGTTGGCTAACAACTGCAAATCGAATAAAGTGTTTATACATTAGCTCGTCAGAGCCTTCAAACCAACTTCAAACTCTGGCAGAGTTCGTCATGAAAGTGTGCCCACCTATGTGGTTTACAGTCAAATTAAATCCATGTTGCACGTACGGTTCACGAAATTTGTGGCAGACCATAAACGTCTCACGCTATCTTAAAAGCGATTTAAAGACTGTGGTCGATCCCATTATCCAGAGAAATGGCTATTTCGAAGCAATAATCTTGTCAATGATCACAGACGACAGACAGTCCATTGCAGAACTTGGACTGCGTAGGATTTTAAGAGCAAGAAAGGAAAAAATGGAAAGAATCAGACACTACAACATTCTGTCACTCAACTTCGAGGCAGTTTCATATATAGACCTCATTGATTGGCAGAAATGTAATTTGACGGAACCCCCAATTGACAGAAGATGATTTGAGAAATTTGATTTCCAGTGGAGAGTCTGTAGCTCAACACCTGGGAAGCCTAAAATTTCCTTGCCACACCCAAAGTGTTGAACGTATCGTGAAACTAGTAACAGAGTTTTCTGCGGCTGTGTGTGGAGAAAATAAGCATGACGGTTTAGTTAGAACCCGAACAGAGTCGAGAAAAGCTATGCCACCATTTGAAACCAAATGCGAGTACCGAGTAAAACCAGAATAACTGCAAGGGCAAAGGTATGGTTGGGTGAATAGGTGAGCACGGGTGGAACTTGCAGTGCAGCCACCTCCCCGTGGTGAGTTCTGGGTTTTTTTCTGAATTTTATTTCAGAAAAAGTGAAAAGCTGCATGTAAAACAATGGAAATACACATTTTTAACTGTATGGTAAAATTCTGCTAAAAATCACGGCCGAAATGGAGACGGAAGATAATTTTTGTTTTTCCCAAAACTTTGCATACGTGACCTACCCACCAGTACACAACTTTTCCGCACTAGGGCAAAAACAAAATCGAAAACTTTTTTTTTACGCTCTGCCCTAATATATATATATATGTATATATAATATTTAAAAACTAGTAATTTCTAAAGTCAACACTCTTAACTTTTAAAAACCATTAATTCCTCACTCTACTATTCAAAATTACATACCCCTTTTTAATCTTATTAAGTACTTAATTTTCCCTTTGGCATTCGTGTTAAATTCCATTGTTACAGCCTTCGGCAAAATCATTCAAGATGGCTGACTTTTTAACGAAATTAGACGCGACGCGGCGTCCATAAAAATTAGATCAGATCAGAGCATCAACAAATAACTTTTATCCAATCAAAAAGTAAGTCACACCTCTGTGTCACATGATGGAATGACTTTATAAAACTATCTGATGTCTAAATTTAGACGCAATCTGTAATATTTTGCCTGCTACGAAACACCCGGCGGAAGGGCAAGCGATTTTAATAAATATGTAGTTCGAGAAATTTGTGGTATGATTTGTGTGTCCGAGGGTTGAGATGAATTGCGGGAACTGTTTTAAAAACGTTTGTGATGCACGGCCGGACGACATGTCATCTTTTTAACCTCAAGTAGAAGGGCGAGAACAGTCTTCCAAAGCTACCACTCAGCAATCATTCGTCGGCCCGCGCCCGTGTTATTACACACACACACACACACACACACACATATATATATATATATATATATATATATATATATATATATATAATGAGTTCAAATGTGTAATGTTTATTTGTAAAATTTTTCCGTTTTTAATTAACGTTTAATTTTCTCTCTACCCTTTTTTTTTCATGCGCAAAAAAGGGGAAGAGATTGAAAGGGAAGTGAGGGAGGGGATTGAAAGGGAAGTGACCAACGAAATGTAGGCCACCGTAAGTGTCGAGGGCGTTCCTAGTGTGTGGGTGTATTTGTTATGCCCAAAAAGGTTTTTCTCATTCCCTAACTTAATTAAGTTCATAGCGTGACCTATAAATTATTAATTTTATTGATGCTTTTACATTTTTTCGTAATTTTTATATTTACCTGCATGTGAACTCTCTTCTGAAAATGTCCTGTGAGATAAAAGACACGTTGCAGCTTTAGGATTTACAACGATTACCAAATATGGGACTGAGACCCGATAATATTTGCTAACTTAATCTTAATTCTGACCACTGGAAGGGTCCAGAAATTTGGGAGTGAAGAGTGATGTATAAAATGTGTCGTAAGAGTACTTTTTTCAGGACTATGCCCATGGATTGCAATTCCCACAATATTTCCTAAAGCTCTTGAATCTTTTATCAGGAGACACGTGATGAGCCTTGTGCAGGCAATATCTTGGTGTACTTGCTGCTTTAAAGGAAATAGTGAACTAGGGAAGAAATGACCTAATAAACCTATTTTATGTGTTAAAGTGTGAATTTTATTTTGCGAGATAAGTGCCTCAGCCACCGGCGACTTATATGCATTTACGTCGAACTTCGCAGATAATTTTATTTTGTGTGTAACCTAACATACACACACACACACACACACACATATATATATATATATATATTCATTCTCAAAATTTCACTGTTTTAGCAAATAATAGCCTTTTTTTAAATACGTCTATGAAAAACTTAATGCACAAATTACATTCGCCCTCTTGCCAAATGCCGACATTCTTTCCCAGGCGCTGGATATTTCTCAACTTCGCACCCAATGTTATATTGGACTAAGACTACTATATAAGGACATGAAAACAGCTCTATCCACTAGGAGAACACCATATGGAGACTCCATTAATTTAATTAGTAATAAATATGCACTGTTTATAGCTAATTATCATCTATTGAACCACCAAACACCGCCCTTGCCCCACAGCCTGGTTAATATTAAATTGCGTCATTAATAAGCAGAGAGTTAAGTAATTATAGATTGACTTACTACTTACCCAACTAACCTATTTCAATAAACTTCCGGAAGATACCTGCTGTGATGAGGTCTACAGGTCTAACCTATTAAAAAGTCTTACGCCGCAGTGGCCAAAAAGAGAAATTTCCATTTCATATACGCCTGAAAAAATAATTCTGTCGCATCAATCAAAGCTTTTGCCATGTGAAAACTTGTCTAGCACGTCGCTTTGCTTCTTCGGAATATTCAAGTCCGCCACCATACGCTGAATAAAAGGACCACAAGGACTCTGCTCTTTTTCCTCGGCTTGTGACACCTTTCTTTTCTGTTTATGGCACACACACACACACGAGTCTGTGTATAATTGTCACAGCTCACATAGTTAAAAGAACGCCAGGCTCAATTTTTTAGTGTGTAATTACTGCTTGTAGTTATCAAATTCAATAATTTATATTTGTTGAATAATACTCTACTAAGTAAGAAACTTGGCTTATTTGAATAATTTTTCTTTACAGCGCAGCAAATATAAAGTAGAGGGGATGTGATACACCTACATACTTTTTTTTACTTAAACTATTTCATTACTTTCTTGATGTACGAAAATTTTGTTATTGTGATCCGTCCTGAAAGCACCTTGGCAGAAATGTCGTTAGGATGTTATAACGTTTCGCAAACGTCCCATTACGATGTGACGAAACTACCGTCCTACATGTAAGTCACCTTGTGACCAAAATGTGAAGCTTTTTTGTAATATCACAGTACCAGTACAAGGACATTTCAAAATATCCTATTTACATTAAAAGGAATTACCATTTATGCTTATCATTCACTAAGCAACATCGCTGAAAGGAGCGTAAAACAGACATTTATGCATTATGGCTCACTGTCACTGTCACACCATGTTGTCCTTTCGTCAGTGGCGCACCCAGGGGGGGGCCCAGGGGGCCCTGGCCCCCCCCCAAAGAAGTAGAAATATTGATTTTGCATTATAAATATTTTTATTCGTTCATCTCTGCCCCCCCCCATGCTATATAAATATTTTTATCCATTCATCTCGCCCCCCCCCAAGAAAAAATCCTGGGTGCGCCACTGCCTTTCGTTATTGTATTATGCTGCTTGGCAGGAGATTGTTTTCGTCAATCGCACTGTGAAATACTTCGAATGTCTTTTGCAGTAAAAAATTACTTTTTTTACATAAAAGCAAAATTATTACGACTACTATAAAGAGGAAACATTCGGTATTTTTCCAACTACATATCCAACATCAGAAAAGTAAGAAAATCATACGCGTTTTATCTCTTTTTACTAGATATCTCCTGTCGACAAATGTCTTTTTCCTTTGATAACACAGAGGTTATGCAATTCTGAAAAGGGTTGTGATAAAACTTAAATTCCCGCGATTAAAGAATGAGATACGGTAAAAGGAAAGTCATATTCCTACATTTCATATCTTTATCAAAATAAAAGTGATCATATGCTATTACAGTGGAACTCGGTTAATACGAGATGCTTAGGATCTCTGAAAATGCTTGTTTTAACCGTTGCTCGTATAAAACCGTGAAAATAATTTGAGATCAAATAATCGGTTTAAAAAAATGATTAAAAATATAATTAATTTTGTACATATTCAAGTTAAATAATTAGAATGACTTACCTTTACTGTACTGTAATTGTATTTGCTTTTGTTTTAATATTTTTAATTATTATTATTAATATTTTTAAAAATATTCAGTAAGTTTAGTATGTTTAGCTTTAGTTTAGTATGTATGGCTTTCATTTTAAAATCCCTTAAACTTCGCCTTATAATACTAAGTGTGTTTAAAGATTTTTCATCTTCAAAGTTTTTTTCAAAAAATACAGTCAGTTGAAGAACACCCTGCGCTTAATTGTAACTCACATTTGGTGTTAAAGTTTCTTGACTATCATCTTCATCTTCACTTGCACTTGTACTTGCACTTTCGCGGCAGTTAGAGCTCGTCACATACCAGGGTCATTTTTACCTCATGTGATCCACCTCCTGCCAGGGGTGAAAAACGACATTACATTCCTTTGAAAGTGGCAAAATGTGGTCTCGATAGATTTTTTAGCTCTTGTGATATCTGTTAAGGTCCTCGTATAAAGCGTGAAATTTTGCATTATTACACATTATAAACCAATATTTCAAAATAATTTGTACGTTTTCCCCGAGATCTCGTATTAACTATGCTCGTATTAAGTGGGTTCCACTGTACTACGGTGGAAAATATTGTTTACGTTAAATTTCTTTTCATACCAGGTGTCGGAGCTACAGTTTGCTTGAGTCAGACTTTGAGACTTGCCTTTTTATCTGTAGCTACCTAAGTCATTCAAAGGGGGAAAAAGGGGGGGGGGGTAACTAAAAAATTATGTTAATACTTGAAAAAATGTAAGAGTTACACAGTTACATAACGCAGTATTTCTTAACGGTAACATACAGTACAAATGTGAGTGTATGTGTTAATACAAATGAAGTATAAACAGCCATAAATGTAGGTAAGTAGTGTTTAGAAATATAATAGTCTTGTAAAGTAGCAAAATATTAACATATGTAATACAATTTTAATAACAACCTAGCTTTTTTCTGTGTATGCTTATAAAGGATATCAAAATTATTTTATCATTAAAGTTTGTAAACCAATATATGTGATAGTATTTTTAGTAGTTAATTTGTTTCTTAATGGATTTAACTCATCAGTACTAGAACCGGGTCTCACCGGCCCCACTGCTACAAGTTTAGTTATTATTTGAAAGAAATAAATCTTGGCAGCTGAAATTTTGGTTATCGTCCTGTTGACACCACAGCTTCAATTCAAATCCTGGATAATTTCATACCCTGTTGCAGTGATATGTTGCCGACACACCTGGAGGAGCGGTGCCAATGTTTAGGACATACGATTCTTTTAAGCTCTGATTTCCAGACTTTTAGTTGAAACATTGCTGAAATGCAATTTAGACCGAATTTCTTTTAAAATCTACATCCGGTATGTAATGTAAGAGCATATTTTTAAAATTGCAAACGTAGATATGTTATAAGTTCGACCATTTTTATGGTGTTATATTCAGAAGGAAAATAATGGGAAAAATATGAATGTAACTGTATCACCCTTTCACTTATCAAATAAAAAAAAAAAAATTCGAAAAATTATTAGGATTGAAAATGAGAGCACTCTTCGAGAAATTGGTTTGGTAGAAAAGACGTCTTGTACTGAATTAGTCAGTACTACATCACGATTAACATGCAGTTCCCCTAGGAGGATATTTACTCGCTTATGTATCTTAAAATAAATGCAGACTACATTGTTATTTATACTTTTTACAATTATTTTTATAAATATTGAATCATTTATCCGCTAACACTAATCACTGAAAGTCGACCAAATTATTTCGCAGGTCATTTACTAACCTAGGGTTTCACGTATTGCCGACGCTTGGTTTTTCACATATTTTCACAAAATTTTTCTTTCTTTGGGCTGTTTTATATCAATAGTTTTCCAGACTATCTCTTGCTATACCCCCCTTTTTTTTCGAGAAAGATTTTTACATATGTCCTTAAAATCTTCAAGGTTATCTTGCCGTTCAAGGAAACATTGCAGACTCTGAATATAGAGCTTTTCTTGTAAGATGAAAAAAAAAATGACTGTTACGTCAAAAAGTTGTTTAGAAACTAGGCGAGGTTTTTACAGATGTTCAAACGAGAGTAAAAGAAAACTTTTTCCTTACGTCATCAGTCAGCTGTTGGCAAACTATTTTCATCATGTCTTCATTCAGCTGGTGGTTGAAGAGAATAACACATTCAACGTAAATCAATATAAGTATTTCTGTTTTAACTTAAACGGATATCGCTAAAGAGGATTATTTTTCCATTAATCTTAACTGGCAGACTTCCTTGTTTATAGCAGATTGCATATATGCGTGAATTGTATGTAATCATGTATGTAATAATAACATCAACGCAAACTAAAATGAATAAATCTGTATAATTTTTTTGCCAGGAGTATAGTTTCTAAGACTAAATATATGATTGACAGAATGCTCTGTTTTAAGCAACATGGGTGAGACTTGGGATATTAGATGAAATTTTTCTTTTTTAATGGCCTAATATTTTTTTAATCATTCTGTCATTTAGCTTTCTGCGTTTGGTGAAAAGACAAAGATTTTGAAAAGTATACCAGCAAAACTGGATAAAAGTAAAAGATATTTGAATCGTTTTACCCAGCATATAAACTCTGTAGAAAAAGGGACACAACTAAATGTTTAATGGAATTGGACCAATATTTACAAATTAACAAAAACCTTTATTACAACAAGCGTGAATTGTATGTAATCATGTATGTAATAATAACATCAACGCAAACTAAAATGAATAAATCTGTATAATTTTTTTGCCAGGAGTATAGTTTCTAAGACTAAATATATGATTGACAGAATGCTCTGTTTTAAGCAACATGGGTGAGACTTGGGATATTAGATGAAATTTTTCTTTTTTAATGGCCTAATATTTTTTTAATCATTCTGTCATTTAGCTTTCTGCGTTTGGTGAAAAGACAAAGATTTTGAAAAGTATACCAGCAAAACTGGATAAAAGTAAAAGATATTTGAAATGTTGAATAAATAAGAAAACTGTATATCTGCCTTGTTATCCCTAGTCAACATTGCTGGGTGGAAAAATGGGTTTTGTGCCGATTACAGATTTTAAAATATTAAAGTTAAAATTTTCCAGGTTCTTTTACCCAGGTTCGTTTTACCCAGCATATAAACTCTGTAGAAAAGGGACACAACTAAATGTATAATGAAATTGGACCAATATTTACAAATTAACAAAAACCTTTATTACAACAAATAAACAATTAAGTTATACAGTATTAAAAATAATTAATATTCTTTAAGTAACACATTTATGATTAATATTCTTTAAATACTAACTTGGGCACTCACCATAATAGGAATCATTTATGTAATATTAACTTTAAATTTAATCTTTAAAATTCACGTACTGTCCTTCAACAAAAAAGTAAAGACTGACTTACCCAAAGTCGGCTTTCTTAAGGAGCTGCCATCACGCTCCAACCTAATCGCAGGGCGGCTCGAAAGTCCCAACCCCAGAGAGAGCCTGCAGGCTTCTCGCTCTCCACGAACCCTTCTATCTAAAAAATCTAATCTCCTACGTATATCTCTAAAAATCCAAGTCCCCCTCTTAATACCAATCTCAATTTTCCATATCCCTCTCTACCTTCCAATCATAATATTTTCTTCTCCATCTAAACTCCACCTACATCTTAAAACTTTATCCTAGTGGCTATAACATTTTCTTTAATAAATTCACAAAATCTCATTGGACCTAAAGTCTCTTATTTTCTGCATCCCGTTCCTTCCTTCATTTTTCTTAATGGTGCATACACATTGGTACAGAGTTCTCTCCCCGACTCCTGTCATCACATTAGTCACGGTAACATTAGACACGGTATTTAGAACCACCCCCATTCCCGCCGGCAAGATTTCTTGCGGGTGTCTTGATGTGGTGTCTCCCCCGACCCCGCTCGACACCATTTGACCCGCTGACCCCCCTCTCTTTCTTTGATGGACCGCCAGAGGAGGCGATCCAGCGCATAGAACAGAGTACAGAGAGACATAAATCACTGGCAGATGCAGAGAATGCTGTACCAATCTGTATGCGCTATTACACTTTATTTTTCTTAAATCTCCCCTCTCTAACCTTTCTATGATTCAACAATACTCACTGTTTCGCAAATTCCAGTAATTCTTATATTCCATATTCTAATTGGCTTTTTCGACTGACCCTCGCCTCTACGCAACTCTTTTCACCGCTCTACTATTTATGAGAGCGGGCCTTTTTAACTCATCGGTTACTGATTCAAAGGAAACCGCGCTATTCTCCAACGTTTCCCCCTCTTCACCATGAATATTTTTATTCCTAAACACTTCCCCTTTCCATAGCATAAAATCCCTTTCTCGTGTTGACCACTACAACCGGCTTTCTCTAACCTACCTTTCCGTGTCAAATTTTATGGCTAAGACTCCTTTTAACTTATTTCTTAACCTTTTCAAAACGTTTCACAATGCATAAAGCAATCCTAAAATGGCTTGCAGCTGCTAAAATCGCCGAGAAACCCTTGCTGGACTTGAAGAGCCAGCAAACACCACCTAATTGGTTCGGGTGCCTTCATCGCAGTATTTTTTTTCTCTCATTATTATATTCATCATTTTTTTCACTAACTGTAAAATCCTCTCTCTGCCTAAAGCCGGCCACTCACGTAGACTTCCGTCATCTGGGGCGGCTGGAATTTTCGCGCCTCGGATACCTGGCATCAGCCACTCACGGGGACTCTCGGTGTCTGAGGCGCCGGATATTTTCCGTCTCGTTCACCTGCCTTCGCCCATTCGTGATGCCCGATTTAGCTCAGTTCGATGTTATTTTAATAACATCTGCACAGTGAGTTGGCAAAACTTCATGATTTAATACAATTTTATAAAATTATGCCATTTTCTTTGCTTTTTCTTTTTATTAATTAATACATTTAATAAACTAAAAAATAAAGATGTTTACTCAATAATAATAATTGTCGTATTGCATCAGTTATTTATTCCACGTGGCTCTCCAAATCCATACTACCCTCTTCATTATTCAATTATATATCTAAATTGTTATTTATATTTAATTTTGAAGAATGGAATGTAAGAAATCTTAAAAAAAAAATGAAGTCGATACTACAATTAGAACCGATTTTATGGCCAAATGTATAAAGCTAATAGTACAGTGATTTTTAGAAAATTAAACTTTAAATGGCTTTTTCTGAAAACTTATTTTTCAAACTTGTGCGCACTATTTCTTCAAAACTAATGGTCACAAATTGCTAAAATTTTGTATACAAGATATCTAGTATGTTTATATAATTTCCACCTAAATTTACGTAAGTACATAATATTAAATTTTACAGCATTTTTTTTAAAAAACATTTTATGATATTTCTTGTACATTACGATGCTTTTAAATATATATTTATGTGAATAATATATATTTAAAATATATATTATAAATATATATTTATGTGAATGTTTTAAAAATATATTTATGTGAAATAGGGTAGTTATTTTAGGTGTAGATTAAAATATTACCTACGGATAGAATACATACAAATAATTTAATATATATATCTCATATTTAAAAAAAAATCTGCACGCAGTGTATTCATTATTCATAAAACATTAACTTTTGTTTTATATAAAATAATTTCTAATAATCTCCCAATAATTCTGCTTTTGTTTTCTATCAGATAAAGCTTTGTACATTTCACTCTAAAAAATTGGTTTAAATTAATTACAAATTAACTGTTTGACAACACATTAAGCTTGGTAGTAAAATCAGTGCATTTTTGTGAGAGCAAAGGTGGTCTCCCCGCTTTTAAACAAATAATATTACAAAAAAATTAAATATTTAGAAAAATTTGAAATAAATGACATTTTGTAATAAGTTTAATTTTGTTTATTTACTTATTTATTTGAAAAATTGTTTATTCATAAATTTTCTATACAGTTCAATGAACGATATTAAAAATTCGGGATTAAAGAATAATTTTTCAGCTTCCATTATGTTCGAAAACATGCGGTAAACTGCAGGCTAACTTTCAGGCGCCTGGTATCTAGCGTACAGTACCCCACTCAAGGAGACTTCTCGCGCCAGGAATTCGGTCTGGATTGAAATTCCAGACACAACATTTTTATCATCTGACGTCTCACCAAGACACCCCACTGACGAAGACTCTTGGTGCCTGAGGCACCAAAAGCCCGTCATCACAGATGACGGAAGTCTACGTGAGTGGCCGGCTTTAGAAAGCGAATTTCGTACTTTTTGCCCTTCACACAGGTGTTTTGACCTTTATACAGCTGTGAGCCGTAGCCATCATTTTCTCAAATGAGGCTATAAATGTCTTTTTCTCAGTAAATTACTTTTAGTTCCTGTTTTTCAAAAAAAATTTCAGCTGCGTTACAACAATTCTTCGTCTAAAAGTTTGTTTTCTTAATAGATAATTTTACGCTTATTTATTATTATTCCGCTAACTTTTTTTTTTTTTTTTTTGAGGCACAGGACGTATTTCAGAAATCCCCTACTTTCACCGATTTGTTTTATTAGACGTCTAGACGCAACAATTCAGGTTAACAATTCTCGCCTCTTTTTTTATGTATATATTTTTTTATTTATTTATTTATTAGAAAACTGTGTAATGCAAACTCTTTTTGGGTGCCATGAAAATCTTTAGCAAGACGCACGATCTTTCTTTCTTTCTTTCTTTTGTTTCAAAAGGAATAGTGGTGTTTACTTTCCGCATTGCCCCCAAACTTTTATTTGTTTTGTTCTATTTTACTCCCACGCTTTCGTGTCACCACACGTGAATGCAAAAGAAGTAGTTTAATCTCAAAAATGTCTTTCGTTTCTTTTTTAGCAAATTTTTTTTTTATTTGGTTTGTATTAACATTGCACTAACCACTTATCGAGTTTTGAAAAGTTCGTACTTACATTAGCTGCATAACATGCTTTTTTTTTATTACTGATGTTTACGCCTCCGATATCAGTCTGCTGGTTCTCATTTGATGTTGACTCTGCGGTCAGAAATTGTCCTCGGATTATTGGATTCATCGTGTTCTAAAGTTTACCCTAAAAAAGTTTTAAGATTCATTAGTCGATCAAAACAGGGCTTGGTAAAGCACATCTATTTGGGAATTAGGACGTCCCGAATTGGACTGCTAGACGACTGAGTTGTTTTAAAGATTTTCAGTCTATGCCTGCCAAACTTTTTGACACTTACTAATTTTTTCTTTGTTTAAAATATATCTGGCTTGTCTAGAAATCGAACCCGGGACCATATGCCGTTCGGACTAAATAATGTATTCATTATTGCACAGTTTGATGGTGTAATGACTCAGCATACGAACTGGACAACCGCCCAGAGCCGCTAAAATTTAGGGCCGCTAAAAATTTGGGGCCGCCATTTTTATTCCATTTTTATTATCGCAACACTTTTCTAGATGTTACGGGTTTTTAAGAAATCCCTCATTTTTCGTGGTTTCTATAATTAAACTTATAAAAAAAATATATGTTTCGATTTTTTGAAAAAAGTCGTAATCTTAATTGACAAACTACCCTTTTGGTTCGAAAAATTTCTCGGTTAGAAAAACATGATTTATCTTCAATTCAATAATAGTAAAACCGTGATTATCAATCCCTTTTTTCAATATCAGTTTCTACTATCTGTCAGTCACTACATACAGTCATTTGAAGAATTATAAACCGTTTTCTTGGAATCCGTTTTGTTGTCACGGAATAGTTGCAAACTAAGAAAAACGTGAACATATCTTTGTGAACGAATATTAATACCATTTGGTCAAACGTTTGCTCTATTCAAAGCAAACAATAGACTACACATTTCTCCAGGGAGAGTAAGACAAGTAATTAAATGCGCTCCAGACCTGTTAGGAAGAAAGGGGTCTGAAGGCTAAGGGAATGGGGTAAACAAAAAATGGCTTTTACTTGTTCTCTATATCATTATAATGGATTTTATTTCCCACTTCTCGAAGAATTGAAAATATTACAAAGCAGGTACAATCAGTATGCTTTGAATACGGATTGTACGCCTGTCCTCCTTGGCACTTATTTCTGATGAGAATGATCTCTCATCATCTTTGGACTTTCCACTTATAATAGACAATTTTGCTGCTCAGAAAGCAAGAAAAATTGCTTTATAACCAACAAATTCATAAATGTAAATATTTGTTTTTAACAGTTTACATTTTTCTGAATTGTGTAAATAATTTTTCCATTGTTTCATTATTCATACAAATTGATTAATTTTATATTTTAGTGGACCAATTGTAATTTCATGTATAATTTTCTTTTACGTAGCTAGAATCTAGGTTTTTTAGTATCGAAACGTAATGCATTAAAAGTAATAATTAGTAAAATCGGTAGTGGATGCAGTTTTTTTTCGGGGGGGGGGGGGATTGGGGTTGTCTTACAAGTTCCATTACTCAGTACGTAGAGAAATTTGATTGACAGTAAATGTTTTTCGCCCAGGGCCGCTAAAACTCTAAGCACGCCCCGGCATGTGCTGGGTGGAAAAATTGGGTTTTGTGCCGATTACAATATTAAATTTAAAATTTAGCAGGTTCGATTAACCCAGCGTGTAAACTCTGTAGAAAAAAAAGACACCACTAAATGTTTTAAAGGATGAGAAGAAATTAAATTTAAATAACTGAAATTGATTTGTATATAAGTTTTCAATAAAATTATACAAATCATTTGATACATTTCTAAATACACACACTAATAAAAACACTTGCACAAAATTAAAATTATTAATTTATAATATATGGGTCCTCTTATCTCGTTTCTATTTCATACGTAATCACTCAAAGGTGAATTATTTAGAATAAAAAGACGGTCTTACCCCATTTCAGCTGGGCTAATGCGTCGTATTTTGCCATTCGCACTCGATATCCAGCTCAGATATCGCACTCTGAGCTGGAATAACTCAGAGCTAGGAAAATTATCCTAAAAAAATCGCACTCTTCTCTGTCCTGAATCTCTTTTTATATCATTCTGATTTCTCTATATCCCATTTCTCTCTTCCAGTGAAAACGTTCTTCCCTCCTTCTAAACCAAGTATCAGACCACCCTTATCTCCAAGCTTCGATCCCAGTGGTCTAGAATTATCCTTTTATTACATTTCTCATTTCCAATTGGATCTGTCCGCTGAATACATTTATTTTCTCCCACCGTACCACCTGACCAGGGCCCGCCATTTCCCTGTAACATCTAGACGTAGCAAACAATATCTTCCCCAACATCTAACACTTTATTCCCAAACCTAAAAGATCTTCACAATACTCCTTCTGAACACTTTTCAGTCATATAATAATGTTTTTAAATTTTTCCAATGCTCCCTGAGCCCAACGCACAATATTCTTTTCTTACTACTTGTTTACTACACCTTTTCACCTAAACCTCCGTTATCCATAAATATATTTTATTGCCCCTTACATAAAGGCCTCTTTCAAGCCACTACCTTTATGGGGGAGCCGCTCTTGCAACATATCTTTTTGTTCACTGAAAAATTCTTATTTCATCATTCCGCTAATTTACCTTCTCTTACTAAACTGTCCTTGTACGATTTCATGGCTATGTATGAAATTCACCTTTCTTAAAATATTACTTTCAAAACAGTATACCTCCATACAAAAACCTCTTTCCTGTGCCTTTATGCCTTCTTATAAAAACCCTCTATTTCTGCACTATAAACGCCCCACCTGCATTTTATTTGTAAGCAAGGTGTAAACAGCCCCAAAATTCTAAACGAATGTAACTTTTAGTTTGGAAGACTAAAAGGTCTAGCACATGGACATTCCTTTGCTGTCCCTTCATAGAGAGGAGTGTCGTTTCACTTTAATGATGCTCCCTTTATCAAGTAGCCAGCAAATTTTCGGTGTGGATGGGCGAACGTCCTTGGGACAGGTGGAAACGAAAAGTATGATTATACTCAAAAATTCCTCATGGTTTAACATGGGTACATGAGATTTGAGATGTCAAATGATGCATTAAGATAGTTTTTACCGATTGTACCTTTGCTTATAATTAGCGTGCCAATTTCTAATATTTATCGTTAAAAGTTTCTTTAGCTCCATAATGAACTATTGTAAATATTGAATGATGTAGATTATTCTGAAGCAAAGAATAAGAAAATTTCAAGTTATTTCAAAATCAACTGAAACGGTCCGCATTTTAGCTTTTCCAGAAGTAAAGCTGAATATTTTCAATATCAGCATTATTTATAAATAAAAAAATTACCTTCAGAAATTGCTTTTGTTTTTCCCATGCATTTTATTAATTTGCGTTTAAATAAATTATACGTTTAAATAAATAGTATAAAATGTGTTATGAGTAATGTTGAGAGAAAAAAGTTGGTAGCTCTTACAATATGCTCAAAGCTACTGCAACGAAATAAAATAACCAAAATACTAGCTAAGTAAATAAACGTAAAATAAGCTCATTTTCATTATTTATTGTTCATCGGAAACAAGCGGAACGCGAATAATAAATGGAAATCCTTTAGAAGAAAACTATAAATCTGTGATTTGTAATCATTTCATCCATCTGTTTGGCAATATGTTTTGATTTATTTCGCTGACTCATTTATTTTTTCGCGGTAAATGGTGCAAAACAAAAATGTTTTGTATTTAAAGAGAAATTTATATGTAATCATTGCATCGCTATCATACTTTACGCATAATTTATTACTTAATACGCTTAATATTTGAACTATTTAAGAGAAAAAATCTCATCGAGTACACAGTGAATATTTAAACACTGATATTCTTTTTAGCTCGTTTTCCTTGCAAGAGATTTGTTTAAATTTTCCCCTACTGTTGCGTCCTGAATCACTCTTCTTTTTAGAGGGTTTATGTAGGGCCTTGAACTTTCTTAGATAAGGCAAATAAACTATATTCCCTTTTGAGGCCTCGATGAGTCAGCCTCGTACTCTTTCCCATCCCAGCTGAGCCCTGTCGTCGCCATCTGGACTATGCAATCATAGAATTCTGTTTTATAATTAACGATCTGAGACAGCTAACACGCTTGTGCCAGTTTTGTAATGAGATTTAAAACATTGTCATAAATTTACTTTGAATTACATCAACTCCCGGAGATCATTAAAGTTATGTTTTAATACAGTCCGATGAAGACTTCAACTTGAGCCCTAGGTTAGAGTTTATGAGATAATTTTGGAATATAGTGTAGTTTATGAGGATATTTTGGTTAGTTTTCCACGTTTGAAAGATGGTTGATAAAAATGTTTGAAATATACTCGTATAACGAAGTGATAATAGTGTAATATAGTTGTCTATACTCGAGGAAAATTATAAATCATTTTCATCTGGGATTTAGTAAATTTACTTCGCTCTGTTAATTTTCTTTTATTTTTCTTAGTGCGTTAATCGAGTACTGTTTGCTTCCAGTCAGTTGCCTAACTGCTGACTTTCTCTATAAAAGCCGTTAAGGCTCATGTACACTAACCCTATTGGATTCGGTCACCTCAATGTTACCCTATGGAGAAAATTTGTCTATTGTTTACCTACATAAATGCTGATCATTCAATGAAAATGATATTTTTAGATAGCCTGAACTTTTCAACATCTTGCAACAGATTTCATTTTATAAATATCGTCTACTAAAGGAATTTATCGGCGTTTAAAACACGCTATACCAGATAATTTCATTGAAATAATTTAATTTTTAAAATATTATTTGCATTTTTTTTAAACGAAAAAAGCACCAAAGTGTAAAATTTCTTGCTCTATGACAGAGTACAATAAAAAAATAAAATAAATAAAAAATAAATAAACAAATAACTCTTTCAATCTAAGTCAGCAATCCTTGGACAAATTTTGTCCATAGGTAAACATGGAGGTGAGCGAATCCAACAGGGTTATTACACAACAGAAGGATTTTCGTTTGTGTAAATAAAAGCCAAGAGTTGTGTAAAAGCCTTTATACGCCTGTTTCTTCGTTTCAAACTCGGTATGATGCGGAATGCAACGGATTTCGTCAGACGAGGGGGGGGGGGGGGGAGTTCCTGGTATAATAAATTTTTCCGCTACTTTCCCTCGTGTGTGTGTGATGTCGACTGGTTTGACTGCTTGTTTGTATGCAGCTGCGATAAGCTGAATAAACAACTCCAATCGGATCGTAGTCCAAGGTTCAAACTATCTGCCCTTAGTGATGCATGCATGTATTTTCATTCAAGCACTCAGTCGTAGAAAATGAGAGGGTTTCTCTTTGCTTTCAAGTTACGATTATTTATAACATCTGTTTAAATCTAAATACCACAATTGTAATATTACTAAATAAAAGGGGCTGGATAAGAATATTGAATAACTAAACATATCACACACGCAAATATATTTTTTTAAAATTGTATTTTGCCTATTAGTTTAATTAAAATAAATGAATATTTTTCTTAAGAAGATATCGGCACCTGGAGTTAAACGTATGCTTACTTAAAAGAATTTTTAGCCACTTAAAACTTATTTTTTTTAAAGTTTTACTTAGATTTAATTAAGACTTTAGTTTTACTTAAGATTTTAATATTGCGAAACTTAGCTGTCTCGAATTAAACATAGATAACACTACAAAGTGCTGCAGTTTTAAATCTGATAATATTTTTCTTTTCTGCTGTAAATTAGTAGGGTTTTTAAATGTTTATCTTATCCTGTACTCAGTATCTGTAATTAAGTGTGTTTAAATGATCACTTTCATATTTCGGGATTCAGAATTTACTATTTTCAACAGCTGTAATGCAGACCGGATTTCGATCAATATTTTATCGTTATGTAATTACTTATACAGGGTGGCTAATAAATACTGTAACACTCCAAAAAATAAGAGTTAATTTTAATCGTTTGGAAAAACAATTTATCTATCTATTTGTGTGGTTGGCAACTTTTTGTAAACGCAGACGATTTTTGTTTAAATTAAAACATGTAGAATATTTTTAAAGATGGAAGCCAAAAGGTTAATGGTTAAACAGCTTTTTGATCGTGGATTTTCTGCAGGTAAAATATTTAAGCAATTAAAATGCCTTGGTTTTAATAGGAAGTTTATATATAGGACTATAAATCGATTATTGGATACCAATAGCTGTAAAGATCGACCAAGGTCCGAACGTCCACGCACTGTTCGTACAAAAGAACGTATCAAAAGAATTCGTGAAAAGATACGAAGAAATCCACAACGTTCTGCAAATAAAATGGCTGCAGAAGAGAACATCAGTCGCAGAACTATGCAACTTATCATAAATGAAGACCTGGGTTTTCACCCTTATCGCAAAAGAAAAGTTCAAGGTTTGACTACTGCACAAATAGTAAAAAGGTTACAAAGATGTAAGAAATTACTGAACCGGCACGGTAGCAAAAGTGTTGAAAAAATAATTTTCTCTGATGAGAAGCTGTTTTGTACAGAACAAAGTTATAATGTTAAAAATGATGCTGTATATTCAGCAACCTTCGCGGATATACCTGAAAATCTTCGAACTGTTAAACGCTTTCAGAACAAGAATTCTGTTATGGTTTGGGCTGCAGTGTCACACAATGGAAAACTGCCTCTGAAATTCATTGATAAAGGGGTAAAAATCAATGCTGAATATTACAAACAGGAAGTATTGGCTACACGTTTATTACCACATGCTAACAGATTGTATCCCAAAAAGAATTGGATATTTCAGCAAGATTCTGCACCGTCCCACCGATCCAAAACAACACAGGAATGGCTCCATGCCAATTGCCCGAAGTTTATCAAGCAAGAAGATTGGCCACCTTCTTCACCAGATCTAAATCCTTTAGACTATTGCATTTGGGGGATTTTAGAGTCTAAAGTAAATGCTAAGCAGCACAGAAGTTTGGACTCCCTCAAATCTTCCATACGGAGTGAATGGGACAAATTACCTCATAAAATGATTCGTGCCGCAATAGGACAGTGGCGTAAGAGATTATCTTTAGTAATCGATAAAGATGGCGGTCGATTCGAGTAAAATTATTTCATGGTAAACTTTCGTGTATAATGTTCATAATATTGTTGTATTTTCCATTTTCTATTTCATCTGTGTGTAATTAAATGATTCGATATTTGTCACAGTATTTATTAGCCACCCTGTAGTTCTTTTTACAATTATATAACGCCAATATCCCTTTGTATTCAGTAATTCCTGTGTTTGTAAAGCACCTAACCGCAATAACATAATTTAACTTCTGTAAGAGCATAAGTTTGTTATTCGCGGAAATGTTATACATTTTACTTGAATTAATAAGTTAGAAATTCAGACGTCCATCTATGAATTTAAACTTTTAATAGTTTAGTATATTTTGATGAATTCAGTATCAGCCCTAATCCTGAATTCGAATAACAACGTTTTTATTGGTTTAATGCTATATTATTATATACAAGCTTTCCTTGTAAACTGTATTAAAATAGTTAAACATTATATTGTTTTTCTTTTATTATTACAGTTTGCCAGTGGCAGTTATTTTACTGATTATTGTGCACATCATGAATTTATGAATGAAGTGATATGTAGAAGAGAGCCGCGGAATGTATTTTAAAATTTACTAATTCTACTTCTACACAATTCGGAAAGTTTTCCGTTCAGCACATCAATCTGCTGCAAAATTATTTCTGTTGTCTGGCATATAGATACGGATTGAAAGAAACTATCGTGTTTTGTAACAAACCGCATGCATGAAAGTAAAAACTGTAGAGAGGGATTGCTTTTTACTCGTGAGAAAGCTTCTAGCTTTTTTAATAAATAAATTCTTGACCCGAATCTCAAAATATGAGCGCATTTTGCTCTTTGACTTTTCGGTGTTATATTTTTCTTCGACGGGTAAGGATAAAACATGTTTTAGATCACCATCATTGACTTAACCTTGTACTTTTCGTTTCATATAGCTTTGAATATCAATATTTATAAGGAAAGGGATAAGAGGAAAAGTTAATTCACGAAAGCCATTAGAGAGCATAATATTTTAAAAACGTAGCTGAACCTTAGTGTACTCCATTACCACTTAGTGAAAAATCCGTAGAAAAGACTTAGGTCAGTCTTCCGCCATCAGAAGAAAGAAAAAAAATCATATAAAAATCCTCAGTCAGGTATAATTTTCCAGTCTGCATTCACGAATAAATGTTTTGGAAATATGTGGTAGCATTTTTGGGGTCCTCTTAAAAATAGGATTTAGGCTCTTGTCCTGAATACAAATCAAGTTCGGTATTAGGCTACCTTCGAATATACAATTGTAAGCATACGGAACTAATTCAAACTGGGTTTGTTGCATTTAGGAAAATGTATTCAAAGAAATGGTATTTTGAAATATTTTGGTAGACCTATGTTGAAGCGTATACGTATTCATGTCTTTTATGAAAATAAGAAGTAATAGCTGCTTACCCACAAAAGTGTTAAGAGTTGAGAGGCAACGTCGCGCCTTTGGAAAATATTTTTAATCGATCTACTAGATCTTAACCCTCGCTCTGCTCTCGTGTCGTCGGACCTGATTTAACCATATTTTTTTTGCGCTACATTTTCGTAGATAATTTCAAATCCAAGTCCATTTCTTTCATGGAAATAAAAAGGGGAATTCTCTTTTTAAGTCTTATGACAATTATTCACACGAAATCTGGCTAATTTGTTTAGTAGATTTTCCAAATAAAACTATTAATGCCGTTCTCCATTCCTTATCTCTAGATATTGTTTCAAATCTAAGTTAATCCATTCCGTCAATTTTTTTAAAAAATTTGCTTTTAAAGAATGGACTGTCTTTTGATATCTTATAAATTGGAGCTAAACATGTAAGAACTTATCCTCATACCACGTGATTGTCCTTTGTCGGGAAAATTTCCGTCATAGAACTCTTTACATTTCATTTCTCATACTTTCTATATAATGCTACAAATGTGACCACTATATACCTGTCGTTTAATACACCGCTTGATATTTTAAATTCGAAAGGTTATATGAAACCCTGGTTTTATCGAGACGTCTGGATATCAGTGGCGTAGCGAGGGGGGGGGGGGCAAGGGGGTCTATCATGCCCCGGGCGCCACTCGCAGAGGGGTGCCGAATGATCCCCAAGACCATGGGGGGGGGGGCGCCAAAATGGTATCGTGCCCCGGGCGCCAGTTATGCTCGCTAAGTCACTGCTGGATATTGTAAGTAATTGACGGCAAAAACTCACTCTTCCTTCTTATCTGAACAGTAAGAGCTAGTGAAGAACAAAAATCTTCATTCGTCAAAATAGGATGGCGGAATTTTACTGACAGATGAAGTTATTGGTTTTAGTCAAATGAGATATTTAAACTAAATTTTCTCAAAAGAAAAAGGTTCTTAATTCCTATTTTTAATTTTGATACTGCAACATAAGTTCGATACGTGCAGTTACTTAGCTTTGGCGCTCGCTCAGTGTCACGATTTGACCGTCTTTTATGAACCTCGTATTCATTTATCCCCCCCCCCCCCCCAAATCCTCATCCGTGATTATGTTGTCATTTAGCCAACCTCAAGCAAAAAAATCATTTTGATGGTTGTGTCATAGACTTTCCCTGAAAAGCTGTTAAAAAAAATGAGATACACTAGTTTATATTTATTAAGAACTTAGCCCAGATTTTTTTTGAACTATTTATTCTCTATTACATTTCCTCGTCGTACAGATTGAATGTCGCATGTTGCATACACCTTTTGAAAACGTCTTGAAGAGATAAATTAAAGTTCTAATTACTATGTTCGTGATCCTTGCGGCTATGATGTCTGCAAAAGCACTAGAGTCCTCTGTACTTCGCTTCCACGTTTATTTGTGAGTGTGAACTGTAATCTGGAACATTACAAACGAGAATCGAGGATATACAGAGGCTCCCAAAAGTGTTCGTACACTTACGATTTTCAATGAAATAGGGGTCTATTCATTAATTAAAATGAATATTTCAGAATGGGTATTTAATAATAAGATCTATAATCTATTCTTAACAAAACTACATGAAATATTTTGAAAACATAGTAAAACTTTATTTTTAAGAAACCAGTAATCAAAAGGTAACAAAAACTTTATCCCACAAAATAATACATTTTCGGATAAATTCATAATTAAAATTATCGTCTGGCGCTTTATTTTTATTTTTGAATTGTGGTGGCATTTAAAATATCGTTTAGCTTTAATTTTTGCTTTCCTACTCCGTAGTATTCTATTTATTATTTAAAAATGGCTCATAGTCGTAAAGAAACAACAAACAGTATTCGAAAATTGATTATTTTTCATCATAGTAGTGGTAAATCAGTTCGAAATATTGCTAAATTGCTTAAGATCTCGGTATTACGTCGTCCCACCAATTAAGGCATCCAACTATCGTAGTACCTGATGATTCTATCGTCTTCGGGCGCGATATCATCCCACTGCGCACGGAGTGCGCAGGTACGAATTGGTTTAGGACTTTACGGAGCGACTGGAGTAACGCCACATGACGAGATTCCAGGCCCCACCGTCCATTGTCACTCTTAGCCCGGGCCATCGCCCGGTTTCCAGCCGAGACTACGTGGAAGTGGTGACATCCGGAGCCTTGAAGGTGCTACAGTGATTCTCTCAGAGGATCCCACTCCCCCAGGCGAATCAAGGTCGCGCTCTCCGTTACCAAGCACCGAGGTCCTCACAACGGACCCCGATGCCCTGGGAGCAAGCCACACCAACCCAACTCTGGCCCCCGGCCCTAAATTACTTAATTTATCCCATTCCACTGTGCAGTATGTGATAAAACGCTTTAAAGAAGAAAATCGGATCGAAAACAAGGTAAGAAAAGGTCGTCCGGCAAAGTTAACAAAACGTGATCAGATATTTATAATTAGAAAATTTGTGAAAAATCCACGTTTGAGTGCTGTAAAAGTTTCTGCAGAATTTAATAAAACATTTTCTACTTCAATTTCACCTGAAACTGTTCGACGAGTTCTCAGAGCAGCTAGATTACATGGGCGTTCTGCCCGTAGAAAATTTTTTGTGAGTGAGAAAAACAGAAAGCTTAGGCTTTCCTTCGCACTATCAATGATAAATACGCCCCAAACGTATTGGACTAATGTCTTATTTGCCGATGAAAGCAAGTTTAACATTTTTGGTTCCGATGGGCGTATAATTGTATGGAGAAGAAAAAATGAGGAACTTAATCCCAAGAACTTAGTAGGAACAGTTAAGCATGGCGGTGGAGGTGTCCTTGTGTGGGGGTGCATGGCAGCATCAGGACTAGCTAATTTGGTATTTATTGATGGCATAATGAATCATGCTGTTTATATAAATATTTTAAGGGACAATTTAAAATTGTCAGCCCAAAATTTGGATATTGGAAGCAACTTTGTTTTTTTATCAAGATAACGATCCTAAGCACACGGCTCTCAACGTTCGCCTCTGGTGTCTCTATAATTGTCCTTAAGTTTTGAAAACACCACCTCCATCGCCAGATTTAAACCCAATAGAACAGGGGTGGGCAGACTTTTCCAGGGTACGGGCTACTTCTAATTTTTTTTCAAGGTGTTGCGGTCCACAGTGGCGCCGGAAGAGTCAAATATAGAGGGGGGCAAAGTAAAATAGATTAAAAATTTTACACCTTTATTATTAAAAATACATATATACGGTTATAAAAAATAAACTTTTATGTTATTTTTCTAATCGGGGAAAAGTAATGAGAGATTTCTTCTGTTTTGAGAAAATCTATTAATTACTTTTTCAATAAATGTGTCTTTATTTTTACTCACAGATTCTCTGTGAACGCTAAGCATACAGAGACCAGTAAGTCTCTCTTGAGACATGGTTGATCTCAACCAGGTTTTTACCCGTCGGAGCGTACTAAAAGATCTTTCAATTGTTGTTGTGGTAGGAGGTAAGGCTAAAAAAAAAATTTGTAACGCTTTTTTGATGCAAGTAAAGAACTGGCAATGTTTATCTATTAATTCAACAACCTCGAGATCAGTCTCAGTATTGTTACTTTTGACTTTTGAAACCCACATTTCTTTCCAAGTTTCGGCTTCACAATTCAAATTTTCAATTTCATACAGTTTTGAGATGCTATGAATGTTTGATTTTTGCAAACTAAAGGTTTCTGCCTGTATTATTAGTCGCGGGTGAAAAATATACAGAGCAAATGCACTATCCGTCTCTTGGAAAAATCGGACTTCAATGGACAGTATAATTGAATCCAGATATGGAGTAAATAAAGAAATTCGAAAATAATTTTCAGCACTATCAGTAGAGTAGTTAGCCCTTTGCGTTTGCGTTGCAGCTAATCTAGGTATTTTAATATCAATGTCAAATTTTCTTCCGTCCAATATACATTTTTGAAATATATCTTTAAAGTAATTCTTTGCATCAGCCCTGTGATCTTTCAGAATAGATAAAAGTAATTGAATATGTATCTTCGTCTATAAAAGGTTTATTGTTTTTGCTTGTAAAATATTACAAACAGGCTCCAGTTTGGCACTATAGTGTGAAATAATATGCAAACACACAATAAATTTAGGAGTGGAAATTGCGCATAACAACTGGTTGGATTTCGATCGTGTATCTCCATTTATTTCCATCGTATATGGTAAATGTTCTAGGGCGTTTCTTATTTCCTCAAAATGTTCCGAAAATATTCTAATATACTTATACTTGGCAGACCATCTAGTTTCACAAAATAAGGGAATTTTGGGTACATATTTTCTCCGATATGGACTTTCGCGGAAAAAGTTAATGACTTTTTTTATAGTAGCTACTGAATTTTGTACATCCTGGACTTTATTTAAGTCGTTGACCACCAAGTTAAGTCTGTGTGAAGCACAATGAAAAAAGAGCGCTTTATTATATTTGTCACGAATTATTTTCAGCACTCCGTTTTCGCGGCCTGCCATTGTTGCACAACCATCAAATCCTAATCCTACTACCTTTTGCATACTTAAGCCATAATTTTCGCAAGTTTGTAATATTGCTGATGATATACCTTCTGCATTCATGGAACTAAGTTCAGTAAATCCCAAGAATTTCTCACGTACTGAATTAGTATTTTTATCCACGAATCTTACTCCTATCGAGAGCTGCTCAACACCAGAAATATCAGCAGATTCATCAGCTAACAATGAAAGACCTTCACTGGCGTTCACTTCTGTAATAATTTCTTCTCGAATAATATCACCACAAATCTTAATTCATTGAGTCTGGTGAGAAGTATATTTAGCATTTTTTGCACAGTTTTCCAAATGATCTTTTAATACTAAATCTCCGCTCTCGACTCTAAAATTTAGGAGATCATCAAAATTTCCAGTGGTTTTACCACGGAGAGGTAAATCGTGGGTACCACAAAAAATTATAGTGGAAATGATTGGCATAAGTTTTTCTCGATTAGACTTAACTTGTTCCCGTTCATAGCTACTGAGCTGTTCAGTGACACAAGTACTTTTATCCTCCATAACATGTCGAAAGTTTACAGCTTTAAGTGTCGATGAACGATGCCACTCCGAACACATATGTTCTTTTGTATTTTCATGGAAGTCTTTGTAATTCTTGAAAGGTTTTACAATGAAAGATCCAAAAAATCCTCTTCTTAAATTCGGTCGAAATGTAACACAAGTTTTACAAAGTCCACCCTTAAGTTTACTGGAATAAGCTAACCAATCATAATTTTGTAACCATTCGTGACGAAAAACGCTTTTTCCATCTGAGTCCCTTTTAAAATTGTAACTTGAATCGGGAACAAAATGTCGAGTCAATAACGCATATCTTGTTTCATCGGAAATAGAAGCATGCTTTTCAATAAAAACTCCTATATCTAAAGGATGAATATGAACAGTACGATTTTCACCAACACCAGATAATGACGTTGTATTAGATTCATGATCAACATCAGAATGTAATGACCCAAAACCTTCACTCACTACTGCTAAGCTAGTAACTATGTTAGTAGCTGTACTAGGTTCTACTTCTAATGGTTCAAGAAGCTTCGATTTGTAATTACTGTCAGTTTTTTTCTTAAAAAAAATTTCTTATATACATGATTTCTAAAAATAAAATACCTATTGATATTTTGGTGTGTCCAGCAGTAAAAATAAAATATGATTTCATAAAATAGGAAAAATCGTTAAGCAGAATAGTAGAAAACTCCTAGGTTTTATATTACTCTAATCCTTTTTCAGAAAACAGCAACTGAAAAATGAACTTAAAAAAATGATACAAATCATCTACTTTGAAATTCTACGTAATTAAACTACTGTAAATATTTTTCATTGTATTTTGAGCAACAGCACCTATTATCCATATTATTTAAAAGACGACTCTTACCTTATGTAAACAATGTTGTGTCCATGTAAAAAAACCGTCAAGAACACACAAACTTCCGATCGGTATTTGAGAGACTCCGAGCGTTGAGCCTTTCAATGTGTAGAATTGCCCACCTACGTTAATGGGGCAATATTCTTTTGCTGGGTTTCCATGCAGTGAGGATGTGATAAAAAATGCAGTTATAAGGAATGAAAACTTTTATGATTTTAAGGAATGAAAACATACGAAATCCGCACAAAGTCCCCTGGCTGACGCTGCACCTTCTATTGTTCAACTGTCCCGTGGGGCACGTTCAGGACGTTACACCTTACAATTCAAATTTGTAGCGTAGCACTTATGAAATGTCTTAAAGGCCCTATCACACGTCAAAGTGTACGCGTTTCAAATGCATTGGATTCAAGATTCCCTTCCGCGATGCAAAAACATTGTGTAGGGTTGCTTTTGAATCGCAAAAGCAAAGTTTGGCATTGGCGTTTAAACGCACTTGCGTACCTGAAATTGCGGATTAATCGCTCCTGCGTATATGGAATGACGTTTATCGCGCTTGCGTTAACGAGTGTGATGTTGCAATTTAGTATTCAGTTTTGTTAGGCTTTATGATTTTAAATGAAAATTCTAATATTTTACGAGCGCTAGCTAGGTAGAAACAAAAAATTCAATTTTCTAGGAGGGGGCAAGTGCCCTCCCTTGCCCCCCCTTTCCGGCGCCACTGGCGGTCCAACCAGTCACGTAGGAGGGTGAGCAGAAAAAAACGGTCTACAATATTTATTATAACCTAATAATAAATAAGGAATATGTACTTACCTACATACTACAAGAAAAAAAAACTTACCATAATAAATCCGCCTTTAAAGCAAATCGCGACGGTGTTCCATAAAATATGTTTCTTTTAGTATGCGCGTCTTAGGTCCTAGTAAAAGTGGTCACCCCAAAATGCCCTGGCGGTCCACCGGTCGATCGCGATCGGCTTAATGCCCATCCCTGCAATAGAACATATTATGAGAGAACTGAAGGTTCGAGTACGAAAACACGACATTCACACGAAAAGCGAACTAAAAACAATTATGATGGAAGAATGGATGAACATTGATGCAGAAATTACAAAAGAACTAGTGCAATCTATTCCCAGACGTTTAAAAGCTGTTGTGGATGCTAAAGGATATCCTACTAAATATTAATTTAAAGAAAAATTAGAATATTTATTTATATGTAGAGATTTTTTACAAGTGTACGATGACTTTTGTGACATAAAGTTTTTGTTACTTTTTGATTATTGGTTTCTTAAAAATAAAGTTTTACTATGTTTTTAAAATATTTCATGTAGTTTTGTTAAGAATAGATTATAGATCTTATTATTAAATATCCATTCTGAAATATTCATTTTAATTAATGGATAGACCCCTATTTCATTGAAAATCATAAGTGTACGAACACTTTTGGGAGCCACTGTACCTATTTTTTTCAATTTTTAATTTAGGCTGTTGGAAGTGTGCATTCATTAAAAGCTTTATTGTTGCAGGAGTAAATTATAATAGCAGTTGACTGAATAAATATTAAGAAAAAAAATTTAATAATTTATTTCTAAGATATCAAACATCTTTAAAAATTCTACGCATCCTATAATTTCTTAAGAGGATTTTTTTTCCCGCCATAATGTTTTTGCATAACGTAAATTTATGCGCAACTACATATTTTTAAAATCAAATATTTAAAATTTCTTTTCAGCACATTTTAATAGGTACTGGATTCTTACTGTTATTTTTATCTTAACTACCATCTTTTTTATTATTGAAATATTTTTTTAAAAATTATTGCAATAGACAAATAAGCAAATCTTCTGTATTATTTTGTAAATTAATATTTCTCGTTCGCTATATCTTGGACCCCTACCCCTTTTTTATATTATTCGAGAACATAGACGTATAAACTTTGATTAGAAAGTTTTTTTCCTTGTCTTTTCTTTGCTCATATTAATTACTTTGATGTAAATTGTTAAATCTGGCTGACAGGTTTTACAGTGATTATTTCTTAGGTAAAAACCAACACCAAACACAAATACCAGCCATTTGACATGTCAATCGAACGTAAATTAAATAAAATCTACAGTCTATTTACACAATGACCGATAATTATTTTCAAAATTTTTTATTTACGATGAGTGACTGCTAAACATGATTAAGACTTCTTATATTTATCGTTGTGGAGACAGGGAAATTGTGGTAATAATACATTCTAACGCTAGATGGCACGACTAGGCTGCGCTCTTGTTTTCAAAGAAAGCGATGGGTAGTATGAAATATAGTTCTTTGTTTTCAAATTAAAATCTCAAGTAAATCATTTAATATTTTGCATAGTAAATAACTATTCTAAAAAAATTATTGTTTTAATAAAAACTGAACATGTTTCATTCGTTTTTCAAAATTTATTTATAGATCGTTAGACTATTTTACGTAACAGGATGTTAGTGAAGAAATTCAACGAATCACATGACTGCGGAGGAATACAGTGTCATTTCTGATTTTCAGTCTGAAAGTAAATGTTGATTATGTGAGGTGGAAAAGCATTATATTCTGAGCAACAAATTTTACGGTATTATAAAATGGCCGAAGGTACATCTGTACGACAAGATGATGTGGTATGTAGATATTTTCTCTCTTCATCTTGCAGAGATGGCGATAGATGTCTATTTTCGCACGATAGTACACGTCGTATACCTGACAATGTTTGTCGATATTATTTACAAGGCATTTGTGTTTTCGGTCAGAATTGCAGGTACGATCACGTTCGTGTAAATAAAGAAGGAAATTCTAAATCTCATTCACATGATAGACATTCTGCTGGACCTTCTCGCCGCTCTGGTAATCGTGACGTTACTTGTAACTTCAGTAGAGCTGATACAAACAAAAGGAATTCGTATCAACCAAGATTTAATTCATTAAGCCGCAATACATGTAAAAATGAAGTATCTAATGGGAATAGCCCAGGTTCTACTTCAACAAATTGGATAAATGCTCCAGAATTCGTGCCCAAAACTACTAGATCATATGCTGACACAGTTAAAGCAAACACAGTTATAAATAGTGAACCTGAAAAATTGCCTTCTATGGAATTATGCGCCTACCATATGATTCAGGCTTGTCCATTTGAAGAACAGTGTCCGTACGTTCATGGAATTATGTGTGAACTTTGCCATAAAGCATGTTTACATCCTTATGATGAGAAGCAAAGGAAAGCTCACATAGAAGTTTGTGAAAAGGAATTAGAAAGAGATATGGAACTATCATTTGCAATACAACGTAGTATGGACAAAACATGTGGTATATGTATGGATGTTGTTATGGAAAAAGAACCAATATCTGAGCGCAGGTTTGGGATTCTTGAAAAATGTAATCACGTATACTGCTTGAGTTGCATAAGGAAGTGGCGAAGATCTAAACAGTATGAAAGCAGTCAGCACATAGATAATGCTTTGGATCCTGTTGTTACACGTGCATGCCCAGAATGTCGAATAGCATCAGATTTCATAACCCCAAGTGTTTATTATGTCGATACTGAGGAAGACAAGAAAAAACTCATCACAGAGTATAAAAAGGCTTTAAGTGAAAAGCCTTGTAAATATTTTAAACAAGGTGAAGGTACTTGTCCATTTGGTGGTGCATGTTTCTATTTGCATGCAAAACCTGATGGAACAAAGGTTGAGCTTCCACTTCCTACTCGTAGACGGCGACAGAACCAAGATGGTGAGTTAGATTACATGGGCCGTATTTTTTTGTGGGATTATCTGGAGTACAGAGAAGAAAATGTTTTGATAAATGTGGATCTTGCAGACTTTATGTTTTCTTGGTCAGATTCTGATGATGATGGTTCAGACATCAGTGATAGCTTTTTTCTGAGTGAGTCCTTTTGAAGTGTATTAGTCATGTAGTATCCAATATTACCTCTACAAATAGGTCAGCCCGATTGTTTTATGTTTCCATCTACATCCTATCCTACTTCATCTGTAAAATCAACAAGTTATAAGCATATTGTTTAATAGACTGCCTGAGTCAGTGAGATTTGCTGCCTTTAATTCTGCACTGGTCTTTTATTTCTCATCTGCTATTGTACATGAATTTCAATTCTAAGACTTTTGGAATTACAAGTGCACATAGTCATGTTTTTTGTATTAATGCTGCACTTTATGGTGTTTAGAAATTGCATTGTTGCCATCTATTATAGATCATATTGTTGTAGGAAGATCATGGTCCTATTTACAATATGTCATGAGAAGTATCAAAAGATAATCTATTTGTCATATCGTTATTTCAGATTCAATAGATGTGGTGCAAAGTTTCTAGTTGCAGGGGAAAGGATTTCTTTCATCTGCCATTTTGGTCCTATCAAAAGATATGAAGAAACGGGCCCTTTTTTTACGTCATTCATTTTTTTTTTCAGTATAAAAAGATGCTAGTCTGAAAGAGCCTGTTGTATCTTTGTTAATGATAAACTTATATACTGATATGCATTATATTTGGTGTTGCATATGCCTTAGTGTTGCAAATGAAGCAAAGCGAGAGCATGAACTTTTTTGGATATGTATCTAACCTGGCCTTTGTTTATTAACATTTGCTATCAATACAAAATGTACAGTTATACTTTAAAAGACTATTTTAGATTGTACTGTTTTTAATACTTTATTTTGTAATGTCTTAAAACATGTTATAATATTTTACGTTTTATTTGGCATTACTCTCCTATGCTTCTACAAAAATTCTTAAATGTTCCAGTGCCAGATCCAATCACAGTGATACTTGTTTGTTATGACTAGTGATTATTATTATTTCTTTTGTTATAAAATCAGAACATGGTAGCAATGAATTATACTTGTTCTTAAAAACTTTTGTTGAAGGTTACAAATCCTTTTTGAAATTTAAATTTAGTTTTCAAAAAGTCATTCTTTTGTAGCGATGAATTGTATTTTATGTATTTTGTCATTCATCAAATCCACATATGGAAAAAAGAATAATTATTCTTCCATAATGGGAAAATTTTGTTGAAATATTTATTCTTGCCATACACACAAATTACTTTTGGAAATGCAGTTGTGTGATTTTATATGTACTGCAAATCTTACCATGATATATTATAGACTGTTATGCATTCATTTCATATTTCACACCTCATTCCTCTTTTTTTTTCTAACCTTATTTATGTCCTTTGATGAAGTCTTGCAATTCTTGCTGTGTCTCCTATGATTTTATGGTGTTGTAAAAATTGTTAAAAGAAAGAAAAAGATTGGAATAAATTCTGAATATTAAGATGAATATATCTTAATTTATTAGTTTTAAATTTGGAAGTGTTCTTTAGTTTCTTTTGTATCTAAAATTCATATCAGACCCCTCCCCTATTATGCTGCTATCACATATTTATTAAATCATGTAAATAGAATCTTACCTGTTTTTCCCCTTTTTAAATTGAATATTCTGTAAATAGCATTTTAATTTATTAGCTTTTAAATTTGAAGTGCCCTTCAGCCCTGTATTGTTTTTAAAAGTTATATTTGACCCAGATTACTGTGCTGCTATGATAAATATTATTTATTAAATCATGTAAATATAATCTTATCCGTTTTTCCCCCCAATAAAAATTATAAATTTTGTAAATACTAGTTTATATACTGCGTATACTTACATTTTTATATCTAGTAAAATTCTCTTGAGAAACATCATAAATCTTCAAAACTCAACTTGTACAAAACTTGGCATCTGTTCATGTTATCAGTTTGTTGATATCATAAGTAAAATTTTGTTTACCACTTTAATGATAAAAATTTGAATTTTTAGTAAATATTTAATTTTTTACATTAGGAGTTTATCAGTATTATGATTTTACAGTTTTTCCTTTACAAGAAAATTTGAGTCTTGTAAATTAAGTAATTACCAAGAACATTATTTTCTTAACTGATTTTAAAATTGTTATCTGTGATTGTTGTGTACAATTTTTTTCTTAATTTGTAGTATATCATGTCAGCAATTGAATTTGTAATATAAAAATAGCTGAATTTATTTTAGATCCCTTTAATTTGTCAAAAGATCTAAGTAAATTTGTCTGTATTGAAATTTAATTTTTTCTGATGAATTATTTAAGAGATCGGAAACTTAATTTTGTTGATCATTCCTTGTATAGATAAATTGCTGCCATATAGATTTTGTGTTAGTCTTTAGAGTTTCACCTATGCAACTAATCTATTTTTTTCTTTGTCGCTGCTTTTTACTTTGGTTTTTCTAGCTCTTTAACATCAAACTTTTATGCATTTATCTACTTATGCTGTAGGTGATTTAAAAGTTGCAGTTTGTTATAGCAAAAGTAACTTATGTATGCAAAATTAGTTCAAGAAACAAAAATCTCTTTTCATTAAATGCAATTGATATCAGTTTTATGTGCTACATATATGTAATGTATAGGTGACCATATAGATTAACTGCTATTGTCTTAAGTTTTCTTCACTTGCTGTTTTGCAGCCCACTTGATAAATGAGAATTGAAGTGTCTTTTAGTAGTTGATTGTTCTTACAAATTTTTGTTTGCTTTACACTACTAATAAATGTATGGAGACAATTTTAGTTAGCAAAGCCATTAATATTTCACTTAGACGTTCACATAATCCAGGGATATGCATTTAAAGGCAGACACTACTACATACTTAATTATTTGATTGTATTTTACGGTCATTTTTATTTTCATTCATGAAAGGAAAGAGTACATTCCTTTGAGAGCTACTCAGTGTACAATTTTCAGCCATTTGTGATTGGTTTTTCATCAATGAGGGTAAAATGCATCAGTTTGTCTAGTAAATAGTACTATGAAAACAGTATATATTTAAAATGGGTGTAGTTATCTTTTACATAACAATGCTTTTTTTAAATTTTACTTGAAGATATTCATGCAAGATATAGGAAATTTTATATAGTTTACTTTCTTTGGAATTAAATATTTTCTGATAATTAAAATATTTCTTGCAATTTCTTGTGAGTTAGTACTCCTGGACATTTGCTATTTAATAACTGTAACTCAGCTGAAAACTTCTTTCATAGGTAAAGTTAACTTACTACCCACATTTATATATATATATATACACATCGTGTTATCACTTTGTGTCATTTTAAGTTTCATATTGGAAAGAAATGCACAAGGATCCTTTTTCAATTTAAAGGGATGAAAGTAATATTTTTCAAGATTGCAGCTATCTGATATAGATTGCTGACTGGCAGTAAAAAAAACTATTTCAAATCTTATCTTTAAAATATTTTATCTGTTTATCTTAACCAATTATAAAGCACAATATGAACTCTTTACCTTAATATTTTACAGTGTTAATTACGTATGGGCTATTCCATTTTGTAAAATAATTTTTAATATTTTATGTAGCCACATATTAGAGATACTGAACTTTCTTTTAAAAGAATACCAATGATACCCTTAACTACCCTTACCTTCTCTGGAACTCATGCATATGAGCTTATCAATAGGAACTACTTTTGATACTGTTAAGCTTTACCAATTTCTCTTTTTGGATTTTAATTCCTAATGTATGTGCTTCGTTGTGGTTTTTTTTTTTTTTTTTTAATAAACTTCATGCTGTTTTTATTGCAATATATAATAGATTCTTATCAAACTTTCTTTTATACTCTTTGCTGTTTATCTCTCACTAATAGTGATAAAACTATGACTGTTGTTTCTCTTTGTATATTGTACATACTTTTACAGATTTATTTTAATATGCTTCTATAGTAAATAAAAACTGAAAATCATTATTTAGATTATGCCATCATCACGAGACAGTCTATAATATACAGTATGATTTTCATATGTATATTCATTTTAAAAATGTTCATTGTGCAGATCTTTTTTGCAATTTGAGTTTCATTTAATGAATTTTTATTTATTTTTTTAATTTAATTTTTAAATTTGCTTATTGTATTGGATGATTTAAAGAAGTTTCAATGAATTTTATTGTTTATTATTTTCAAAGTTTTTGTCTGATGATTTTACACTTCCTAATATAAATTTCATTGCTTACTGGATAGCTGAGTATTTATGCATCTGCTTCACCTTCTTCCTTCCTTGTAGTTGAACATGTTTTGTTATTTTTCTATAAAAACAAAATATTTTCTTGTCTGATCAATTAAAAAGTTGTACATTTGTAATCAACTTACATTTTGTCCATTAAATTCTAAATTCAAATTTATCAAGTTTTTTTCTTGTTTTATATCGATGCCTTAACTGTGAGTTTTTAAGCATAGTGGTGCATATTTGCAGGAAACATGAAAATGCTTAAAAATTTTCAACTGTAGGAAAGGAGGAGTTACTTAAAAACTTTTAGGGAAGTTTAGCAATATTGTTAAGTGTAATCTTTTGTAAAATGAATGTAACATTAAAGTTGTAATGTAAACAAAGTAGATTTAAATATTTGAGGTCTGATGATGAATAAGTAGTCATTACAAGGTTTTTCCAAAGTTAGAAAGAACCTTAGTCATGAAAATTTGAAATTCATTTTCAGTCAGGAAAATTTCAAAATACCTTAAAGTTCAAGGTATCTTTTCAAGTTGTTTACACAGCAATGTTACCCATTTATTGAAGGTTACTGTAGTGTACACAAAACCTTTCCTTCTTTAATATAAATGTATTTATGATTTGCCATTAGATTGTTACGGTATGCCACCACCTTTTAGGTAGTGATCCAGTAATTGAAAGCAACTTTAAGATCTTTGTCGTGCCTTTGATGAAATTATATTTTCTTTCATTCTAGAAATAAAAAAAAAAAAACCCTTAATGAATGTTTCAAATATAATCTGCTGATAGTCTCAACTAATAATGTTGTGTTAAATGGTAGAAGGAAATTTTTCAAAACATAAACAGGACCAAAGAGAGATTATTAAACCAACCATGACAGACATTAACAGGCTTTCTATTATTAATTCTTCAAAATGCTATAAATAAGAAAAAATTACAAACATCCAGGGTATGTGATGTCCTCCTTCTGAAGGAAAAATTCTCCTAGTGTAGAGTTCTAATACTGAAATGAATGAATGATATCGTAACAACTACTTGGTTTTTTTTCTTTCATTTGAAAATTTATTTCATCTTATCAAATCTTGACATAATAAAAGTGATGCTGTGGGATGTAGGCTTAATGAGTGTGTTCAGGCTTGGCATGTTTCTGAATTATGTGGACAGGTAATGATTTGTGACTTCTAACATTAAGATACTGAAAAGTCCTAAAGATAAGGTTGCTTATGTTTCCAGTTTATTTATTGAAGTGTGTGAGAAACAAAGATGAGCATGTCGGCTTGATTCATTCTGGACCACATAATTCTGAGTTTATTTAAAGTTATACTAGCTACCTTTGTATTAACTCATGCATAATATTTTTATTTGATGGGAGGGGGGGGGGGAAGCTCTTGCAAAACTACTTTCATAGTATATTGTGTTAATATATTTGTAGCTGAGAAAATTTGTTGGGTGTTAGAACTGTATTCTTATAAAGCAGTTTTTCAGTTGTATGGCATCAAAGGTATAAAAGAGTAGAATTTCTAATATTAGATAAGGACTTGGTTTGTGTATGGCTGGGCACCCATTTTTTCCTTGTGGAACTTAATTATTAAAATTTGGGTACTAAAAGGGAAGAAAAAAATTGCATTGTTTTAAAGCCCATTTCTCGATTAATTGTTGCTTGTCCAGAGTAAAGTTGAATGCATTAAGATTTGGATAAGCAGCTCTTTTCTAGGGTTCATAAGTTCACTTTTGCTGTGTGAGGGTTATAGAAGGGGTGGTTTCAAAACTATTGCAGATAAAATATAAATATGAACCTTTTTCAACACTAAATGTGAAAGTAATATTGCTGTAAAATTTATGTTTATTAGAAATATATAAACAAATATGAATACAGTTATGTATAGTAAAGTTTAAACACAAAATAAAATTTTAATCTCTTAAGGTTTTTTTCCCCCTGGGGTACTTAATTTTGGTTCATCATTTGACTCTCATATAATTTCATGGTTACCTGATTTGTTTCAGGAGTTTGTTTTTTAATATGTGTATTACATGATATGTATGTTTAATCAAGCACTGACATAATAGCAGTTCCTTTAATACTATACTGCAACTAGCAGGCTAGGTATCTTGAATTAAACAAAAAAAAAATTCTTTCCTTTATTTTGTGTAGATAAAGTTAGGAAGAAATTTACTGTAGAAAACACTTAGTAGGAAAATGTGATTACTGTTAACACAGTATTTTTGTACACTTAAAAATAGTTTTAATTTTCATTTGCAATAATTTTAAGAAAGCTTATTTTAAGTCTCATGGATTGTAAAAAGGAAAGCTGTTATTATAAAAGGAAAAAAAAGGTGTAAAGGAAAGCTGTTGGTAAATTAAATTTACCAACCTATTCTGCCTTAAGTTTGCATCAAAAATTAAATATCTTCATCCAAACTAATAAAAGTTTTTTAAATAATTGAATTCTGAAATTTAGTATGATCTAGATTAGAGAAAATAAGCCAGCATAAGCTTTTTATTTGTGTATTAATCAGCTGAAAAGCAGAAAAGTATGTATCTTTTGGATGCATCTCATTTTTTATTTTAATCTTTAGTCATTCATTTATAAAAAAAATTGTTTCCAGCAGCCTGGTGAACATGCTAAATCAAAAAATGCCCTCAAAAATTGCAGATGTGTTTGGGTGATATTACTTTGTTTTTAGGTTACTAGTATATTCTATGTATCCTTATGACAATTTCATCCTGTCATACATTTTCAGAATCGTAACGGATAATGGATAAATTTAGTTTTTTCAATGCAAATGGGAATCAGGTAAGTGTTAACATATATCTAGAGCTTTGAATTATATTGACAAGTGATGGTTTTTCAGTGGTGGGAAGTTGAATGGTGGTATTTTCTGTATCATAAAAATAAGATTTCTTAAGGTCCTGGGGTAACCTAGTTGTTAGTGCTTGAGAATTTAACACTGAGGGTGCTTGGTTCAGATTCCAACAAGTGCCACTGAATACTCATGCCTAAGTGGGTATGGGCAAGTAAAATCTGTAGTCCTGAAAATCCCTCTGTGTGATTTGTAGGGGTGGGAAGAGGGTACGAACCCACCAGATGTCACCTCTCGGGGTTTTCTGTTAAAATTAGGGTTTCAACGGGGGAAAAGTTAGACTCTCACCCTTGTGGTGCCCAATTGCCGCCTCTCTTTGCCTTGAAGCCTTCCGTGGATCTGGTTAGGATTTATCCAGCCAGGGGCCATAAGTATCAACAACAGGTTTCTTAAAAGTTTTGAGCAAAAATTCATTGTTTTTATGTGTATATTAAGGGACCAACCACCGTATTTCTCTGTGAGTGTATAAGAGGATGTCTGTCTAGAATACGAAAAGTAGGGAGTTAAATTTCATACCATATTCATGTTTAATTAACATCATTAAATTAGGTATGTAAAACATACACACACAATAGTCGAGCAAGACTTTTTACTCTATTTCAAGAGCTCTGTATAACAATAATAATAATAACCATACTCGTATTAATAATAATAATAATAAACCAGTCTGTGCATTGAACACATGCTTTTGAAAAATACTGTATTTCAATTTTCTGGTATGTAAGTTTAAAAAAAAAAAATTATTTATGCTTTGCAATTGTCAGATAAGGACATAAATATTTCTTGGTGCCATCTTGTCAAGATATACTTCTCAAAGTTAGCACAAATTTTAGGTACTTGGTTAGTTAATGCTGAAAATTTTTGTAGTGTAAGTGATAAAAAAAATAATTCAAAGGACAATTATGTTTTAAATATTGCATGCCTTAAAAGCACTGTACATTCTATAAATATGGAGAATGAATGGAGAAGAATTTATGTAGCAAAACTAACATTTCAACAAAACCTTTTGCAGATGTTTATATTTTTCTTCCAAGTAAGCTTACTGTCCATGAAGATACCCAAATATTTCACTTCCTTTTCAAAATGGATGAGCTGACTATAAACGTTAACTGGGAGTGGGGGAATCCTGTTATATGAAGAGAAGATGGCTTTTGTTTTGCTGGCATTTAATTTAATTCGCCATTTATCAAACCAGCGCTCTAGAATATGAATGTGACGTTGAAGATATATGCATAAATTTAGTATTATGATTTTTAGCAAGTATGGCAGTATCATCAACATGGAGAGCAAGCGGAGTGTTCGGAGTGGTGGGGATATCATTTATAAATAAGTTAAAAAGAACCGGGCCGAGTTTCGAACCTCGAGGAACGCCCGCATTAACAGGGCGAAAGGCTGACGTGGTACCAGAATAGCTCACAGAAAAAGTTCTTTTCGATAGGTAAGATGTATAAGTTTAATTAGAGCAGCTGGCATTTTAAATTTGATGAGTTTATAAATAAGGCCGCTGTGTCAAACAAAGTCAAAGGCTTTAAGAATATCAAAAAAAGACATCGCCAATCTGCACTCTGTTCTGCAGTCCATCATGGATGTACTCAGAAACGCGAAGTAGCTGGAGTATGGTAGAATGCAGCAAATCAGCTTTTTCTTATTATAAATGTCTATCAAATAATTGCTTATTTAATGGTAATCAGTTTGTGTCGAGGCATTCCACCTTTTTAAAAAATGCGTTAATGGGTATGTTTGCAGTTGAACGGCGCATGCTTGTAACTAAAGGTTTAGTCACTAATTGTAGGAACAGTCAAGTGCGATTACGTAGACTATTAAGTGCCCGAGCCAGCTTATTGGTAGCGCTTTGGACTCTCGCAGAGGGAAGTTAGTTCGAATCCCGACGGGCGCCATTGAATGCTTTTGTGTCTAGGCCGGATATGGGCACGTTAAATCTGCAGACCGGTAAGTCCTTCCATGTGGTCAGAGGGAGGGGAAAGGTACGAGGTCTCCAGATGTCGTCCTGGTTTACGCGGTCCAAATTGAGTTGGCACTAGGGGGTAGTGTTGATTCACTTATCCGGTACCCCCATTGAACGAATCTCGCAGATATTTAGTGCAAATATCTTCGGACAAGTGCTTCCGGATTAACAGCAATAACATCGACTATTATGACCAAGTATGCATCCTTATTTGTGAATCGGTAATTTTCTTTAAGAATTTGCTCAGAGAGTGCATGTTAAAAGTTTTTCTTCCGATCGTAAATGCTTGCTACGGAAATCGCCCCCCCCCCCCCCCTCGTGTGTATATAAATATATGTATGTATATACACACACACACAGTGAAACTTCTCTATCCGGCTACCCCTGAAATCGGTCGCTTTTTTCCGTAACCATTATTGACCGCTATAGGACCCAGAAATCCACCCCTATTCTTCCCCCCCCCCCCCCTTTTTTTCGTAACCATTACCGGCCGCCTTAGAGAAGTTTCACTATATGTCTCGTAGTTTCAAAACCTAGGTTCACAAACCCTTGTGGACCCATCAGGTAATAATATTCTGGAGAAACGTATCTCTTTTTTACCATAGTCCTGCAGATTAAACGCTTGACAGTCTTTGACTGTGTGGCTGAGGAATTTTAATGAAGCTTTGCGACGTCAGTTTTGCCTCATAAGAATATCATAAAAGCTGGATTGTACTCATTTAATTGCTGGAATATTCTTGTAATAAAATTTTTTACACTTCCTGAACCGGATTAACGTAGAGTGATACTTAAAAAGAGCCAAGTATCTGAGAAACTTTATCATAATATACAGATTCTTTGGATTTGGGCTATTACTAACTATGGCGCAACTAAGGGGGTGATCTTACAATCAGGACGGAAAAGTTAACAGGGGAACACAGATTGTTCCCATTTTACTTTAATGTACCCCATCCCAAAGAAATGGGTTTTGTTTTCGTTTCTTGTTAGTGAGAAATATTGACCCTGATTCATAAATGATGAAAAGATCCAGCAAATTTTCTCTTTGTTATAAATAACCTTTTTGTGTTGGCTTTCTCTATTTGCATGTAAATAATAAACGAACTGTATCTGATAAGGAATATGCTTTGATAAATAAACACTGAGAATTTGTTATAAATTGAACGTGATTTTGTGAATCTTGTGGTAAAGGAACGTTATATTATGTTATATATATATATATATATATATATATATATATATATATATATATATATATATATATATATATATATATATATATATATATACACACCATTGAATGGGTGTCCGAAAAGTATGGCTACACTTTCAAAAATGAATTAAAAGTAAACAAAGATTTTCACTTACGGTTTTTGTGTTCCATAAAGAAAATATCAAAGTTTTTTGCAGTGCTTTATTCCACGATTGCTTTATACCACAATTTCAATGTGCGTACCATTAGTCGCGCACAACACATCGAGTCTATACGAGATTTCTCGCCACGTTCTATGAAGCATTGCAGGATCAATACTCTGAATGACCGCTCTAATTCGACTTTTCAGTTCATCAGTGTCACAAATTGGAGATAGGGGATACGTGAAAAACATTGTTTACCAAAGAAGTCCGGTGGTGTTATGTCTGGAGATCTAGGTGACCACGGTATTGGACCACCTCTTCCCATCCATCGCCCAGGGAATTTTTCATCTAAAACCTTTAACCTTTCCAAACTCCAGTGTGGTGGTGCACCATCCTTCTGGAAAATGATATTGTGTTTTCCTCAAGTCCTCTACTTGATGAAATGCGAAAATTTCAAGCATATCAAGGTAATTGTCAGAGCGGACAGTTTCTTCGGAAAAGAAAAAAGGCCAAATAATTCGATCGTGTAGTAAACCACTTCACACGTTTACTTTAGGGCTGTCTCTTGCTTCCTCCAGTATGGTATGCAGAATGTTGTAAAACGTGGATGAAGCCATACTTTTCGGACTCCCGGTATATATATATATATATATATGTGTGTGTGTGCGTGCGTGCGATCACCCCATATGGCATTTAAGTCGGGTGTCATAAATTGACCAATTAGAAGTCTTAAGGCTGCTATGTACTAAGAAAAAAAAATCGTATTTTCCTTTTCCTCTTCTTGCAGATTCTTGTGGTGGGAGGAGTCCAGTTGACAGTTCGAGAATTCCACCCCCCCCCTTAGGATTGACATTTTGAGAGATTGTAATGGCTCTCTCTCTATAGGGGGGTTAAGCACTGCCCCCAAATGTTTTTATTTAAAATATATTTTTGTCAACTATTTACAGGTACATAAATGCTGATAATCAAATAAAATTGGTATTGACAGATAGCCTGAGCTTTTCTGCTAAGCGCTATAGGATTCATTTTAAAATTTCGTCCACTGAAGGAATTTGTGAGCGTTTAAAACACACTATACCAGATTTTTCCCCGAATAATTTAAATTTTGAAATATTGATTGCATTAAAAGAAAAAACGAAAAATGAACACAAATGTAAAATTTCTTTCTCTATGACGGAGTACAATTTAAAAAAAAAAAAAAAAGTCTTTGAATCCAAGTCGGCAATCCGTGGACAAATTTTCTCCATAGGTTAACATTGAGGTGAGAGAATCTAATGGGGTTAGTACATAGCAGCCTTAACGTGATCGCGCCCCTTTGGCAGAAAACGTTCTCTCGCGGTCCTTCTATGTCTGGTCTTCGTCCTATGAACACGCAGCAAGTTGCGCTGCGATGCTTCCCGTGAATCCGTAATGTTCCGGGAAAAATTTATCTGATGTGTTATCCTGTGCCATGGGAATTGTGTTAAATAAAATGACTTTATAACCAGCTAACTGCAGGATCATGTTTTATCGCCTTTTCCTTTCGAGTGTCAGATTTAGTCGACTCTCCATTGCCTGTTTACAGGTCCTGATTTTCCATTAGGCCCGGTAGGCCCGGGCCTAGGGGTCCCCGAATGTTGGGGCCCCCCAAAAAATTTTATTTTAAAAGAAAATGAAAAAATTACCATTTAAATTTTTTTTTAAATTTTACCCTTTTTATAGCAATTTTTTTATATATCCCTTCAAATTTGATTGATTGGTTCATCATATGTATAGTTATATGTATAGTTCATCATATGTATAGTTATTTGTATAGTTCATCATATGAATGTTATAGTGTATATAAGGGATTAATAAGTTTTTCGGGTTGCATTGTATTAGTGTTTTAAAGATGAAGTTAATATGTTGTATTGCTTTTTGTTATTTGATAATGTTCTAGGCTTCTACGCTTCAAATAGCCTATTCTTGGTAAAATGATACTTTCACAATGATTCATGATTATTTTTTTGGGGTGTCAATTTTGGAAATTTTATGCTCACATCAGTGTTAGGGGGCCCCCATCCCAAGTTGTGCCTATAGTCAAGAATTTTATAAATCGGGCCCTGCCTGTTTCCCCACCAACTCAGCCACTTTATATGACAACATCTGGGATTTTTAGAGTTACCGGCCTGTGTGCCAACCCGCAACAGCATTTATTTCATGTATATATATATATATATATATATATATATATATATATATATATATATATATATATATATATATATATATATATATATACCGGGTGATTATAATTAAACTTCCCCAATAAACGGCATCCTACAGCGCAAACGGGTGAATGGAATGCAACGAAATTTCGTATATGGGCTATACACGAGATGCGTTCGCGGAATTTCAAAAAAAAAAAAAAAATTAGTTAAAAAAAATCCACTAGAGGGCACCTTTTCGAGAAAAACATGAAATTTAACACAATAAACGACCAAAACGGAATACATAAACAATTTGAACGTTGATTGACTAGTTTTTGATCACCTTCTCATCGAACCACATTAAATAAAGGTAAGAAAATAAATAACAGTACGCCTTTTATTGATTGTTTGAGGGAAAAAAACAATTGAGTTTGCAGAAACAGGTACAGATTATGACGAAATGTCCCAAGAGGAGCTAGTTGTTAAGTGTCCAAGGAAATGTAAGGAAAGGTTAATGTTTTCGTTACATCACGCTTCATGTTGGAAGCATCCCAACTGATCTGTTACGATCTGCTATTGAACACACTGTCCATCGACTTGAAATTTTGCAGGTGAATGCAGGTGGTCACGAGGAGCAGCTTTTCCTACATCGTCCTGGACACGATTAACAATTGCTCCTCTTGTGTAATTTCGTCCTAATCTGTTCTTGTTTCTGCAAACTGAACTGTTTTTGTTTCTCCCTTACCTTTACTAAATGTGGTTCGATGACAAGGTGATCAGAAACTAGTCAATAACTGTTAAAATTGTTTCTGTATTCCGTTTTGGTCGTTTATTGTGTTAAATTTCATGTTTTTCAAGAAAAGGCGCCCTCTGGTGGACATTTTGAAACTTTTTTTTTTTTTTTTTCGAAATTCCGTGAGCGCATCTCGTGTATAGCCCATATATAAAATTTCGTTGCATTCCGTTCGCTCGTTTGCGCTGTAGGATGCCGTTTATAGGGGAAGTTAAATTATAACCACCCGGAATATACACTGCTGGCCACCCAAATTGCAACAGCGCTACATCTCCGAGGTGTTGGAGCCAGTTGTCCTTCCTTACCTTCAGGGCTTGCCCACAGCCATATTTCAACAGGATAATGCGCGACCACACGTGGCACGCATTGTCCAACGGTTCTTCGTCAATCGCCAGATTGAATTGCTTCCCTGGCCGCCTCGCTCTCCGGATCTTTCGTCTATAGAAAACATGTGGTCCATGGTTGCTCTACGATTGACCCAGATTCCATCCCCAGCTGCCACAGCAGATCAACTTTGGCAACGTGTGGAAGCTGCTTGGTCTGCTGTACCCCAAGAACTCATCCAAAGTCTCTTTGAATCAATGCCTAGGCGTGTGGCAGCGGTGATCTCCAACAATGGCGGTTACTCTGGCTACTGATTTTGGCAGGAACCACACTTCACAGAAGTCTATAAATTTAATCATTTGATACTTGGTCAACATGTTATCTACAAAATAAATTTTGTTGTGATATCTCTTGTCTTTCTTGGTGTTGCAATTTGGGTGGCCAGCAGTGTATATATATATATATATATATATATATATATATATATATACATACACATATACATATACAGGTAACCCTCCTATAACACGGTAGATAGGTTCCTAGAAAATGTCGTGTAGTGTGAAACCGTGTTATAGGAGACCCAGAGACAGTTCAAAAAAGGGGGGTTACGTCCTGAAAACTTATTAAAAACAAACATATTTTTAAACATTCCATATAAGCAACTTAATTTTTATTAAAAATATAACTATATGTATAACACAAAACGTAAAGAAGCAAAAAATATATTTTCATTTAATGCGACCTTAATAAATTTCTTCTTCATCGTTGCTCAGTACAATCAAACGAAAACGTTTTTTCGATTGAACGATACCACTTTCACTTTCAGAACCTTTTCCTTCATATAGATTTTTTTGCCATCTATATTCTTTAAAAAATCTGTAATGTTGGTTAATTCGCTGGTTCTTACAAAGTAATTCTAGATTCACGGTATGCAGACAGACAATTAATTTTGCAGCTCCCGTTTGAAATTTCGGCTGATGGGTCTGCATTCGGGAAAAATGATTCAAGTGTTTCAGCTAAGCTTAGGCCTTTCTGTAATTTTATAGAGTTATAAATGAATAAATTATAATTTGTTTATACATTTTCATGTAAAGCCACTCTAGTTCATTATTCCTTCCCGACATTATTTCAAGGTAATTTAGTTTTTAAATGTGTTAAACAAAAATCATGTTATCTAGTGCTATAGAAGTACAGTGTTGTACAAAGGCTTTCGCATTATTTTTTTTTTTATCGTGTTAGAGCGAAACCGTGTATATATATATATATATATATATATATATATATATATATATATATATATATATATATATATATATATATAATGTTCTTTGTATAGATCATACTCATCGGAAACAATCCATTGGTTTTTAGGCAGTATTGACACCGCTGATGAAGAGATGCTGTCTAAAACCTCTTTCATACTTTTCTTTTCATGTTATTTGTTCCTGGCTGCAAGTAGCTTTAGGGCTATTACTGGTATTCTCTTTCATCTATTTCTTGTATATATATATATATATATATATATATATATATATATATATATATATATATAATATATATATATACACACACACACACACACACATATATATATATATATATATATATATATATAGCAGCGAATACCATGTATGTATATGTATATATATATATATATATATATATATATATATATATATATATATATATATATATATATATATATATATATATATATATATATATATATGTCGGCGCGGGGTTGGAGTAAAAGATCCACAACATAAACTAACTAGAAACCATCGTAAATAACAAAAACAATTACATTTATTAAGAAAGAATTGAAAGAAAAATTTAGTCCGTCCACGACGGAATCCAAAGCGGGAGTCTTCATGTTCTCCCCAAAACAGAGTAGAGGGGTCGTGATAATGTTCGTGCTAGCGGCGCCCTCTTGCGCCAAACATAATATGCGTTTACAAATAACATTTCATGAAGTTTAAAGTTCATAGTTAAGAGTTCAGTTCTGCTTTCTACAAATCGGCCATCCTAGCTGTCATGCGGCCTCGGATGACATTAAGCAATAGGCACTGACAGTCTCTGAAAAAGAAATAAAATGGAACACACTTACAATACACGGGACCATGCAGGGGATGCGGTGGTGCTGACATCGAGTACACGGGACCATGCAGGGGGTGCTCTTGTGCTGACATCGAGTACATGGAACCATGCAGGGGATGCTCTTGTGCTGACATCGAGTACACAGGACCATGCAGGGGATACTCTGGTGCGGACATCGGATGGCGGGATACCTTGTCAGTCGTCTGAATCGGAGTAGCGGGGATGTCATGCCAGTCGTCTAAATCAGGATAGCGGGGATGCCCTGGCTTCGTGTAGTCGGCAGCAGAAGACGTGATGTTAGGACGTTCATGTTGTTCGAATTTGATGACACCGCACTGGTCGTGGGACTTGACATTGGTCACTTTGTAGGGACCTAGGAATTTCGGTCGTAATTTCATTCTTGTTCCGTACCACATAGGCTTGATTGCACGTGATTTTCTTGTCTTGTACTTGCATGATTTTTTCCTTTTTTTAAAGGATTTCTGGTTTTCGTCTTGAATTTTAAGAATATTTTGCCTTGCTTCTTCCTTCATTTTATCTCTCTCTTTCATCATCGCGTTAAGGTACTCTTCTTCTAAGACTTCTTTCACTCGTATGTCTGTTATGCCTTTTAGTTTCACGCCTGTCAACAGTTCGAATGGTGTGAATTTAGTACTTCGAGAAGCGGTACTGTTCATTATTCGTTGGACCATAGACACGTATTTGTACCATTTCGTTGGATCGGAAATTGAAAGTTTAGAGAGTATAGGAATTAAAGTTTCGTGCATCCTTTCAACTTGACCGTTACCACGGGGAATTCCTGCTGTAATTTTAATATTCTCTATTTCTTCTTCTACGCAATAGGTCTCAAAATCATTCGAAGTAAATGCGCTTCCTCTGTCACTGATAATTCGTGAAGGATTTCCAAAGGTAGTTTGTTGTAGCTTTAACTTTTCTATTGCGTCGCGTGACGATGTCGATTTTACTGGGTATAACCATACAAATTTCGTAAAGGCATCGACAACAGTGAAAATATGTTGATAATTCTTGTTCGTAGAAGGCATAGGACCTATAAAGTCAATGTGATACGTGCTCAACGGTGAATTTTCTTTTGGGATAGGATTAAGTAAACCTTCTCCTTTGCCACGTTTTCTGTTACATAGGATACATTCTACGCAGTTGGCAATGACGTTATCAATTTTTTTTCTGGCATTATGTATATAATAATTTTGATTTAAAACGTCTTCGGTCTTGGATGATGCAAAATGATTTTTATTATGAATTCGTTTGATTATTTCTTTTTCCATTTCTTGAGGCACCATTAAAAGTTCTCTACCATTTTTATACTTATATAAAATTCCATTTTTGACAAAATGTTCTTCATCATTTCCCTTTTCTATCAAGGTTTTAATCGTTTCAATAGTTTCGTCTCGTTTTTGGGCAGCTTTAATTTTGGCGGTTATATCGTCGTCTAAAATTATCTTCTTAGAAATATCTACGGTTTCAGTTTTGTTTGGCGTATATGTAGATACAGGTTTAAAAATAGTGTCTCTTCTTTGCTTATCGTTAATGTGATTTAAATCTAATTCGTTAGTAACAAAGTTGGGTAAATTTTCTATCAACAATAAAAAGTTATTCGTATTGGAGGGCTTCTGAATAATTAAAGAATCTTTTTTCAAAATAACGTCAGCTAAATCTAACAGAGGGGTACCAATAATAATGTCGAATTTTATTGCTCCGTCCGGGACAACATGAAACAGCAATTCGAAGGAGTGTCCGTTGATTTCCACGCTATGCATAAAAGAACCCTTGGTAAGCACATTCTTAGAGCCTAGTCCTACTAGATTTATGGCGGGGGGAGAAACAGCTGGGAGACACAGTCTTTCATAGCAAGCGGATCGTATTACATGCAAACTGGAACCACTGTCGAAAATACCCGTCAGCTCATTACCGTTCAACCTGACGCTTATCTGTACAAGAGAATTTTTCTCTTCGGGAACACTGCGACTGATACTCATGGCTTGACTTTCAGGGATTTTATTATTTTTCACCGGACAGTTAGCAGAAACGTGGTCATTCGTAAATTGGTTACAATTAAAACATTTTCTTCCGCTGTCTTTAAACGGGCAGACACTATGATTTTTATCGCCGCAGTTTTTACAACGCTGAAAGCGGGGAGACACGTCTGAAAGAGGGGTGAAGTGTTTTTTCTTTTTTGTTGTTTGTGGTTCATATGGAATCGTAGTATGATTTCGTATTTTTTCGAAAATACCTAATTTTTCCTTAAACTCTTTTAAATTTTTCGCACCGTAAAGAATTACTTTGTTAGACGGTTTATCGGGAATACCATCTATAACATATTGAATTAGGGATTCTGTTTCGATGTTACCTCTGCTTGCTAGTTCTTTCATGACCAGAAAATATTCTTGCAGAGATTCTTCGTTGTTTATATGACGTTTCGTCAGCATTTTATGGAGTTGGGCGCTTGTGCACTTCGAGGCAAATTCTTGTTCAAGAGCTGATTTAAGCTTAGCCCACGAAGTTAAGCCAGATTCACCTTGAATAAAGAGTTTCGCTAATCCAGTTAATGATCGTTTCGCGAATATTAATTTTTGAAGATCATTCCATGCGCAAATACTCGCCGTTTCTTCAAAATCAGTTATCCACTTTTCGATGGAATAATTATCTTTCCCGTCAAACTTTCTCAAACTGTCTTCGATATCATGATAGGAAATAGTAAATTTAGAAAATTTATCTACTGATGGTTCTACAAGGGTTAATTCGCTAACTTCGCTACGAATTTCTTCGTTCACGTGTTCATCGTCGCTATCAGATTCAAAATTATCATTTTTAAGCGTTTCAATATCTAATAGGCTATCGAGAATTCGAGTAGCGAGAACAGTTTCATTTCCGTCACAATCAATACATAAAATATTGCAAATTGTAATTAAATTAGCAAGCCTAACGTTTTTCACAGCAAAAGTTAATTTCTTCTCATAATGTTCGTCGTTTTTCTGGTAGTCAAAGCCAGAAAATTCTCGTAACCGTTTCCGGTTTAATCGGTCACCTTCAGTTTCATAAACAAAATTATGCAAACATTTTATAGATTTAACAGAAGCAGACTTCAAGTTTGCTTTGATTCGGGGAATATCAGCTAATTTCATTTTTTCCATTTAGAGTCGTTAATCGTAGCAAAAATCGTAATTAATCGTAAATCGTATAAATAGAATTATCGTAATTAGCCGTAATTCGAAGAAACAAAACAGTCACTATCGTAATTCATAAAAATAGTCTTACTTTAGTTCGGAGTCCGTTGCATCGTAATGCGTTGATGGAGATTCGCGTCGTGTTCTCGTAGATTTCTTTCTAATTCATATCTAATACCTCTTCTGACACCATCTTCTGTCGGCGCGGGGTTGGAGTAAAAGATCCACAACATAAACTAACTAGAAACCATCGTAAATAACAAAAACAATTACATTTATTAAGAAAGAATTGAAAGAAAAATTTAGTCCGTCCACGACGGAATCCAAAGCGGGAGTCTTCATGTTCTCCCCAAAACAGAGTAGAGGGGTCGTGATAATGTTCGTGCTAGCGGCGCCCTCTTGCGCCAAACATAATATGCGTTTACAAATAACATTTCATGAAGTTTAAAGTTCATAGTTAAGAGTTCAGTTCTGCTTTCTACATATATATATATATAAGATATATACACACACACACACACATATATATATATATAGCAGCGAATACCATGTATGTATATGTATATATATATATGTATATATATATTCTCACCGCAACAATTTCCGCAATATGTAAAATAGCTGGCTCCCTTCGAGTATCCGATTTAAGCTTTAGCTGAAATCTTACAAAATTATGAAATTTCATAACCTCCTTATACGTAGGTAACATATTACCTTTCACCTCTTCAATGTTGCTAAAAATACAAGATCTAGAAGCTTTTCTTGTTTTATCCATATTCAACTGTGTAACAATTAGCAAACGAAACTCTACTTACGACCGAACTGTGAACAATAATCGTTGAAAATCACTGATTCTGACCAAAGAAATGTGTCTGGCGCGTGTGCTTGCACCTGCGCACGGGCAGAGGAGTAATGACCGCCCAATGACATTTACCTGAACACACCTATATGATTGCAAAAAAAACCGCTCTTTGGCTACTTAATTGATTTTTGCTTTCTCGCTCTTTCGCGGTTGCAAATGATATTGCAATAAGAAATTGGATCAGATTTGGAGAAATTCAAATCATATGCGCCGGTAGATAGACTCAAAATAAATTTAAAAATATTTTAGGATACGCTTTTTGAATGGTTGGGTCAAATTATTTTCGCTATTAGGAGAGAAGTTCTAGAACACCAACGGCCCCCCACTCCAAACGGAGTATCGGCCAAGCAAATCTGATAACTGGCCTCGCAACAGCAATCCCGCCGATCCGACAGGCGCCTCAGGGCGAACATAAAGATACCAAGCCATCCAGGTCCAAGTCCAGACGTCTGTGAAGTTGGCCCCCCGACATTGAGATATCCAAATTTTGAAAACGGCATACGTTTGAGCGTCGTTTGAGCGCGTTTGAGCGCCAAAAATTTTCGTTTGAGCGCCATTTGTAAAAAAGTTATGGGCATTTCTTTTTTTGGCGGGAAAAACACCTAGCCCCCCCGACATTGAGATATTCAAATTTTGAGAACGGCATACGTTTGAGCGTCGTTTGAGCGCGTTTGAGCGCCAAAAATTTTCGTTTGAGCGCCATTTGTAAAAAAGTTATGGGCATTTCTTTTTTTGGCGGGAAAAACACCTAGCCCCCCCCCGACATTGAGATATTCAAATTTTGAGAACGGCATTCGTTTGAGCGTCGTTTGAGCGCGTTTGAGCGCCAAAAATTTTCGTTTGAGCGCCATTTGTAAAAAAGTTATGGGCATTTCTTTTTTGGCGGGAAAAACACCTAGCCCCCCCGACATTGAGATATTCAAATTTTGAGAACGGCATTCGTTTGAGCGTCGTTTGAGCGCGTTTGAGCGCCATTTGTAAAAAAGTTATGGGCATTTCTTTTTTTGGCGGGAAAAACACCTAGCCCCCCCGACATTGAGATATTCAAATTTTGAAAACGGCATTCGTTTGAGCGTCGTTTGAGCGCCAAAAATTTTCGTTTGAGCGCCATTTGTAAAAAAGTTATGGGCATTTCTTTTTTTGGCGTTAAAAACACCTAGCCCCCCCGACATTGAGATATTCAAATTTTGAGAACGGCATTCGTTTGAGCGTCGTTTGAGCGTGTTTGAGCGCCAAAAATTTTCGCTATTTTCTTTGTATACAATGGGCGCTACATCAAGAAGTGAAGCTGATCAGTGTGTGAAGTGTTGTACCGAGTTATCCCCCCTCCCCAACTTTAAAAATAGAAGTGATGAAAAGAATGACATCCCCCCCCCCCTTCTTTCCCAAGATTACCAACGCCCAACGGACACAGGTGTCAGCCGGTCTTAAAATAACAACCCCTCATATACAGTACCTTTTTTGGTTTGTACTTTTTTGTCTGTCATGCCCACACTGTACATTCCCGTTTTTATGCAGAATTTTTTTTATAATAGAGAATGAAAAACGCTACCCAAGGACTTTTTAAACCTTCAAATTCCAATAAATACATCAAGAAAAAAATAGAAGCAGAAAAATTAGGGCAAGAATTCTGTCAGCTGTAAATGATTTTCAACTATGTTAAACAATTGCTTGATGCAATTTTATAATTTGAGTTTTTATAATTTTCTAACACTGTAACACAGTTATTGTAAATGTGGTAAATGCAAAGATTATTTTAACGAGGAAGGATATGTCAAACTGTTTTCTAGACCAGCGGTTCTCAACCTGGGGGGTGCGCCCCCCTAGGGGGGGGGTAGAAGAATTTCAAGGGAGGCTTGAGTTAAAAAAAATAAATAAAAAGTAAAACTAACTGTTATGTACTGTATTCAATTTTGTGGTCACAATGTAACCGTAGCGTATTTTCGACATTCAACTGTCTGAACATGAAGCTACAATGTCAGAAAAAAATTCTGAAGACTTATGATGCAGTTAAGGGTTTCGCAAAGAATATAGCTCTTTGGCAACGCCGTCTTCAGAGTTCAGAGCCAAATTTTTCATCCTCTCCAAGATTGAACGACCTCCTCGATGATAAAAAAAAAAATCCCCCATTGCAACAGATAAATGTATTGAAGGACCTTATATCATTATGCATTTAGTAGGTAGCATTGCAAAATGAAATTGCAGACTATTTTCCAGATATTAGTTCACAGAATCGGGAGTTTAAGTTAACAAGAGATCCTTTTAAAATCGACGTGGATGTACTTCCTGATAATATTCAGGAACAAGCTTTCGACCTAAAATGTGATTCTCAAGCAAACGCGGAATTCGAAAACATGGATGTTGAAAATTTTTGGTTACGCTATTTTCCTGTTTACCCAGAAGTTGCTTTGGAAGCTTTGAGGTTGTTAGTGCAGTTTTCATCCACATATCTCTGTGAATCTGGATTTTCAGCATTAGCATACATAAAGTCAAAATATCGAGCAAAGCTGGACGTTGAAAGAGACCTGAGGTGTGCTTTGTCACAGTTACAACCTAATATTCAAAAACTTGTCAATGACAAACAATGCCAGACCTCTTATTAATGTTTTGAAAGTGACTGGTATTACATTCCAAACTCACCTAGATCCTTGATTACTTCAAATATATTTGATCTGTATTTAATTCTTTGATTTCCTATGTTCTAATAACAATACTATGTTCCAAATTAAGATATGTGTAGTAATATTAAATTTTGTGTATGAAATTATCTATTCTATATTTTCATTTAATAACCAGCTTCAGTTTCAAATTTCGATTGTACTACTTGTATTGACCACATATCGCTCATTCCTTTCAACAACATCATACCTCAAAAATCGGTGATTTTTAGTTATGCTTGTTTTCAGAATGCTCTGAAAGAGTATTAGCTACAGGTAGTAATTTTTTTCCTTGTATATTGATAAAACTATTTTGCATTTTACATCTAGCAAATTTTATCGCTCTCCGATTTGTAAGTAAAATTTTTTGGATTGCCTCACCAAATTACTGGGCAATCCTCAATGCCGAATTATTATATCATAATCTTTGAGCATATTTGTTTTTTACTTTTTAAAACTCAAACTGGTGAGGGGAGTTTGCAAAACCTTCCCCGGTAACCTACGCCTTTCAACACCGCCCCCTTTTGCGTCCAGCTGTATTATAACTTCTCTCTTCTCCCGAATTCCACTGAGCAGACACGGTATGGGTGTCCACCCCGTTTCGTCGACACTAAATTTTCTCCCCCCCCTCCCCCTTTTTCCCGTTCAAGTTTCCCTTTCGGTATGCACGGGTCTAGAAATCATCACAAAAACTCACAGAAACGCATCTGGTTCAGCGGCAAACCTCTTCCCAGACGGTCAGCGACAATCAAAGTTACGATACCGCTTTGTAATGGGAGCAGAAATGCGTGTTCACACTCCAAACATAAAGATGTCAGATAAGGGGGTGGCCCACTGGTCGCCCAAACAAAAGCAACCCCTCTCACCCCCGGGGAGATGACACAAGCTTGGGCTATCCAGACAGAAATGTAAACAAACAGGAGCTATCACCAATTCTTCTACACCAGGGGTGTCAAACTCAAAGGCTAACTTGGGCCAAACAAACAAGGTTTAACTATAGGTGGGCCGCAAAAAAATCAATATTAATAGAAACGTAGGTTTATTTACCTAATTACAGTATATTCAACATAAATATACACATTTTGTTTAATAATAGCAAAAAAAGAGTATAATTAAAAAACATTTAGCGAATTCTTCCTGTCTTATTATAATTCTGCGTCGGTTATTTCATTATATATTATTGTGTACCAATATATTGGCCGGACCGCAAAAATGTTCGTCCATTGGACTTTGCATGCATGTGCTTACTTAAACGAGGAGCTTTCACACCGATCGGTGGGGCGTGCGAGTGACAGTGATTCACCCTTAATCACATGGCCACCAAGATCCCCGGACCTCACGCCATGCGATTTCTTTTATGGGGTTTCTTCAAAGACACTATTTATGCACTACTGATGCCGAAAATACTGAAAGAACTTCAAGAACGCATTTGTGCAGTGTTAGGAACTATTGACTACAAAATGTGTGGTACGAACTTGATTACAGATTAGATGCTTGTCGTGTAACAAAAGGGTCACACATCGAACATTTGTAACTGAAAATAAAACTTGGTATATTTTTCTCTAATTTCGTGTATCACTTATTGTAATATGTGTAATAGTTTCGAAAATATAAAATATTTAAAATCTGGTCATTCATTTGTGCTAACCCTGTATATATGGTTAAATTACAAATAAAAAATTAAGGTTTTTAAATGATATGGAATGCGCATGGAGTATTTTTAAAAATGTCAGTATTTTTGAAAAAAATTTGAAACATATAGGTATTATTCTTCAAAAAAATCTTTGTTTTGAGTTCTCTCCTGAAAAATCTTGTTTTTCGAGATATGACGTTGTTGAAAGGAGTAAGCGATATGGTGATGGTGGGGGGGGGGGGAGCGTGACCTCACATCAGTGTTCAAAGGGGGGCACAGAGCCTGAAAGGTTGAGAACCCCTGTTCTAGACCATAAATGTAGTGCAATTGACGTCTAGTTAACTCTAACTCTTCTAAACACTATAAAAAGGTCGGTAAGTTTATTCCAATATTCTGTTGAATACATTTCATTTCTTATATCGACTATTTTTATTTAGTAACTGATTGCACTCATTTAGTTATGTTATAAAATATTTGACCAGAAATCTTATGGTATATTTTGGGTTTTAATACACTGGTTATCAAAAATTAAGGAAAAGTCACAAAAATACCGATTACTCAAAAAGTTTCGCGTGGAATTTAATGAAACTTATATACATTATACAACACATAGGTAGGTATAAAATAGCATAAAAAGAAATCGCCAGGCAATTATGGTGTTGCAGAAACTAGCATGTGCATAGAAAGAACATATCGGACGTATCAGTTTGGTATAGGAAAAGTACCTTTAATATGGTGTATTATCCCCCCGAGAAGCAATACAGCACATACAGCGATGTGTGAAGCTGTCAATTATGCGGTCTATGAGTTCGGTAGGAAGCGAGAGCCATTGCTCGTGCAAAGCAGTTGAAAGCGTGGCTAGGGTCCTAAGAGGAGGATTGAGAGCAGATATACGTCGTCCTTAAGCGTCCCAAACATGCTCGATAGGATTCAGGTCCGGTGATCGAGCTGGCCACTCCGTGCGCTGAATTGTTTCCTGCTCAAGATAAGCATCCACGATGCGAGCCCTGTGCGGTCTCGCGTTATCGTCCTGTAGCACGAAAGAATCACCTATTGCCCGGGCATAAGGGCGCACATAAGCATCAAGGATGTCATCTCTATAGGTGTGAGCATTCACATTTCCACGGGTAAAGACATGGAGGTCTGTGCCTCCACCCAAAAAGATACCACCCCAAACACAGACACTACCTGATCCGTATGCATCTCTTTCACGGATATGTGATGGATGAAAACGAGTTCCAGGTTCTGTCCAAATTAAAATACGCCTACTATCGCTTTGGAGGCTAAACCTGGACTCATCCGTAAAGCGAACAGCCGTCCATTGATCACGCGTCAAGTGGACATGTTGACGTGCCCACTGCAAATGTTCCCCCGCCTATGGCGGGACGTGAGCGGGGCGCAAATGACTGGTCGCCTCGCAAATTGACCACCTTCGTTAAGCTTTCTACATACGGTTGACGTTGATAACAACCTTCCGGAGCTTGCAGCGAGGGAGAATCTACAGACGGAGCTTGCAGACGGAGTTTCGGTTCTATTCCTTCGTGTGCATAATGACAAATATCGGTCATCGGCACTCGTCGTAGCTTATGGCCGTCCTTGGCTGAACCTCTTGAATGCGACATCCGTGGTTAGAAATTGTTAGAAAGTCTATGAACCTCAGACGGATTCACATTTAGCCGTCTGGCCGCTTCTGTCTGACTTTGTCCTGCCTCTATTCTCCCAATAGCTCGCCATCGCATTTCTTCGGTCAAATGATGCCTGGAGGTCATTGTTACAATTTGGGTATGCCAATTGTCCAATTCGGCGTCAATGAAATTAATTAAAAATGGCAATTTATGCCAGCCACAAGAAATTTGTGGAGAAGTCATTTCAATAAAAAACACATGTCCTTTCGATTCCATTCTGCAGAGTTTAAGTACAGCGATAACGGACTTTAAAGATTACATTAATTACGCAAAATGTTCTTCAAATTCCGTTTTGCAGTTAGCTCTAAAACTTCTGGCTGACAAAAACTTGACCGCATTTTATAAAAGCAGAGCTATATTTTTAAAATCCATGTATCCCAAATCAGAATCTCCAGTCCTTCCAAATCTTTCTTTTGTAGACGCAACTGATAATATAATCAATTTTTTGGAAAAAACACTTAAGGACGCACCCAGCGTCACTCTTGTTAAAATCTGCAATAAGTGCAGTGCAACAAAAATACAAGTTTTGCCCGTCCTGCGTGTCAACAGAGAACGAATTATGGCAGATGGCGTAAAATCATTACAAACTGCAATTTCTGAACAGTTCGATTCTACCTATATGTGCAAGAAGCCAAACTGCAACAACGGCATTCAAGCCGTAAAACGGACTTTCGGCCACCATTTATTCGTTGAACTCGATTTCTTAGATTCGACAAATCGTTTGTTGCAAGAAAAAATTACTAAAAATCAAGTGTGTGACTTGACAAAACTTTTGGATTTTCCGGTCGAACTGAAATTAGAAAATTCCCTACATCTTTTAGGTGCAGTTATTGCTTACCAGTCAAATCACTATATAGCGTACTGCCATCGAACGAGTGGGACTTGGCAAAAATACAACGATTTGGAGAACAAAGTTATTAATATTAAGGAAGATTTATTCGTTAATCCACACGCGGTCCTATATTTACTATCAGCTTAATCTTAAAATTGGAACCATTTTAACGATCAACTAACTATTGGAACCTTTTGTTTTTAATTACCTGACTTCAGTGTGGAATATTATAATTACCATATTTAGCTTTTTACGATAATTGATAATTTTGTACATATTTTGAATGTCACAGCAATCTCGGGTTTATGTTTAAAAAGTCCTCGGGTAGCGTTTTTCATTCTCTATGAAAAAAAATTCTGTACAAAAACGGGAATGCACAGTGTGGGCATGACAGACAAAAAAGTACAAACCAAAAAAGGTACAGTTTATGAGGGGTTGTTATTTTAAGACCGGCTGACACCTGTGTCCGTTGGGCGTTGGTAATCTTGGGAAAGAAGGGGGGGGGGGTGTCATTCTTTTCATCACTTCTATTTTTAAAGTTGGGGGGGGGATAACTCGGTACAACACTTCACACACTGATCACCTTCACTTCTTGATGTAGCGCCCATTGTATACAAAGAAAATAGCGAAAATTTTTGGCGCTCAAACACGCTCAAACGACGCTCAAACGAATGCCGTTCTCAAAATTTGAATATCTCAATGTCGGGGGGGCTAGGTGTTTTTCCCGCCAAAAAAAGAAATGCCCATAACTTTTTTACAAATGGCGCTCAAACGAAAATTTTTGGCGCTCAAACGCGCTCAAACGACGCTCAAACGAATGCCGTTCTCAAAATTTGAATATCTCAATGTCGGGGGGGGCTAGGTGTTTTTCCCGCCAAAAAAAGAAATGCCCATAACTTTTTTACAAATGGCGCTCAAACGAAAATTTTTGGCGCTCAAACGCGCTCAAACGACGCTCAAACGTATGCCGTTCTCAAAATTTGAATATCTCAATGTCGGGGGGGGGGGCTAGGTGTTTTTCCCGCCAAAAAAAGAAATGCCCATAACTTTTTTACAAATGGCGCTCAAACGAAAATTTTTGGCGCTCAAACGCGCTCAAACGACACTCAAACGAATGCCGTTCTCAAAATTTGAATATCTCAATGTCGGGGGGGGCTAGGTGTTTTTCCCGCCAAAAAAAGAAATGCCCATAACTTTTTTACAAATGGCGCTCAAACGAAAATTTTTGGCGCTCAAACGCGCTCAAACGACGCTCAAACGAATGCCGTTCTCAAAATTTGAATATCTCAATGTCGGGGGGGGGCTAGGTGTTTTTCCCGCCAAAAAAAGAAATGCCCATAACTTTTTTACAAATGGCGCTCAAACGAAAATTTTTGGCGCTCAAACGACGCTCAAACGAATGCCGTTCTCAAAATTTGAATATCTCAATGTCGGGGGGGCTAGGTGTTTTTCCCGCCAAAAAAAGAAATGCCCATAACTTTTTTACAAATGGCGCTCAAACGAAAATTTTTGGCGCTCAAACGCGCTCAAACGACGCTCAAACGAATGCCGTTCTCAAAATTTGAATATCTCAATGTCGGGGGGGCTAGGTGTTTTTCCCGCCAAAAAAAGAAATGCCCATAACTTTTTTACAAATGGCGCTCAAACGAAAATTTTTGGCGCTCAAACGTGCTCAAACGACGCTCAAACGTATGCCGTTTTCAAAATTTGGATATCTCAATGTCGGGGGGGCCAACTTCACAGACGTCAAGTCCAGCCCTCAACACCGTTCGCTCTCGGCCTCCCCGAGCCAGAGCATCAACAGAGCCAATCCGAGAATTTATTCGTCCGTGTCCAAGTACTTTAAGTTCAATTTATATCAGCGCTAGTTTCATCTTTAATGCGCAGCCCCCATACTGGTCTCTACATCGCTCAACAAAACAATTTTTATTTAATTTAATAAAAAATTTTTACATCAACTGTACCACTCGTACAGGAAACAAACAAAACAAACAGGGCGGAGAACATAAACTTATACCAACTTGTACAAAATAGTCAACTGACTATAATTAACCATGCTAATCGCCAAAGCCACTAATAACAATAATAACAATTATAAGTTAATATTCAAACAAATTTACAAAAGCAAACTACAAAGCTGACAAGCAACAACAAACAGAACAAGTAACGAAGCAAGCCAACAATTAACGTAAGAACTTTACGCACCCCATAGTTAGTCCTTTTAACAATTCTATCCACTTGTGCCTTGAGCCTCGGCCAGTTGGGATCCGTTGGTAGATGTCCAGCACACGCTGGAATTTCCTCTTCTTTATCTATCTTGATGAAGTAGTTCACACAATTGGCACACCTAAGTGGCCCAGTGCAATCTCCCTCATGTGCCCTCTTATTGCATTTTTTGCACATTTTATTTTCATAGTCACAATGTTCAGCAACATGTCCAAAACACCAACATTTCAAGCAGATAATTGGCCTCAAGTATTCCTTGAAGCCAAATCTCTCCCATCCTATCTTGAGTCTTTTTAACTTTTCAAGCTTTTTGAAGGCTGAACCCTTCAAGCTTATAATCCAGTTTTTCCCATTTTTTGCATTATAACTGGTGATCACATTTAGATTTTCACCCGCTAGTTCCTCGTTTTGGACCATTAGTTTCTCCTTTATGTCGTTCTTTTCTAATTTTTCATCAACTCCAAATATAATTGTATGTGGATCACGCTGTTTAGCTTTCTTAAAATCGTACTTCCCATTCAATTCATCAACTTTCTTGAATTCTTCAATAAGCATGTCTATGTCTTCCTCTTTGCTAGTACCAATAAGTACTCCATGATTTGCAATTTTTCGACAAGTTACAATCCCAATTTTGAGTTTATCCGGCTTTATATGTTCTTGTAGATCTTCTTTCGGACTACCTCTCCGATCCTCCTTTTCCTTTTTTGGAAAAATCGTAACTACATGGGTGCCTTGCCCTTTCACCTTCGTTTTCATCTTAGCCGTCTTGGTCACTGCTATACGTGTAAAATTAATTATCGTTGGAACTATATGTAGTGGAGTATTGCAGTTGTGCAGCCATGGGAGAGGGGAGGTACCTCCTCCCCAGGAGTCTGAAAATTGGGTGGTAAGATGATTCCGGTGTTCCTGAGACCCCCCTCCAAGAAAGAAAATCTCCACAGAAAGGGTCTTCTGCGACACTGGAGTAATGGAACAACTCTGCCCGTCGTGATTTTCCTCTGCATATTTAAAAATACTTGATTCGAATCCGAGAAATATATTCAAAATATTGAAATTTCTGATTAAATTTATTTCAATGACATACTGTAGGATTATATTGTAATAGCTCTTTTTCAAGTCGTTTGAATGCAGAGGACTTTTTTAAAAGCTTGTGTAGAAATTACTGCTTGGCAGGTACTTAATGAGGTAGAACTGAATTTATATGCACCCCGTAAAATTTTCCGAGAAAAAGTATTTGGCTTCTTTATGCAAGGAAGTCATAAGATTTTCGCCGCTTTGAGGTCAAAACCCCTATATTCATATTTATTTTGATGACATCGGCCCTCCAAGTGACTGGGAACTCCTTTTTTCGAAGGAACACGGTTTTTCTTGTATGTAAGTAGTGCATCTCAAACCATTATCATTTTATGTCTTCGAGACGGCCGATCCCGACTGGAATAAGGAAACTTTTGTTACTTAATAACTACAAATAAGTCCGGGGCGCTTGCAGGAAATTAGTCTAGAGGAAAGGGTGTATTCTTCCAAAAATAAAATCGTGAAACCCAGGAATTTTATTGTTAAGTGAAAAGAAAATATAAATCACTTCGCTGTAGCCATCCAAGGTCTGGGCAGGATTTAGAAAAAGTAATTTTATCGACTGACGCACATACATACTCGCACACTTTATTTTACGTTAAACCAGAACAAAAAAAATGTCGGTAAATTATACGAAACATTACTTTGCACAATATAATGCACGAATCTCCTTCAAGAGGAAAGGACTGTTATGATCTATAATTTTTTACTTTATTTTATAGAATATCGAGGCGTTTAGATTTCTAACTAGTTCTTGTGATTTCAATCCTGGTCTTTTACCAATATTAATGCATACGCCGAACATTAATGCATACGCTATAAGTCATTTTGTAGAGTGAGGTATTGGACATAATGAAAGGTTATCTTTTGATTTGAGACCAGCTTTAATAAAGCAAATTTTTATTGTGGAAGCAGAAACGTTATCCCATGCATCACACATTAACCTTATCGCACGTAATACACCAATATTGTAGACCAATTCTTTTCCATGTTTTCTATCATAATAAGAGTTAATAAAACGTCTGAAACAACATTTAAATCTCCGAATAATACCTTGGTCCATAGGTTGCATCACAGAGGTTGTATTAGGCGGCGAAAATTGTAATTCGATGTTGAAAGATTTTCACTTGCGGGTGGGCTGTACAGTTATTCACTAGCAACAAAATTTTCTTGTTTTTCATTCTGAGTTCACTATCCCACGTTTGCAGTTCTCTTGTTAAAATATCTACTGCCATCCATGCTTTTTTGTTACCTGTATAGAGCACGGGCAGTTTCTGTACTTTATTCAAGCGTTGCGGATTTTTAGCCTTCCGTAAGACAGTTTTTTCTTCTCAGTCCCTGTCATGTTTGCTGCTACTAAAACAGTTAATCTGTGCTTAGCATTTGTACCATCGGTACACTTTTCGTTTTTAAACGTAAATGTCTTGTCTAGAATCATTTTGTAGAGCAGTTTTCATCATCATCATTAAAAATATCTTGTTCTCTGTATTTGGGCGTAAAAGTGGGCCAAACATTGGTAATCCAATCGCTCACTGTGAATCTACAGAGGAGGCTTCCCCGGAAATTTTAGCATAGACAATGTTGTGTCTATTTTTAAATCTGTCTATCCACCCGTTGTTGCATTTGAAGTCTTCATATCTTATAGCGCCTCCACATTCATACAGACAAGTACCCCCCGACACCGATTCACACCATTTGACCCGCGTGCCCCCCCCCCCCGCCCCGCCTTTGATGCTCTGTGAAAAACCGCTCGATCGCAGGATCCTTGCAGACCGCCCTGCCCATAAATCACTGGTTTCCCCCGTAGAATACTGTGCAGCGCAGATGAATGTGGACGCCTTATTAGGTGTTTAGCAAATTTTTCTGCCTGCAACTTTAATTTAGGCCCATTGATGGAACATCCATTTTGCCGTTTATCTTTAAGAAAATTATTGCTCTCTATCTATCCATCTATATATCTCTCTTTCTCTCTCTCTCTCTCTCTCTCTCTCTATATATATATATATATATATATATATATATATATATATATATATATAATGATGTTCGCTAGTAAAAAAAAACAAAGTTGAGTACATTTGCTATAATTTTCGTAATACACAAAAATGTTTCTGAATGTGCAATCCTTATTCATCGTATAACGGTATGTCTTTATTTTATCTTAAATGCAAAAACTACTGTCATTTTAGCTTTTAATTTGCATGATTTAAAAAAAAAATTATGATGACAGTGTCTCAGGCACACCTTTGAAACAGGTTTTTAAATCACACAATTGTTAAACAATTTGCTGGTTTGCGCGGCACCTCCAGCACTCCCGACAATGTGCTGATCTCTGCAAAACCTTGCAAGATTATAATCCTTTCGTATCATAGCTTGTATTAAATACAATGTCGAATTCATAAGAACATGGAAGGGATTTGGATTAACGCATGTCTGTAATCCGCGTGGACACGTTCTCTTTAGAATGGGCTCTGGAAGTATATCAGTGAAACCCAATAAACTATTGATTGCATTTTAGACCCATCGATTTCTGGAGCCTTGACACACTTACCCAGGCCAGGTGCAAATGTGGTCAAAGCCGTTGAATTCGGGAAAAGTCAGTTCTAATTGGTTTTTCACCCCATCGTAGAATTCAATTAAAAAAGATAGAAAAAAATTTACCCTTTATGTTTGTATGTGAATCCCTTGGTGGTACGCAAAAAACTTTTTACTCATTTAAATTTTTTAGAAACATATAAACATTTCGAAAAGAATTTGGCACCTTAGGATCTAGGCCTAACTGACCGAACTAATTATTTATGTCACCCTAGGTTCTAGTGGTAAGAAAAAAACATGAATGCATTAACCAAGAAAATGTGTTTATTTATACTCGACTTGAGTTTACATCAAAAATAAATAAATATTTTTATTAATCATTTTAAAATGCTGTAAGAGCGATTTAAACTTGCTACATTATACTACGAGACTCTACCAAAAAATAAAATCTTAAAACTCACCCACTTAACTTAAGTAATCGGAACGCGTTATTTTCATATGAATGCGCCAGAATAGCGTCCTCGACGCCAATTATCTCTACTACCTCGGCACCGGAAGAAATGCTGTGTTTCATTCGCTGGCCTTTATCTTGCTCGGTCTTGCTGCCTAAGTCACGTTACAAAATTCTGCTACCCGGTTTTGTCCTATAAATCGTGGACGATTGGAAATTGAGTTAAAGGTAACGAAGCAGGTTTCAAAACAAAAAGGATTGTACAGCGATTGAAAGTAAAATTGGTAAAAACTGTATCGCAATACCTCTCAGTGTTGTCGGTCATTATTTTTCTAAAACGTTGAGGGACCTAAATAGTGAACTGGGCAATATCTCGGGAAATAAATTGATTACTTTCTCTGTTGTTTCAGTATCCCCTGGATGGACCTTCCTAAGTGTAGCATTATTACGATGCATGACTAAATGGAATAGATTCCAGAAATTTCAACAGCTTAAGAACTGAAATGTGTATTGATTTAAATAGAAAATTTCAGTGAAAAATGCTATATAAATATGCGGGACTGATTAAGTTTTTATTGGAAACGTTGATATTTCGATTAAATATTTACTAGCGTTTTCTTTTAAAGTTGCTCATTATATGAATAAATCTTCCATACTATGGAAATGCTAATGATTTTTTCGGCTTCATACAGTGTGTGTGGTTTTACATATACAGTGAAACTTCTCTAGCCGCCACCCCTCAAAACGGTCACTTTTTTTCGGAACTATTACTGGCAGCCATAGAGAGATCGTCCCCTATTCGACGGCCGCACTTCAAAACTGGCCCTTATTTTCGGAACCATGACTGACCAACAGAGAAATTTCACTGTGTGTGTGTGCAAATCATATTATATAGCTTTTAATTAAATAGCTTTTAATTTGCATGAATGAATAATAAAAATGAACGGAGTTAATTCCTGACATATCTTTACAAATTTTTAATGGGGGAGAATTTTGAAAATTCTAAATTTTGTTTTTAGGCAACCTTTGTAACCCTAATCGAAAATCTCTGTCATTTAGAGTTTGTCATGTTTATGGAAAAAATATCTTCCCACCGTATATTCATATGAGGGAATATATGAAAAACACGTTTTGCCCCCCCCCCCCTCCCTTGCCCCTTGGGGACCGAATTTTGAAAAATCCCGAAATTGGTTTTTAGGTATTCGTGTTCCTTTCATTTTAGAGCAAGAATCTTATGGATATCTGTTTCATTCTTTGAGATATGAGGGAATATGTGAAAAACATGTTTAACCCCCCCCCCCCTACCCCCATGGGGTCCGAATTTTGAAAAATCCCGAAATTGGATTTTAGGTATTCGTGTTCCTTTTATTTTAAAGCAAGAATCTTATGGATATCTGTTTCTTTTTTGAGATATGAAGGAATGTGTGAAAACCACGTTTAGCCCCCCCCCCTTCCCCATTGGAGCCGAATTTTAGAAAATCCTGAAATCGATTTTTAGGTACTCGTCTTCCTTTCATTTTAAAGCAAAAATCTTATGAATATCTGTTTTTTTCTTCTTTGAGATATGAGGGAGTATGGGAAAAACACGTTTTGCCCCCTCCCACCCATGGGGGGCGAATTTTGAAAAATCCTGCAATTGATTTTTAGGTATTAGTGTTCCTTTCATTTTAAAGCAAGAATCTTATGGATATCTGTTTTCTTCTTCGAGATATGAAGGAATATGTGATAAAACACGCAAAAACACTTTTAGTCCCCCCCCCCCTCCCCCCTTAGGGGCCGAATTTTGAAAAATCCTGAAATTGGTTTTTAGGTATTCATGTTCCTTACATTTTAAAGCAAGAATCTTATGGATATCAATTTCCTTCTTTGAGATATGAAGGAATATGTAAAAAACACGTTTTGCCCCCCCTCCCCCCCTTGGGAGGCGAATTTTGAAAAATCGTTTCTTAAATGACGCCTTCAGCACAAAAGTAATAGACTCCTAAAATTTGATATCTGTATCTCGAATAGTTTTTGCCGGGCGTTGATACGTGTATAGATAAGTCAGGACTTCTTGCTTTGTGTGTGTGTATGTATGTATATATATATATATATATATATATATATATATATATATATATAATAATATTATTATTATTATTATTGTTATTGTTATTATTATTATTATTATTATTATTATTATTATTATTGTTATTATTAATCTTATTCTGTCAGTGATTTTTTGTGCTGAAAAGCGTCGTGTACAGAAGAATCGATCAGTACGAAATGTGATATCTTTTTCAATCGCAAGGAATTGAAACTGAATTCTAAAATAAATTAAAGAAGGGAAGGGATTGAAGTCTAAGCTTAAAAATCAATTTTTACACGAGATTTGGGAATTTTCTGAAATCTTTTTTAGTGTTTATGTCTGACTACTTACTTCTTTTCACGATTTTAATTATGCTGTTTAGGAGAATGTAATAACTTCAAAATCATATCTATTAGCGTTTATGGGAAAATCACATAAGGTACGGATTGCACTAACTTAAAATGCTGTATTAATAATAGTATTTTATATCCCTTTCAAGCTGCATAGGATTAATTTTTTTTTTTGTTGTTGCTTATATCGAATACAGCGTGTTACAAACTATGCCGATTTATGTCTCAGACACCTAAAACTCTCAAATAAGTTAAAAACCAGAACGAGTAGAAAAGAAGCCACAGACGTTATTTTATGCCTAAATCCGCATTTCAACAATGTGTCTTGAGTGAAATATGTTAGGAAACCTCCAAATTTCAATTGTAAATTTTTTAGTCTTTCATAATATCTGCTATCATTGTAAACGATTATTTTCTAGGAAAAAGATACTTTTTTTTCTGGAGGATTGTCTAACATTGTAATCGTAGAGTAGCAGTTTCTCGCAATATTCTGTCAGTCATTTAAAACGGAAAAATAATTACATTATGTTATTGAAAGTTTCAGGAGGCTTACGCATATCAGTCACGTGCTGTGAGAGGTATAAATGTACGCAGATGAATTTGGAAACCCCATACCCCTATATAGGCGTAAAATGACTGTTCCAGTAAAGCTTTGCGACTCCGATTAAGGGCAAGTGATTTATTGACCTTTGCCTCAGATCTGTCCCTGTTAGTAAAGAGAAGTAGCATTTAGCCTTTTCACTGCTAGTGATATTGCGAAGTGGAAGTGTGTGGGTTACATTCTCGTTAACAACTTACAGTTACATCTAACTTTTAGTTTTGAAACCACAGGGCTAAAAATATTGCATCCTTATCAACTGTGCTAACAAGTTTTAATTCTAATACAACTTGATCTTTAACGCTGGCAATTCAGTTTCTTTATTCTTAAAATTTTATATAACTGAATTGTAGATGAAATAAGAGCCCTTATTCTTAAAGATCCTATAACAATTATATGAAATCGTCTTTTTGAAATTAACTTTTTGAAGTTTCTATTAAAAATCATTTTTTATATACTTGAGGACTTGCATATTAATTTATTAAATGTAATAATTTACTTTCAGTATATATATATATATATATATATATATATATATATATATATATATATATATATACGAGATATACACACTCGTATATACATACTAGTTATCAAAAATTAAGGAAAAATCACAAAAAGAGGGATAACACATTAAAAACTAGGCCAGTCTGTTTAAAATTTGAATATGTTGTTAAGTAAAGGGTGCTGAACAATACTACATTATGCAAAATAGTGGCGCTACAGTAAGAATACTACATTTGCGAGGAGCATAAGAGTCCATGTCTCACAGCAAGGCGGCAATTGTATCTTCGAGGCTGAGATTAGACATCTGGTATAGCCAAATTGTAACAATGACCTCCAGGCATAATTTGACCGAAGAACTGCGATGGCGAGCTATTGGGAGACTGGAGGCAGGACAAAGTCAGATAGAAGTGACCAGATGGCTAAATGTGAGTCCGTCTGTGGTTCATAGATTTCTGGCAACAATTTCTAACCACGGATTCGACATCCAGGAGGTTCAGCCAAGGACGGCCATACGCTACGACGAGTGCCGATGACCGATATTTGTCATGAGAACGAAGGAATAGAACTGGAACTCAAATCCGTCTGCAAGCTCCGTCTGCAGATCCTCCCTCGCTGCAAGCTGTGGATGGTTGGTATCAACGTCAACCATTCGTAGAAGGCTTCACGAAGGTGGTCTTTTTACGAGGCGACCAGCCATTTGCGTCCCGCGCACGTCACGCCATAGGCGGGAACGTTTGCAGTGGGCACGTCAATATGTCCACTGGACACGTGATCAATGTAGGGCTGTGCTCTTTACGGATGAGTCCAGGTTTAGCCTCCAAAGTGATAGTAGGCGTGTTTTGATTTGGAGAGAACCTCGAACTCGTTTTCATCCATCACACATCCGAGATAGCGATGCATACGGATCAGGCAGTGTCTGTGTTTGGGTTGGTATCTCTTTGGGTGGACGCACAGACCTCCATGTCTTTCCCCGTGGATATGTGAATGCTCACACCTTAGAGATGACATCCTTGATGCTTATGTGTGCCCTTATGCCGAGGCAATAGGTGATGCTTTCGTGCTACAGGACGATAACGCGAGACCGCACAGGGCTCGCATCTTGGATGCTTATCTTGAGCAGGAAACAATTCAGCGCATGGAATGGCCAGCTCGATCAACGGACCTGAATCCCATCGAGCATGTTTGGAACGCTTTAGGACGACGTGTAGCTGCTCTCAATCCTCCTCCTAGGATCCCAGCCACGTTTTCAACTGCTTTGCAAGAGAAATGGCTCTCACTTCCCACCGAACTGATAGACCGCATAATTGACAACATCACACATCGCTGTATGTGCTGTATTGCTTCTCGGGGGAATCATACGCCATATTAAAGGTACTTTTCCTATACCAAACAGACATATCCGATTTTTTCATTGTATACATATGCTAGTTTCTATAACACCATAATTGTCTGGCGATTTCTTTTTATGTTATTTTATACCTACCTATGTGTTGTATAATGTGTATAAGTTTCATTAAATTCTACGCGTAACTTTTTGAGTAATCGCTATTTTTGTGATTTTTCCTTAATTTATATATATATATATATATATATATATATATATATATATATATATATATACAGTTGGCTCTCTGTTTAACGACTTTCAAGGGACCGTGAAAAATCGTCCTTAAATAGAGATCGCCCTTAAACAGAATTTTTGAAAAATTAACATTTCCCATAACGTCGGAGGGGCCGGGACTGGGAAATTTCGTCTTTAAATAGAGATCGTCGTTAAACAGAGAGCCAACTGTATATATATATCAGGAAGGCTTAAGAAGTATATATTGAAAAATCCAACTATAACTCTGTACGTCAGAGGTAAACTATCATAAGTGAATTTTCTTCATTTTCGATATTTTTATTTAAATGACTCCTTTTGGATGGAGCTTCTTGAAGGAAAACTGTCATATATGCAAAATAAGATGGTGGATTAAATATGGACTTATAAACTATCACATATGGGTTAAGTATGGACTTATCAGGACTTACATATGTGATAGTTTATGAGAAGTAAACCATCACAAAGCTGTCCTGAAAAGTTCTCCTGAAAAATTGGATTTTTGCACATATGATAGTTTACCTCTGACGTTCAGAACTAATAAATTGTAAAGAATTCAACAGAAAAATAAGATAGTATATAACAGGAAGAAGGCATTGACATCCAGACTGAATAAACAGAAATCCTGCACTTAGAGCTAAACGCACCGTAAATGCAAGATTCTGTAGCAGTAATAGAACATATAAAAACTAAACCATATAACGAAGCAACCGACCGGTTTCTTCATCAGGAGGCCTAACTGAATCAGTTACCTCAAGGGGGAACTTTCTGAATAGGATGCAGGTCTAGCCAAAAGACATCCCAAGGCCCCGAGATCCCGACATGGAAAGAGATAGTCAAATCAATAGAAAATACAATCCTAAAAAGAACACAAATAGAACAGAAATACAATAGCATACTCACCCTACCCCCTATAAATTGTGAAGTGACAGTTGTAAAGAAGAGTCAGCAATTAAACCTTAAGAATTGCAACACTGCAGTATAGCTACAGCGCCACACCCAATTGAAATACAAAGTAATAAGTATTGAAAGAAAAAGTGAAACCAGAAGACCCTACCTTAATTGTCCTTAAAATACACCCGAGTCTAAATACCATTTTTTAAATAATTTTAGGTTACCAAAGTTTTTAGGGAAATTATTCTTGCGTAGGTTTTCCTCGAAATTATTACACGTCTCCAAAAAATCATCACTGTTATTGCAAATGTTTTTTATTCTATATAGTTGTGAGTGAAAGATATTATAATAAATTTTATAGTTTAAATTGCTATGGAAATTAGTGACCGTAATAACCTCAAAGTTGAATCATATATCCCGATTTTTATTCCGTATCTTGAATTTTAATTTTAATATCCAAATATGCTGCGTAATGATTATCTTCATTGATTTTATTTAAAGTTAATTCCTTTGGGTAGATTTGATTTAGAAATTTCAAATCGTTACAGTTGAAAATTATCAGGTCATCGAAAACCCGGAAACGTTATTTAAGTTAAGAAATTTAGTTTCGTAAGTATCTAAGAAAATTTTTGCAAAGGCTCTGGAAAAACTATTACCTATTGGTATACCCTTTATCTGTTTAAAAAAAAACCCATGCCGTTAATGAGGTAGTTTTCAAAAATATTAAATTTACGTAGATCAATCCAATCGTATTTTGAGATTAAAGTACTACCCAAGTAGGAATCATCCATTTCTGAACAGATATTCATTAAGTTGTCACGGGGAATATTAGCAAATAGGTTTACAAAACCATACGTGTGTATATTTTCTACATTCTCACTCTTTAAATATTGTAAAACTTCCAGGTTATTATTTATAATAAAGCTATTTTCGGTAACTTTGATTTTGTTTAGAATTGTTCTTAAAAAATTAATTTTTTTTTTACGAAACTTGGTGTTATAATAGTTTGTACTACACGTAACGAACCTGAATTTTACTGATACTTTATGGAAGATGGATGATACTCTTATGGTGGGAAATAGGTATGGGTATTTTAGGCTAGTATTCTTAAACTTAATTTTTTTGTTAAAAGCTAAGATTCTGTTATCTATTTCTTTCTTGGTTAAGTTAATTTTTTGATAGGTATTATTAGAGCTGTATTCTGGATTTGCTTAAATCTTTACACATGAAACCGAAGTTATTGGCAGCCTCACCGACAACAGTTATTATTAACTTATTTTTTAACTCTTTAATTTTATTGTGTAAACCTTTGTTTTGAAAGAAACCCTGCTTGCTTTTTATATTATGCTCTTGGTAATTCCTTTTAATTCCCCGTATAATAGGAACCTTCCACATCTGGAAACCTTCGATAGGCCAATTGTACTTTCTGGCTAACTTTACGATGACATAATCTAAATCTTTATTGATGGAACTTATAATTCGCTTTAAGCTAACCTTATTTCTTACCCTAAATTTTGAGCCCTTTTTTAAAAGTTCTTTTAACTTAATATCTTTAACAATATTTAAATCCCCAGTTACAATATGTCCCAAAGCTGTATTAACAAAGATGTTAAACTCCTCAAGATGACAAATGCAATCAGTATTAGAAATATTACCTAAGTTATGACTGTAAAAGTTGTAGTTACAAATAAGGTCCCTTAAAATTATTAGTTTTATAAAACGGGAAGAAAGTTTAATTGAAGATAAATAATTTTTAACTGACCACCTTAAGCCTGAATTTTTTTCATTAAACAAATAATGTTTAAATTTTTTAATGTTGTTAAAATCAATAAAAAATAATTTTTATAATTTCAATAATTTTTTCAATAATTTTTTTGCAAGAGTTCGAGTGCCAATTTTGTTTTTGAATTATTACTACCCCTTCCTCTTTTACCCCTGTAATTAGAATGATTATTATTAATTTGTTCAAAAACCATAATTTTTTTATAAACACAGCTAGCATCCAAATCCACAGGCCCTTCCCCATTTAGTTTACTGTTTAAACCGCATGGGAATAATGGTTTTAGGTTACAAATATATAAATTATCGAAATCCAACCTATTATTTAAATCATTAACTTCTTTTATAATACACAATTTAGCCTGCTTGAAGTTGTGTACCTGGAAATGCAGAAGTTCAATGTCTAGTGAGGTTTCATCTTTAAAATTCCTGATTGCTGACGTATGGCTATTAATTTTTTATTAAATTCAATTTCCTTTTGCCCGATACGACACAAATTACAATCTTGACATTCTCTAATATAAATTAAACCCTTACACTTACAAAAAATATTTTTATTGTTAGAATTAATTTCTATTTGAAAACTCCAACTGTAGAGTCGAACGGCCTCGAAACTTCTCAAAAATTGAGGAATTAATGTTGAAATTATTAGTGAATGAATCTCTACTGCAATATCGATAAAAGTATAAGAGATAATCATATAAAGATGTTTGGATCTAAAAAAGAAAACTCTTTATCAGTTCTGTCATTTGGATTGCAGAGAAATGAGATTGTAGTATTTTTTTTGCGGGGAATCTTATCTCTATGTGGGAGAAATTCTGATTACACCGTCGCAATACAGCGAAAGTTAAAAGATTGTACATGTTGGAAACGGTGATAGGTAGATAACGTGAGGCAATGCTCATCCCATATTTTATGGTCGAGCTGAAAAGCCAGTGTCTATCCCGCTTGATGACTGAGGTTTGGCTCTAGTTTACCGTCATGACTGACGCTAGGAGTAAATAAAGGGAGGAAGGTTTTAGAGCTAAGTCTTTACACCAGGATAGATAAATATGAAACCCGGACATTCAAAAGATCGGGAAAGATGTTAGAAATCTGATGAAACTATTTTCGAGATAGTAAAACTAACGATAACGGGTTTGAAATACCTGTCATAACTGAAAAAAATAAACATACATGAGTTAATGAATCATGTTGGTGCGGGGGAGGGGGGGGGGGGTAGAAGGGCACTCTCTAGATGAGTTGTTGTAGTACAGCGTTTCTCAACCTTTTTGTAACCTTTACCCCTTGGTAAAATTTTTTCACTGATTCTGTACCCCAGGGTACAATCAGTGGAAAAAATAAACATACAAACATAGATATTACGCAAATCAGAGTGTGTTTAAATCATTTTAATTAAATCCACAAGAGAAAAATAACTGAAAAAATGTTATAGGAGTTCTTTTTTCAAAAAAGTTGAAAATAGAAAATTGAAATAGGCGAATCAATTCGTTTTTCACTCGGTTTAGGGAGTGGAGGGGGAAGTGACTTAAAATGAAATCAACTCTGCTCAAATGTCCACAATTTATCTTCCTTCGGTTACAGAACGTTCTTCTCTGCTAGAGTTTTGTGATAATTCTAGAAAAGAAAAAATTCGGATTATTTTTATTATTACAGGAAACTGGTTTTTTCGCCATTACTAAAAAATGTCCGCATACCCCTGAAGATTCCAGCACGAAACTCAAGGGGTATGCGTGCTACAGGTTAAGAACCACTGTTGTAGCATGTTGATCATAAAAAAAGTATATGAGATGGGATGAGCTTAACTTCTTATGTATAAGAAACTGTGAAGATATATCGCTGACGGGGTAAAATTTGACGTACTATCCAAGAAATGAAGGGATGGAAGGAAAAAAAAAAAAATTTTAAAATTTTAGCTTAGGCACAGATCGGAATTAACTTGAATATATTGTTCTAAAAAAATGAATTACAAAATATTTTTTTAAACTTTTGTCATCATCGATTCATTTTTTTCTCACATACCCTCTAATCATCGAATCAAATGTGTACGTCTATTAGATCTGTATGAGGGGATGAAATGTAAAGTTTAAATCAGATGGGCTTTACATACGAGGCGTATCCACAAAAGTAGGAACCGATTGTGTTTAAAAAAAATAGGAAGAAGTTTCCAAAATATTTCTATTTCCAAATGTTAAAACGTATATTACACTACTTTTCTACGTAGTTTCCATATTTATTGAGGCATTTGTCGTATTGTGAGACTAGCTTTTTTATACCTTCGTCGAAGAAACTCACCGCCAACCTATTCAGTCACTCTTCCTTCACATCTTTTGTTTCTTGATCACTCTGTAGATTCTGACCGGCCAAAAATCTCTTCAGGTGGAGAAACAAATGATAATCGCTAAGAGCTAGGTCGGGACTATAATATAAGGCGTTGTTCCAAAATTTCGCAACCAAACTATTCAAGCAATGCATGTGTACGGACGGCGGTGTACTGCCGCTCGTTGTCATGCAAGAGGCAAACTTCAGCAGTCAGTAACCTACACCGTCGAATCTGAAAATGCTCGACGCAGCTTCTTAAGAGTTTCACAGTACGATGCAGCCTTTATAGTCGTACCTTAATAGTCTTACCTTACCACTTATTGTTGTACAACACGAACATTTTTTGTGTTCAAAAATCTTATTACTAACCGCAACTCACAGCTGGCGGCATATTCGATTTTAATGTCCATTTTAAACTGACACAACAAATCGAGACAACTTTATAGAAGAATGTAATTTACACCAAATGAAGCACCAGACATTCAGGAACCAAATGCCGGCGTCGTCGTTACCATGACGTGACATGCGCATGATCTATAATCCACAAATTAAGCTTCCCGGAAGGTCGGTCCTTAAGCAATGTTTAGCCTGAAGACCAGAAGCTGCGTAGCAAAACCTGCAAACTCAGCCGAGGGTTGATTTCCCCTGTTCGGTTATGTTTCATATGGGCCTGGGTGCCGGACGGACAGTACAGATCTGCCGACTAATTTGGGCAACCCGGTCCCTCAAGCGCATGATCTATAAGCAATCTGATCTCACTCTCTGGATGCACCTCGTATTTTGAATTCACCTCTGACAGTAGGTTTGTTGGAAAGTTTTTGCATTTGTCGCATCTTATGTGGGAACGAAAAAAGATCAAAATCGCATACAGATAGACCTCGGTTAAAGATAATCAAACTTTTTGTTCGGAAATAAAAAAAATAAAGGAATTTTATGTTTATAGCTTAAAATATCCGCTCACAAAATTTTGAGCTGTTGAATAAAAATAAATTTTTTGAAAATCTCTAGCCATATGAACAAGAACAGAGGGATATTGTCGTGAACCCTCACTTCTTCTCTCTCGGTTCACCTAGGTTCTTTTCTATGACGGCATGGGAACAATGAGGTAGTACAAGAATGAGTCGTTTCTGTACAAGACTAACATAAATTTATTTACAGATTTAAACAGTTTCACACTTAACATAAAAATTATAGAAGACTGGGCACTAGGTGTGCAAGTCTACAACATCTTACCAGACCTCTGCTGTACTATACTCTAATCTAGTTATAGACAACTCTGTTCTGCTTACAGAACAATTAATGCACCGGAGGCGAGACGAGCGTGCTATATCTAGCCAGGCCTCCTAACACTCTCTGAGACGCTCTCTCTGTCCCTATTCTAATCACAGAATAATTAACACACTAGAGGTGAGACGTGCCTGCTATATCTCGCCAGACTCTACAAGATCTCTACAAGAGACGCTCTCCTCTAACTCTATTCTAATCATAGAATAATTAACACACTAGAGGTGAGACGAGCCTGCTATATCTCGCCAGACTCTACAAGATCTCTACAAGAGACGCTCTCCTCTAACTCTATTCTAATCACAGAATAACTAACTAACCAGAGGTGAGACGAGCCTGCAATATCTCGCCAGACCTCCGATCCCTACTAGAGACGCGACCCTTCGGTCTCTTTCTTACTGACTGCCCGACGATCCCCTCCACCCACACATCCAATCCTCTGATTGGTAGAGGGGGGGGGGGAATCACGGGTCACAACATTTTCGCTTAAATCAGCGCTCCTAGTCAAACATTACACTACAAATATAATATAATTTTTTAGATATTTTTAAATGCCCTCTCAGATCAACATCCTTCCAAAATATAATTGAAAATCTTATGTCAGCCATTTGAACATTAATCATCTAAGTCTCATCCTTTTTTCACGCATGCAACATCCTTAATTTCCTTTGTTAACCGCTTCCAAGTAAGGTGGCCAACTGTTCGGAATAACTGATTTTCAGCTCTGCTCTGTCAGAGGCATCCCGCGGGACGCCATTCGTTATCATTTATCTCTCACTGTCGTATTCATATTTGATTCGCTCAGCTCAGTGTCAACCTGTGGAGAAAATTTTTTCAATGTTTGTTGAGTTGGATTTTGAGATTTTTCTTTTTAAACTGAACTCCGAAATAGAGAAAGTGTCTTTTTTTACTCGGGTATCTTTTTTATTATTTAAAAGAAACGCAAATAATATTTTAAAATTTAAATTATTTTGGTTTATTGTGTTTTAAAAGATTTTAAAATTTAAATTATACTGGTCTATTGTGTTTTAAACCTTCATAATTTCTTTGATGCACGAAATTTTTAAAATGAATAAAATAGGAGAGTACAAAATTTCTTTCACTATTACGGTGTACAATTAAGAAAATAAAATCTTTAAATTCAAGTCGATAATCACTGGAAATTTTTTTTCCGTAGGTTAAAAATGAGCTGAGCGAATCCAGTATGGCCACTACCTAGCAGCCAAGGCTAATGTGTACTAATTCTATTGGATTCGCTCACTACAGTGTTAACCTATGGAGAAAATTTGTCTATTATTTACAGCTACATAAATGCCGATTCTATTGGATTCGCTCACCACAATGTTAACCTATGTAGAAAATTGGCCTACTATTTACAGCTACACAAATTCTTATTCTATTGGATTCGCTCACCACAATGTTAACCTATGGAGAAAATTTGTCTACTATTTACAGCTACATAAATGCTGATAATACAATAAAAATGGTATTTTCAGATAGCTTGAAATTTTCTGCACCTTGCAACAGGATTCATTTTATAAATTTCATCCACCAAAGGAATTTATGAGCGTTCAAAACACACTATACCAAATTTTTCTCCCCGAATAATTTAAATTAAGAAATATTATTAGCATTTTTTTCAAACGAAAAATGCCTCAAAGTGTAAAATTTCTTTCTCTATTACGGAGTACATTTTTAAAATAAAATCTTTAAATCCAAGTCGGCAATCCTTGGGCACGTCTTTTCCATAGGTTAACATTGAGGTGAGCTAATCTAATAGGTTAGTACACATCATAGGCGTAGCGTCGAGGGGAGGGGAGGGGGGGGGGGCACGTGCCCCCAAACTTAACTTGAAATAAATTAAAATGTTAATAAAAGTTCAGTTAAAATCAGTAAATTGTAGAAAACTTTTATGAAAGTTAGTTTTTTCCTCTGTTTCAAACTGTGAAATTGAAGATTCCGATTATGTCTTTAGCCTTAACATAGTTTTTAACAATGATATGATCCATAACAAAAATTCGATACTATATTTTTTTTCTCATTTTATTTATATTATATTTATTTTTCTCATTATATAACTTTTGAATACTACTCAAACATCAGTTCTATTGTTATTCAATTAAAAAAAATCATAATATTTCATATTTCAAGGACCGCCGACAGTCAAGGCGTGAAGGAGGGCCCTAACTGAATTCAATGCGTGCCCCCCGAAAAGTTAGAAGCACGCTACGCCTATAGTACACATCAGCCTTAACGAAAAATGAATAATGCATACAATGGGTTGTGCTGAAATTTATCAAGTTGTTTAAACTAAATTATAAATTTTATGTAAGATAAATTTTCATTGTAGTTAATATATAGGGATACTGCTTAGATTTCCGAACAAAACAAAGATTTTAATAATTGAGACAATCCTAATTATCGACGTCTCAGTGTATGCGTACATAGTAATATACGTGAAACAGGTACATTGATATATAGGTTATTGTCGATTTTATTTCAAGAATTTATCTGCGTAATTTTAGGCTAATGATTATTTATATTGAAACGTTATTGTAAACTACTATATGTACGGTTGATTGCTTGATCTTGACCTCAGAGTGATTAAATATTTTACTTTTCTATCTTTTCTCATCCAATTAATTCTACCGTTCTGATTTAAAAACTAATATGTCAAGATATGCCAACTTATAAGAACGCGAAAGGAAATCCAACATAACTTATTATTACAACGTATTTTGAAATGTGTTGCATCTATAGAATAAAACCCGATTTTGTTGCTGTCTGGATCTTTTAAGATTGATGTCCCAATATTTTGTGATGGAAAGGTGGTCCCCCTTAATTACCATCCACCGGATAACAAGAATTTTCTAACATAGTTCCATTCCTTTTTACGATATGTTATTCCTTTTCTATGATCCAAACAAGCAATGCATATCCAGCTTTATGAATTTCATTTAGAACGAATGAATTTGTAAAGGCGGAGTAGTTCTGTATAATTTTCCTCGAGAGCATAATATCCCTTAATGTGTTTTTACCAGAATGTGTTAATCTCTCTACTAAGACGACTATTTAAGCGTTTCTCCACCCCTGTTTCTTTGACATATCTGTAATTATGTTTTTGTTTTGTTGTCTTCACCAGTCACCATACCTGACTTTCATTACCTAATTGACTGGCCCAGTGTTCTATGGTTACTGAGAGACTCATTTTAATCGAAAGTTGTGCACTTCTCGGTCCTACTAAGTCTATTGTGCCTTCGTTGATAGTATCACTTACAATGGAGTCAAGTAGAATTTAACAGGGAAAAAGGCGTATGGGTGGTATTCTGACTTAGTTATTTTCAGTTATTACTTACTTATTCATGAGTGGTCATTTAAAAGCACTCACTTTTCGGCAGGGTCAGAAGATCAGCCACTGGTGCTCAGACGACATGACCTCCCCTGCCCATCTCTTGGCTTGTTTGGGTTTTACAAAGGACGAGGTCCTTCTGGACCCTCTACTGTTTTTAGACTTTTTAGATATTTTTGGTTTCATGGAGATGTCCAGCCTTGCTAGACAATCTGGGATTAGTTAAAAAAAAAAAAAGTTATTTTGCGACCTCGACAACATTAATCGAAGATGTTCCTTCATATTGATAATTTCATATATGACAATCGAAGAATTTAAATTGCTCTGATAGTTATTAAGAAATTGCTTAGATTGCTGTACAAAAAAAAAAAAACTGTTTTCAAATTTAATACAAAATAGCAATATATTTTTTCATGCTTACAATTAAATTACATAGGGAAATAAAACGACAAAAACATTATTACTTGATAAGAATTGTAATTTCTAAGTTTACGTTTAATTTATGTTTCATATATTAATAATGAGATTTTATATGGTCAAAAGAAACATTTTTTTTTCTCAGATCTTTATGCTCGTCAAGGCCAGAGCGCCAAGGCAGCGTTCCCCTACGCCCTGCCCTGTATCTGCCTAGCTGAACTGAATTAAGGAGAGAAAAATGTACATTTTAATGTGTTGCGTAGAATAAGCTGGGCACTAGAAGGATCAGAGTCCGACTTCTGGCCTGGTGCCACCACAATTTAGACCGAGCACTCTCAGGGCGACATCTAGGAGGCTCGTACCTTCCTTCCACCCCTACAAACCTCACGGATGGATTTTCCGGCCTACAGATTTAACGTGGCCGTATCCAGCTTACACATACAGTGGCGCTTGTCGGGACTCGAACCGAGCATCATCAGTACTGAATCCCCACGCTATGTATATATATATATATATATATATTAATATTATAAATTATTAATTTATCTCAGTTCTTTCATTAAAGTGATAAACTCGATTTTAATTAAGGATTGCCACTTTATCTTAAATTAGTATGCTAATTGCTGATTTAATTTAGCAAATGTATGTTCCCTATATAACGAATTCCCACGCGCTAACGACTAGACTGCTCTTTCTCATGTATGTGTAAACAAACAAATATATATATATATATATATATATATATATATATATATATATATATATATATATATATATAATAAATTTGATAATCTCATTTTTTTATTAAAGTGATAAGTCCGATTTTAATTAAGGATGGCCTCTTTATCTTAAATTAGTATAATAATTGCTGATTTAATTTAGCTAATGTATGTTCCCTATCTTCATTCGTACAGCCATTTCTTTTCAAAATTCCGTTCATTATTTTAAATTGCCATGCTCTTAATTCGGGCAAATTCCTCACCGAGCGTATTCAACCAGGTTGTTCGGTAGAATTACAAATCAAGTGTCTGAACTAGACTGTATGTCTCTCCACTTTGGCGCCAGGTTCTAGGGACCAATATTAACTGGCTTTGTATGCCCAGTAACGTTTTTGCTATTCATCGGCTAGATCATACGGTTAGAAATCCATTTATAACCTGTAATCTTCACGTAGATTTTTCATTTTGCTGTGAATTCGCAGTGTTGTCAGATGCTAAATTGCGCTACGACAGTGGTTCTCGAACTTTTTAGACCCGCGGCTCCCTTGATCTACAGATAATTTCCGGCGGCGCCCTTACTATGAAACAACCATTGTACAGTAAAGAAAAATTTTAATTATATTTCTAACTAGATTACTTTTCACTCAATAGTCTATATATATAACATAGTTCCGTGATTGACTGACTGACTGACTGACTGACAGATAACGCGCAGACCAAACCACTGGACCTAAAGGGTTGAAATTTTGCATGGCGATTCTTCTTAGAGTGTAGGGGTGCACTAAGAAATATTTAAAAAAAATTCTTCTTAGATATTTTAAAATTAAATTTTTAAGGTGTTTTTGTAACTTTTTTAAAGTTTGCATGTAAAATAATAATTTGAGGGTTATAAAATTTATATCACGAGAAGGATCATAAAAATTCCTTTCAAATGAAATCTTTTTCAAATCTTTACCTTAATTTTCTAATTTTTGATGAATTTTTAAAGATTAATTTTTAGAATTTAATTTATAAAATGATGATCACGTGGTTTCTTTTTTTTTCTTCTTTTTTTTTTTTTTTACTTTAAATTAGTTTCGCGTCACGTGCATAACAACGAAATAAATTGACAAAAAAAAATATTAAAATACAGTAAAAGATAAAATTTAACCAGTAGACTAATGGAGATGGAAATTTTTTAAGTATTTAATGCAAATTAGTATGTTTTATGGATATTAAACATGTAAATTCATTGCATACATTGACCGTTGTATTTAATTTGAATATTTTCTTCTACATTATTTTGTGTATAAAAATATCCGTTACGATTTTTTCATAAATATATTTTTTTGTTTTGTTTGGCATTAACTGCATACGTTGACCATTGTATTTATTATATATATATATATATATATATATATATATATATATATATATATATATATATATATATATATATATATATATATAAGACAAAGTTGAAAGTGAAAAACCAGCATAAGCTCTATTACTACTTGCGGCTAGGAACTAAAAACATGAAAAGATAAGTATTAAAAAGGTTTTAGACAGAATCTCTTCATCAGCGGTGCCGATACTGTCTCAAAACCAATGAATTGTTTCTAGACAGTAAAAACCATTGTCAAAAACCATTGGTTTTTAGACAGTATCGGCACCGCTGATGAAGAGATGCTGTCTAAAACCTTTTTAATACTTATCTTTTCATGTTTTTAGTTCCTGACTGCAAGTAGTAATAGAGCTTATGCTGGTTTTTCACTTTCAACTTTGTCTTATCTATTTTCTTTCAAAAAAGTGCAGCATTCAGCGCCTTACTTGAAAAGTAATTTGTTTTAATGTCCTATACTAATATTGTTCTTTGTTATTTTAAATTTATGTTTTGGATTTTCAGCCTTATTTCAATTGATAAGGCTGATTGATCACACATACATCTTTGTTAATTTATATATATATATATATATATATATATATATATATATATATATATATATATATATATATATATATATATATATATAGATTGGTATTAATTGCATACATTGACCGTTGTATTTAATTTGGATGTACTCCGTAGCGAAGCACGGGTATTCAGTTAGTATAACTATAAATATGAAGTGGTAGAGGTAAAAAAATGAAGATAAAAAATTACAGTTTGTGTAAAGGGCTTTCTTAATAGCTGTATGGCATATGCCGAGACACGGCGCCGCAGCGTACACTTCGAGAACCCCTGTTCTAAGCGTTCTGCTCGTCGGAGCTTACTCTTCGATACTCTAAAATTTAAAGGCTTCGCTGTTGGAAGAAGTCTTAAAAAGCCCTTAAAAGGTCAGGTCCAACATCCCAATGAAAATCACAATAAAAGGAAGAGGAAGAACTGCATAGTAAGATTTGCGGACTGCCGTTATTGAATAGTGATTTGAAGTGTCAAAATTTTACCAACTCATTGTAAATTCGCTGATTTTGTAATTTTTGTTGGTGTGTGTGTGGGGAGTTTAGTCCCTATTCCTATGCGAACGGCTATGAGATCTTTTTTTAATTTTGAGATATGAGGGGAGACCTTGTTTGTACTATTTAACTGGAATGTCCTTTCTGAAAGCTGGATAACTCTCGGGGGCACTTTGATATTCGTACATTTTTTCAGACATCAATTATAGATATCATTTTTAATTCACAATTCTCATTTAAAATAACTGGAAAGATTTATTTTGATTGTATCTATATATATATAAATGAATGTTTGTTTGTTTGTTCGTATTTTATGTGCTTCTGACCGTTCATCCGATTGCGATGAAACTTGGTCAACTTATTGCTTGAACTTGCGCGAAGTTTATAGACTATTTTCATCCCGCTACGACGTTCCATTCCCGAATTATATTATAACAAGTTTGCGCGGTATCAACGGATATTTTTGTTCAAAGCCATTGTAACATTTCATTGTTGCCAATTAAATTATAACATTTCCGTAAAAATAAATAGACATGAATTAAAAACGTGATTTATTCATATATAGGCGCATGCAAGAATGAATTTGATGTATTATTTTCATATACGTTGCAACGCCGGAATATTTCTTTTAAAAATGAAAATATAAGGATGGAAAGTCATTCATTTTCAATGAATGTGTTATCTATCCATTTCATGAATTGAAACTATCCCAAGCTACCTGTTCAAACTCAAATATACTGAAGGACACGTTCACTTAGCTAGAAACACGTGCGTTTAGCCTTGACGCAATGATTTATATAACTGAAGTGACATTGAAACATAGCAGATGATTTAGTTTTGAGAAAGAATTACAATCATGAAATACGTGTATATTATAATTAAGAAAGTCTGAAAGTGGCATTGAAACGTAGCAGACGATTTAGTTTTGAGAAAGAATTCCGAGCATGAAATACGTGTATATACTTTTTCTATAATAATTATCAGATTTGCTGTGTTTTAATATTGAATGTGATCTCAATCCATTCAAACATTATTGATTCTTTTTCTATAATAATAAATCCATTCAAACGTTATTGACTAGCTGTAAATTACTGCTTTAAAATGCCCGAAAAGAGGAGAGCAACTTTTAATCCTGCAGAAGTAAGGGCAAAATGTCAAAGATTGTTGAGAAATGAGCAATGTGATGAAAAAAAAAAACAGAAGAGCGCGAAGCCAACAGAATTCGAAATGCAGTTAGACGAACACAAGAATCTGAAGAAAAACATTCCCAAGCGCGCGAAGACAACAGAATTCAAAATGCAGTTAGACGCACACAAGAATCTGAAGAAAAAACATTCATAAGAGCTCGAAGGCAACAGAATTCGAATTGTAGTGATCCGAAGCAGTGAGACTGATTAGACGCGTCGAACATACGATCGTCTTCGAGCTTCAACATCGAAAGGAGAGGAAAGAGATGAACAACGACAGCACCGACAAGAAACTAATGCTATTTGCTACCGCTGTAACGTCCTCGGTGGAAAATGAGACACACGAGAGACAATTATATTACACAGAGCTTGTATTAAACAAATAAAAATTTACAGTATGTACAATGCAGAGAGTCTAGGCTCCTCTGCATATGAGAGGTTCTATAGGAACCAAAATATCTTTTACAAGTCTCTACACAGAGATGTCTCTCTCCCGAAGTCACTAGGACTAGCCCGGGAGCCAAAGAGAGGATTTTCAGGCCTTAGATCCGCACAGAGCACATTCGGCCCTGCTTGTCGACGGAAAGAAAAACCTGAGGCTCAACACCAGCCACCTCTCTCTAGGGCAGACACCCACGCACTGCTCTCCTTTTGTTTTCAGCCAGCTGGCCGGGGGGGGGGGGGAGGGGGGGGCGCAGGAGCGACCAACGATGGTTTCTTGGAACCGGGCAGAATTCGTAAAGGGGTGGGCTTTTGCTTGGGTGGCCCTTTTTCCCCGAAAAGGGCCAAGACGTAACACCGCAAAAGAAATTTAGCGTAAACTTTAGAACATCATAACATGAGGCTAATCATTGAAAAAAAAATAACAGAAACTGAATCCCGAGCGAAGCCGGGTATTACATCTAGTTAAAAATAAAATAGTTCCGAATGAGCTAGGCACTACAAATCGGTATGCTTATAGTGACACACATCCTTAGGCTGTTACTGACTGTATACAAAATTTGATTTAAATTTCAAAACATGATGTTGGTGATGTATTATATTTTCCAGATGAAATGCTTAATTTTCTTTCTTTGTTGTAGGCCGAAACTTGTCGACGCCGAGGCATACAAGCCTCCACAGACCAGCTTTATCAGTATTGTGCCGATTCTCCTCGTCAGATTCTGCAGCTTACACTGCATCTTACGATTTTGAAACACTTACAGTGACCGCACCAGACGATCACATTCTGCACGTCCAGCTTAACAGACCTGAATGCTATAATGCAATGAATAAAATATTTTGGAGGTAAAAACGAAACCTGTCTTGTTTGATTATTTCGTAATGCGTTGCAACATCTGTTGATTATCGGTTCATAGCTTTATCAGCTGAAAGGAAAAATGTTATATTACATTTGTGAACGAGCAATTTACTGCCACGCGAGGAAATTCTGTCGGTTAACTCTGTGACGAAAGGGTTTATCAACAAGAGATATTTATCCAGGAATACATATACAGTCGGACCTCTATTTAACGAACCTCTATTTTGCGAACTTTTAATTGGAACCAAGAACATTTTGCGAATTTCTTCGTAAAATAAACTCCAAATAGCGAAGTGCATTCTCTATTTAACGAACTTTTTCTTCTAATCTAATATTTTTTTCTCCATATTTCTCAAAATATTTCTGAACATTTCAAACTTATTTTTTCTTTTAACACATTTAACATATTAACTTTCTTTTAACACATTCCGCCGCGGATTACAGTTTGTAGAAAATACGCCTGAAGGGGTTTTTGGTGCATTGCAAAGATGCGAGACGTATTATGAGAGAAAATACTTCTTCAAACAAAAAACTCAGACAAAATTAAGACTTTATCTGTCATTAAATTTAAGGACGCATGTGGAAATGTATGCTTAAAATAACTTGTTATAATAAATGCTATAATGTCATGAAAATTCATTCATTTTAATATAATTTTTTTTAAATTGAAAATACAGTGCATTCCCGGACAATGTTTTGTTTTATTCTTGTTTTCCTTGCAGGTTTCTGTTTGATGGGTAAGGTATATAAAACAAATAGACATTAATTTACAAAATAAAGGAGTGATTAATTACTTTTATTAATAATATTTAGTGTTTATGAATTTAAAATCTGTTTCGTGTAGTTTAAAGTATTTTAAAAGGTGAATCTCTATTTAACGAATTTTCCATATAACGAACATTTTTTCAGGTTTTAGCGACTTCGTTAAATAGTGGTCCGACTGTACTTTCGTCATGCTTAGTTAGGGTGATGTATAGTTACTTCCTTGTTGAGAAAAGGATTACTAATTTTACTAGGCGGGGACGTCATTATGATTATTTGTTAGAGATTTTCCTAATAATTGCATATCAGTATGAATTACGATGTCATTAGGGTATTAAGAAATTGAAACCACCATGTGTAGTGTGATACCCAGTGAGAAGTATGAAAAAATTTCAAATAAAATTTCTTTTGTGGAGGAAAATCTAAGTGGTGTGTGTAGTTATAGAGCACACTGGTGCGGAGATTATTGATTTTCTTAAATAGGTGACATTTTATTTCGTAAAATAGAGAGAAAATAAAGTAGATTTAACACATCAGAAGTTGTACGCATGTCTCATAATATTTTCGAAAAATGTGATTGGTTTTTTTGCCAAACATTTATGAAATAACCTCGATTTAACGAATCCTTAGATTTGATAAATATTTTTATTGGAATTCGTTAAATTGAGGTTCAATTGAATTTTTTTTCTTCGCCCTCATTTTTCTCTAAAACGAATTTATTATAATAATAGAAATAATTAATTTTATTTTAGCTATTAAATTTTATCATAATTTTATAATGTTATATAAATTATGTTGAACTTCAGATAATTCGAGGGCGTATTATCCGGGGATCACAAAAGAAAAACTATGTGAAAAATTCCCGAAACATTGCCAACATAGCTCCTAAACAAAGGAATATAGCTTATATTATCCTGAGGCAAAACTGAGAGCGTATTCACCTTTTATTATTAGTTTAATCAAGGGTTTTTTAAAGCTCAATGTTTCATTTAATTTCACGCATCTAAGTAGCTTTTTTCCCGGTATTTTAGGACTAGCCGTGTTTTCAAGTTCTACAAACATTTACTGGCATGTAAGTGGAGTGGTTTCTAGAGTAGTGGTTTTTAGAGTAGTGGTTTCTAATCTTTTGTTGTTCAGGGACCATTTCTCTAAAAAAGAAAAAGAATTGTCGGGGACCATTTCCCAATCAATCCTTTTAGAGGCAAAAAAAGGTTTTATTTTCTGAACAAACTATTTGTGATAAACAACGTTAGTAAAAAGTTTCAAATAAGCTTAATAACAAATTTAACGTAAAAGAAAACGTAATAGCAAACATCAAAGCCTATGAAAACTTAAAATTTAACGAGATTTTTCAGCTTTCATTTGCTTTACTAGCTGTAAAATTGCTGCGAAATGGTTGTGATGCAGCGAGTCCGCGCTACAGAAAATGTATTAGAAATTTTTAAGCAGAATATGGATTTTTTTCTTTCTCAAAACGTCAGAAAGCGGAAGAAATTCAGGAATTTTTTAAATTCGAACAATTTTTTTTCCTCCCAGTTTTAAAAAATTGTTTAAATTCGCGATCGTTTTGAAACGATGAAATCAATTTTTTTTTTCTTATCACTCCTGACTCTCGTGGACCACTACTTGGGTTCTCTTGTACCACCGGTTAGGAACCACTGCTTCAGAATTAGCAAAGGAAAGAAACAATTAATAAAGGATACATTTTTTGCTCTCTTTCGATGCGTATAATAATTGTTATGTGTGTTGTCGTACATTTTATTGTTAATATAAAAAATTAACATGTTGTCTTTTCTTTTTTTTTTTTTCTATTGCAGAGAAATGCTGGATTGTTTCAGGAAGATTCGTGATGATAGATACTGCAGGGCTGTTATTATTTCTGGTTCCGGACAACTCTTCTCTGCTGGTATAGCCATTAGTTTTCAAACAGCGTGAACACTGAAAATACAAAACTTGAAAAAAAAGCATAAAATTAATTAATTAGTTGATACTAATAAAATTAAACTGACCAAAAAAATTAATATTACTAATATATATATATATATATATATATATATATATATATATATATATATATATATATATAAGGCAAAGTCTGTGTGTGTGTGACCGAGTTTTTGTCTGCTCGCGGCACGGCGCAAACACGGCAGGTCGGACAGTCTTGAGATTCGACACGAAGATGCCCCCCGAGGTCACATTATGCACCTCGAAGCCCTTTTTTCGATTTTTTAATTAGATTTTCCGTAATTAAATATTTAGTCGCGATTTGGAGCTCCCGGACGAGTAAAATCTCCGTAAATCCTAACGTATCCGTCCAAGAATTTTTTTTTTCGGACGAGCCTATACGGGAAAGATGACACTATACGGAAATCACAATTAAAATTGTCTGTCTTAATTTATCGATTAATTGTGATTTTTTTTCGATCGCCTGTACGCACCCGTTTTTCGGGAAAAAACGCGAATTTGGCCGCGACCCTTTTTTCCAAATTGTCGAATCGATACGTAAATGTTGTTACATTTTTACGAAATTTTTATCTCAGAGACCCTAGACATCACAGTTTCGAAAGCCAGAATCAAAATTAATTTACAAATTGTAGTTATTTTTTAATAATTTATTTTATGATTCGGAAACTCTTGCGAGAAATCTCATTTTGGAGATTTCGTTCTTCATTTCCGGACGAAGGTAAAGCGGGGGAAAATGGGCGTGTCTTTTTCGACGTCAAGCACGTGATGTGTTGGGGCGTTTGTTTTCTATGAGGGATTGGGTGGTTAAAGGAAATCGATTACTATTGCAGTGATAATCGATTAAAAAATCGCATTTAGTAATGCCGTATTTTTTTTGGCCAACACTTAGTTAATATCATATAATTTGTGGTGTGTTTGTGGAAAAAATCTATGAAGATTTCAAAGAATTTCAGCACAATAAACATCTTAATACGTTTTTCGTCTCGCTAACTGTTGTGGAAAGTTTTAAGTAATCCTATGTCAAAAATTTTGCCTAAATGTGCCAGAAAGGATTAAATTTATATGGATAAAATAATGTATCGTGGTGAGGAAAAGGATGACAGCGACGCCCATTAACAAAGGGTTAAGGCTACTAAAAAATTGGTAATTACATTACCCGAGCAACGCCGGGACGGGTACAGCTAGTATATATATATAGTGAAACTTCTGTAGCCGGCTACCCCTCAAACGGCCACTTTTTTCGGAACCATAACTGGCTGCCATAGAGATATATATATGTTTGTTTGTTTGTTTGTGTGTGTTTGTGTTTGTGTTTATTTATTTATTTATTTATTTATTTTGTCATGCATTCTTCCTTTCCTTATTTATTTTTACATAAAAATTGCGAAACTAAAACTGTGAAATTAATATTTCACGCTTGTCTGGAGACACGCGTCTACACGTTCATTACAATATATGTTTTGCACATAAAATAATGAATATGGATTAGTTACAATATATGCAATCCTAGCCCAGAACAAGGTTTGTATCCCTTCGATATAGTCATCTTCCATATTTATAACCTTCTACTACACATACGCTTTTTGTCGTTAGTACACGAGCGTCCTATTGCTGAGAGGGTATCATTTCTCAAACGAAAATGTCTTCCTTCTCGTGGTTTATTACTTTGTGCAATGAGGTCAAAGCTGCGGGGGCTCGCGTCGGCGGAATATGACGGATGTTCCAGCACCACCCACTGCCACTGAGATGACAAATTCCGCACCCAACTGGGTTGCATCAAGTGTTGCCTTTCGAAACAAATAATAGCATTTTTTCGGAAATGTGACTGCTCTCTCTTCACGACAGTGAGCGAGTGATTTAATAAAGTATGATCATGTTTCGAACTTTTGTTTTAAGGGGACTTAGTACTCTTAAGCACGTTAGGACTCTTAAGGCTGCTGTGTACCTTATTGGATTCACTCACCTCAATGTTAACCTATGGAGAAAATTTGTCCAAGGATTGCCGACTTGAATTTAAAGATTTTTTATTTTTTTTTAATTGTACATCTTGGGGTATTTTTCGGTTTTTTAAAATGCAATTAATATTTTAAAATTTAAATTATTCGGAGAAATATCTGGTTTAGTTTATTTTAAATGCTCACAAATTCCTTTGGTGGACGAAATTTAGAAAATGAATCCTGTTGCAAGGTGCAGAAAAGTTCAGGCTATCTGAAAATTCCGTTTTCATTGGATTTTCAGAATATATGTAGCTGTAAATAGTAGACAAATTTTCTCCATAGGTTAACATTGAGGTGAGCGAATCCAATAGTGTTAATACATATCAGCCTTAAGCTTGCCTCGTATAAGGTAGGGTTAGTAAACAAGGAATATAATATTTTAAAAGTTAATGCTGAGGCGAAGCATATTATAAAAAGACATTTAGTAAGACTAACACACAGCAGCGATCATAATACAAGCGAAGCGCTCTAATGGCAACCAACTACTACTGTTGCCACTCATCTTGTAGTAATGTTACAATAAAGATAAGAAAAAACTAGGTTTTTTTTTTAAGTAATGCGATTTGATATAAAAATGGACCTTACACTCGTGCTACACGTGCAAAAAACGGCATTGGACTGCCGTGCTCTTTGGCAACATAGAACCCGTTTTGTTACTTTTTTATATTAACCCCGACCACAATTTTTATTTATGCATGTCTTAAAACAAAAAATATTCTCCGAGGAACTCTCTCACTCATACTAAGGGTTTTTTTAAAGTTTTTTTTTCATTAATGAAATGAGACAAAAGGCCTGCTCAGTTGTACAAAGTCCCAAAATAATTTTTTTTTTATGTATGAGTTGAGTGAAACTTCATTTTCTGTCTGGTAGTTGCCAGGATTTTAGGGAAAGAGTTTTTAACTCTTGACATGTAAAATGAACTTTTTTAATACAGCCGCAATAATTATATAATGAATACCTTTGGATGCGCCCAGTACCACAAGTAGGTGTTGTTAGCTATTTTTAGTCTTTTTTTTTTATGAAATTGACTTCTTTTAAGAAATTCTTCTCTTTCTGAGAGAAGAAAATGAAGTACGTTTATTTATGCGGTATCAACTAATTACGTTCATTCTAATATGGACAGTGTTCATTTAGGGCAGTGGTTCTCAACCTGAGTGATATTCAGGAGGAAGGGGGGGGGGGCGTCGAATCTAGGGATCATTCAAAGGGAGGGCTTAGGCATAAAAAGGTTTAGAATCATTGATTTAGGGCATTTTGTAAATGTAAACGTCTGAGCTTGAAAACTACACTGAAGTGCCACTGAATTAGGGATACCTACCTAGTAACGAGTTGGGTCTCCTCTGGCCTTGATAACTGCTGCCACGTGACGAGGAATAGATTCAACAAGTTTCTGGAAACGTTCCACGGGAATGGCTTGCCAAATATTGGCTAAAGCTGTCCATAATTCAGTAAGGTTCTTTGGTGCTGTGTGATGGCCTTTCACGCCTTGTTCCAAAACATCCCAAAGATGCTCAATAGGATTTAAGTCTGGGCTTCTAGGTGGCCAATTCATGACAGAGAAGTCAGAGGAATGCTCATCCAACCAGCCAAAAGCAAACCGGGACTTGTGAGAGGTACAGTTGTCTTGCTGGAAAACTCCATTACCGTGCGGATAACAGAACAGCATTAACGGATGGAGGTGATCACCCAGCAACTCTACGTACCGAATTGCATTGAGGGAGGTTGGTACACGCACCAAAGATCCCAAACTGTGCCATGAAAAAACACCCCAGACCATGATTGAGCCACCATGCCCTTGTACAGTTCCAGCCAGGCATGCAGGATCCATGGCTTCATGAGCCTGACGCCATATTCTCAGCCTCCCGTCGGCGTTAAGTAGTCGGAATCGAGACTCATCACTCCATGCTACTCGTTTCCAGTCCTCTACACTCCAGTCTCTGTGCTCTCTTGCCCAGGCAAGACGTGCAGCCCGATGGCGAGTATAAAGCAATGGTACTCTCGTAGGTCGACGGCTCCCGAAACCCATACGGTGAAGCGAGCGTTGCACAGTCCGTTTACTGACTGTACGACTGGCACCGTCATTAAACTGGGTGGTAATTTAAGCTAATGTTTGGCTTCGCTGGCTATGTACAATACGCCTGAGCCGTCTCTCTCCACGCACTGTCAAGGCTAATTGTCCTTTGCAGTTTGCCCGATCGCTAGTTTTTTTTTCCACCATCCATGTATTCTTGGTATACTCTTGACACTATCGACCTTGAAAATCCTAGCTGTCTGACGATTTCGGAAATTGAATGGCCCATGCGTCGCGCACCTACGATTTGTCCGCGATCGAAGGCGTCTAAATCAGGCAGTTTACCGATACTGGCAATTCCAACAACTAATTCAGAACAACCACAGTACGCGCTATATATGCAGTTACCACAGCGCCCTCACTTGCGCATACATGATGCGCAGCGCTACACAATTTGCATAGGCTTTGCTATCCCTAATTCAGTGGCACTTCAGTGTAGTTGAAAAATTTGTCATGTGCAACTTCTGACGCAAAGTTTTGCTTGAATGCTGATTATTTCAACTTACAACTTAAAATAATTCCGAAATCTCCTTTGGTATTAGTCCAAAGAAAATATATGGGTCATTAACGTCATCCCCATGATAGTTATTGTTTGTTCGAACCAGAAATTGACAATAGATAAGTTTCGGGTGCGCCGTAAAATGCTAAAATGAAGTTTTGCTTCAGAAAAATGAAGCTGAATGTTACAAAAAATCCCCCCCCCCTTCAATTTAAAGATTTAGAAAGAGTGAAACGTACGTATCTTTGCTATATAGATAGTTATAACGCACGAAATACAAATGCTTAATCAGTGAAACAGTATGCCTAGGCTTTACACAGCGTTTTAAGAAATTGCTAAAGGGCTGTTCGTTTCGGAATAATGCTATAATGCTTCCATTTTTTTCTGCCTCTATCAAGCATTTCAACCATTTATCTGCTAATAGTTGCTTCTGGGTGAAAGCTCTTAAACTCTTTTCTTTAAGGGATATGTTCAAAAACAGAACACCGAGAGAGGTCCTCGCTGGTCATAGCGAAATAGAGGACAGCATACCTTAGACCAGTGCTTCTTAAACTTTTTTCATCCATGACCCCTTTTTATCATCGAGATTTTTTGGCGATCCCAGGAAATAAGTATATTAAGATAAATATTTTCTCATAAATAATTTATTTCTTTGGTAAACCATATACATATGAAAAATAGCACTTTTGATACATGTTTCAAGTATGCAAAAATTAATGAAAGGAAATCACGTTTTAATGAGACGGATGTGGTTATTTTTTGTTGCATGACAAACTAAACCTTGGTGCAATATTTGACATTATATCAGAATTAAATTTTCGCGACCTCAAAATTTTGCTTTGCGACCCCATTTGGGGTCGCGACCCACAGTTCAAGAAACACTGCCTTAAACCAATTGTTTACTGCGCTATTTAGCATTTTAACCTTCCAGTAAAGATAAACATAACTGGTCGACAACATATGCCTCACGAGTGGAACACTGTTTTAAACGAGGGAAATATTACTGATATTTCTAAAAATATCATATGGTAAAGTTCCGTTTCATGCGAAACGAGAGTAGACGGAAGATGATTTTTTTTTCTTGAACGTCTTCTAAAATTTTGTTCAAGTTTTCCGATATTATATGAAACGCTTTCAAACTGACGATTTTTTTTTCTTTTACTTTATCTCCAGTAATTTTGTTTAAGAGATTTTAATTTCTCGAATCGCGTGTGTATCATGCCCCCTCACCCCGATTATATGTATATACAGTGAAACTTCTATAGCCCGCCACCCCTCTAAACGACCATATTTTGTTCAGAACCGATTAAAGATTCCTCAGAGCCAATGTTATATATTATATAATGCCAATGTTATTAAGGAAGAAACGTTTTTACGACTGCCACCGCACAAAATGGCGGCTTTCTATCTGAACCACTACTGGCCGCCATAGAGAAGTATATATATATATCATATATATATATATATATATATATATATATATATATATATATATATATATATATATATATATATATATATCATCACTGAATATCTAGTAATTTTGAGTGTAATGTCACTTTTATAATTTGATTTAATAAATTTATGTTAGGCAGTTTTTTTCCCGTTAAATAGTATGAAATTCATATCCTTACAGTTGTTTCACCTTTCTTCATTTATACTATTTAACTGCATAATTTTTTACATGTATCATATTTTTTACATGTATTCTTCTCTACTTCCGAAGGTTTGGATTATTCTGATATGCAAGATCTCACCTCCCAAGTGGCAGGCAAAGGCGATGTTGCAAGAAAAGCGAAGTTTTTGTTGTCGCTCATTGCCAAGTACCAAGAATCATTCAATGCAGTTGAGAATGTGAGTGTGAGAGTTTGGATTTCTAGAAATTCACAAAATATGCACTGAAACACGCTATTGGCTTGAGAGATTTTGAAAAGGAAATCTACTGCTAAAATTTTGTTAGAAACTCTGTGCAGATGTATTTTAAAGAGCTATTCTTATTCGCTTTATTGTAGCGATTTGGTTAATTGCCCAGTCTTTTGTTACGTCTGTCATTAAAGAACGACTGTCTTATTGTTAATATGGCGGTTTAAAAGGAATATTTTCCTACTTGTTTGTTACATAGAGGTTTTTTTTATTTTGATAAATTTGAAAATTTAGCATAAAAAGTAAATTCTGACATCCTCTCACTGTTTGATAGAAAATAATTTTTCTTAGAGAATAAAAGAAAAGAGAAAATAGTTAATTTATATTTGAAGTTAGTTATAATATATTTGAAGAAAATTTGTTAAAGATGGAAGTCATAATAATAATGTAAAAGTGAAAAATATTTTTCCCATTCTCTCAATCCCATTGACTCACAAAATGACGTTAATATTTAAATCAAAATTAAACTTTTTTTCTTACCAATTAAATTAGGCATAAGGTAGCGTAGTGGTAAATCGCGCGTCGGTTTTCGGTTCCGGGGTGCTCGGATCGAATCCCGACAAGCGCTTTTAAATACCTCCGTGTCGAAGCCGGATATGGGCATGTTAAATCTGTAAACCGGAAAGTCCCTCTATGAGGTTAGAGAGGGTGGGAGAGGATACGATGCCCCCAGATGTCACCCATGGGGATGCTCGGTCAAAATTGAGGTAGCACCTGGTTGAATCGGACATTACATTTAGTTGTTTGAGTTATTTAATATCTATAAGGGTATTTAAAGCATTTAGTTCGATTGTGGATTGAAGGGGCTTTTAACTTCATCTTTGTCCACAAGCACCTTGTAAGTGCATTACATTTAGTTATTTCAGTTATTTAAAAATTACCTGTTTGAAGCGTGGTTAAATAATGCTTTAGTCGTTTAAATTGAATCAGCATAAATGAGCTGCTGCTTTATTCAGACCTCAACTAACTTATCTCAAGAAGAAATTCTGTTAGTTGTTGATTTTCTGAAAAGCTTTGTATAAATATATCTAATTGGATTCCCATAAATAACTGGATCTATTGGAAAATTTATTGTTTGAAAATACATATAAATTTTAGAATTGTTGATATTCTATTAGAAAGTTTATGATATAAATAGATATGTCACCGAAAAGTTAAAATCCTGACTTACTTCAAAATAATTGTATTTCATTGTCATTTTGTGTAAGCAAGTGTATATTTTGGACAGCAGCATACACAATTCAGACATTTTATGTAGTTATATCTTAAATTTATAGCCTAAAAACATGGACCTTTTTTTAAAATGAAATAAATCCCTAATTTCAGAATGTCCTCAGTATATATGTTTCAATCTGGCTTTTTTTATTTGTTCTCTCTCTCTCTCTGTATATACATATATTTTATTTAATATATATGATTTAAATATTTCAGTGCCAAAAGCCTGTAATAGCAGCTATTCATGGAAAGTGTAGTGGAGGAGGAGTTGATCTGATTTGTGCTTGTGATATTCGATATTGCTCAGAAGATGCATTTTTTGAAATTGAGGTATTAATTTTACTATATTGGTTTAAATTGAAAAAAAATATGTAGATATTCAGTTTTCCATTCAATATCATTTTTGTTCATGAAAGTTATGTTATAAAAATCGGAGTGTAGATATCTGTTTCGAGCTGCATGTTGCTATAAGCTTTTTGTTTATAATGAAGATAAACCTAATATATTGCCTGGATTCCTGCATATTACTTTTTTTTCTTTCTAATCTTTAGTCTACTGTGAACTAACCCTGTTTGGATTTGCTCACCTCAATGTTAACCCATGGAGAAAACTTGTCCAAGGATTGCCGACTTGGATTTAAAGATTTTTTTTTTTTAATTGTACTCTGTAATAAGGAAAGAAATTTTACACCTTCAGGCATTTTTCATTTTAAAAAATGCAAATGATATTTAAAATTTCAATTATTCGGGGGGGGGGGGATCTGGTATAATGGGTTTTAAACACTCACAAATTCCTTTGGTGGACGAAATTTATAAAATGGATCCTTTTCCAAGGTGCAGAAAAGTTTAGGCTGTCTGAAAATACCATTTTTATTTTACTATTGGTATTTAAGCTGTAAATAGTAGACAAGTTTTTTCCATAAGTTAACATTTAGGTGAGCAAATCCAATAGGGTTAGTACTCCACAGCCTTAAGTTATAGTGATGGCATTCGCTTATGAGTATTGACTTCTGTCTTGTAAGTTGTATCTGTTCAATGTGTGGTTTATGCAGTTTAAATGCATAAATAGTAAAAAATAAAATTCCCTCTTTGGTTTTGGTGTCTGTTAATTTTCTGTCTTATAAAAACCTTTTAAATTAACTCCTTCATATTTATTCAGTAATGAAAGTATAATATAATGTGACTATTTAAAAGTAATATTTTTTTTAAAGTTTTCCTTGGAAATTTTTTTATTAACTGTGTAAATTATTACTATGCAATGTGCTAAATATGTATGTTGAAATTTCTTCATTACCTCTTTTTTAATAAATAAATAAATAAATTTCCATATTTTACTAATTCTTCAATAGGAAGTGGATGTCGGCATGGCTGCTGACATGGGCACTCTTCAAAGATTGCCGAAAATTGTTGGAAATGACAGTTTAGTGAGAGAATATGCTTTCAGCTGTGCTAAAATTGATCCTCAGGAAGCAAAGACAGTAAAGAACTTTCTTTAATATTTATCTTATTTACAAAAAGTTTTCACAAGGGAATTTTTATGAATTAGAAGCTAAGGCAGGATTAAAGAAGAAATTTATATTTTTTGGGGAAAATATACTTGAGTTTTGTGTTTGAATGAGTATAATAAGTATAATACTTATAATTCCTCTTCATGCATTTAAATGCAATAGGAACATATAATTAATGTTTGTTGAACACTTATCATTATAAATTTTTAAATTGTTAAAATGATTACTTATAAACCTTTTTTTTTTACTTATTAGAATAAGCTTAGTAGGTATAGATAAGAAACATTTTCAAACTATGTAAAAAGTACAATAGCAAGTGTGGAAAAAAAAAACATGCTTAATAAAAGTAGATAAAGGTAGACTCAAAATAGATCCAATAAAATGTTCTCATTAATTATTGTTTTATATTGATAGATTTGTAGAAATTGTGTTTGTAAGAATTTTTTTTCATTTCAGATTATTTACTTATTTATTTTTTAAAAAAATAAATCATAAACAAATATCACCATTTAATATCAGTTCACTCCAATCAGTACCTAGATTGAAGGAAACTGCAGTTGATGAAATTAGCTGTCATTTGCTCAGTGTGTGTCTCATCCATTTTATGTGTTTAAAATTATTTATTACTATTACCATTTTGTGTTGAGCTTAGCCTTCAAAAACAAATATAAATGAATACATTTATTAAATTCTGTATATGTGAATCAATTAATTTCTTATTAAGTATTTTGATATTGAAATAATTCTTGTAATGATTTCCAATTCAATTCTATTTATTTATTATTATTATATTTTACATACATTGCGTCTCCATATTACATGAACTATTTGAAACAGCTTATATTCCTTCAAATTTCTTTTAAAATTTTGTTAGTTAACCAAGTGTGTCCAGTTAATCACATGTTATGAGGCTTTTGATGAGTTACTGATTGCTTTTATTTTTGATGCATATGTTTGGTTTTTCAAATGATATATCAGAATGTATATAGTTCTGCAATCAGTAAAGATGTGAATAATTTAATAAATTTTGAAGTACACAGCAAATTTTATTGATTGGAATTTATGAGAGGTCTTTAAGAATGTTACTCTTCATAAGTAGCATGTATGCTTGTACATTGAATATTAATTCTAAAATAGATTTTTTTTTGTTATGTTTTACTTTTCTTATTAGATAGGTTTAGTTGGCCGAGTCTTTCCTACGAAAGAAGCTATGATGACATCTGCTTTGGGTTTAGCTAAAGTAATTGTATCTAAGAGCCCTGTAGCTATCCAGGGCACTAAAGTTGCCTTAAATTTCTCAAGAGACCACAGTGTAGCTGATGGACTGCAATTTATGGTGAGTATATAAATTAGTAAATTGCAATAATTATAATATAAAGTGATGGAGAAAAAATTGATTCTAAGTAAAAATTTAGATGTATGAAATAATTTAATTTGTCTAAGTATGTTGTGAGTAACAAAATTGATATTTTTATTTCAGACGTATTGGAACATGACTATGCTTCAGAGTGAAGATGTATTAAAAGCTGCTGAAGCTACTATCAATAAGTCTGATAAACCACCAAAATATTCAAAGCTATAATTATGAACATTCACTGAAGTTTTTTTTTTGTCTTTTTTGTGATTCCTGTAAAAGTATTTGTACTTATTTTTCTTAAACAAAAAATTCTGATTGCTAAATCTCAGATATTATAGCATTCAACACAGAATTTGATACTGTGGATAGTACATGTATATTTTAGGCTGATTTAATTTTTGGTCCTATGGTAATGTTCTGTTTTAGTTTTCTCTTCTGTTTTATTAACTGTGCTTGTATAATTAAAAAATATAACTTTTTCAGACTATCTAAATTCAAAGTTGGTTATTTTCTTTTTGTGATGTGTTTCATTAAATAATGTGTTCTCAAAATAAAACAACATTTGTATTTTGTATATTGGTTTTTAATTAAAATCTTTTAAAATGTCTTACTATTTATTTGCTATTAATTTGGGTCTCATTAATCCCACTTCAGCAATATTTCAATTAAAAATCCTGTCATTTAAATCAGTTTTCATCAATTTCATCCTATTTATTTACTAAATATTGCAGAATATGCAGTGGTATATCAACTGCATTTTGTAACTGAATTTGTCTACATTTAAATGTACATGCTTATGCATATTTTTAATGTTTTTACTCCTGATTGCAAATACTTAACAATGTTTATGCACAAGATAACTTGTGGCTCTTTTAAGTCACGCTAATATAACATATTAAATTAGTAAACCATTTCTTATTAGATTTTATTTTTAAAAGTATTTTATTACCCAAAAAGAATAATGAGTGGAGACAAGAAAATGAAAGTCTATTAATTTTACTCATTACAAAGTAGTCTTGTGACAGTTTAAAAACACTCATGGGCTAGAAGTTTCCAAAGTTCACCAAGTACATATTTTCTTATCAATTAAAATTCTTTAGGCTAGCCAGAAAATCAAAGCCAGGAATTACAGTTTTTAAGACAACCTTCCTGGTAATTACTTGTACATCACTAAGTCCAGTAATATAAGCATGGGGTATGGCATAGCTCTCTCCCGCCTTCTCCAGGAGCATAAAAATTGGAAAAAATAAGGGGTTGACCAAGTAAGTTTTCATCAACATTTCTGCAGAAATGAAATTTTTTTTCTTCAGAAATGGGAAAATTGAAAGGGATTCTGGTTGTGTCCCTGATTAAACCATTCATTATCTATTCTAAAGAGTATCCCAGCTTATTTAGTGTTAAAATTTTGTAAAACTATTTTTCAATAATTAGTGTAGAATCTCCTGATGTAAGCATATTTAGTTAACTAAAATTTTTCATATCCTTCCTAAGTAATATTTATAGGTGAATGATGGAGGTGGGAGAGTTGTCAGAGATGAAACATTGGGGGGGGGGGGGGATTATAAATATCATGGATTTGTTTGCTACATACTAAGTGTTGTTAAGAAGAGAAAGTACATTGAATATAAAAGCTTAAATCCTGACTAATTTATAGGGACAGCAACTCAGTGGCGCACCCAGGATTTTTTCTTGGGCGGCGGGGGCGAGATGAATGGATAAAAATATTTATAATGCATGGGGAGGGGAGCCGAGATGAACGGATAAAAATATTTATAATGCAAAATAAATATTCATAATGCAAGCTCTATTTCTTTGGGGGGGACAGGGCCCTTTCCACCCCCCTGGGTGCGCCACTGCAGCAACTAGTTTAGGATCAACAGGTGTCATACTCTGTCAGCATGAAGCATTAGATGCTATTGTCTCATGGAACAAACTTGCAAGGGACGAAATCGCATCACCAAACTTTGAGTGTTTTAATGCCAAGGTAGTTCAATCACTATTGTACCAACTGAACAACCTTGGCCATGTGAGGAAGTGCTACTTTCGACGGCTTTTCCTCGCACGTTTTAAAAGCTGAAATTATCAGTTAATAGTAGCGGTATCTCTGCATATTTGACTATATGATAATATTAGCGAGTTTCTGGAATACTGACGAATTGAAATTATTTGTTGAATTTTGAACTGCTTTCAGTTGTTTGCTTTTGCATTACTGCCTAAGATAATTATAAAATGAGCTTCAATAATATAGATTAAATTTTTATTGTGACGAATTGGAATTGATTTTCTTTTACAGATCTAGATACCTCATGATGTAACGTAGTTATATTAGCATTTGGAGCTGATCCCAAAGCTGTTAACAGGAATTTTTTTTATTATTATTTAAAATAAGAACTATAATTCTTTGATGCAATATATTCATTTTTTTTAAAGTCTAAAACTCATGCTTCATAAGCGTCAAGTTTTAGATACTTTCTGCCGTTTCTTTTTGTGTAGCCCCCCATTATGTTAAAACTGCTGTTTTTGAGAGCTATCTCAAACATTGGATAGAGAAAAGCCTGGTTGCTCCATCGTGAATTTAAAAAAAAAAAAAAAAAAATATTCATTGAAAGTTATTTTCTGGATTTCAACCAAGTTTTGATACTGGTGAAATTTATTTCAATTCTTTGGAAAGAATATTTTACACAAAATTTTGCACATTACTTAATCATGTTTAAATTTCTTTGAACTATTTCATGACTCTAAAAATGGCATAGTTTGTAAAGAATTTGCCGTGATTGTTTTTCCCTTTCCCTCCCAAAATTACGTGTCTTTCTATCGTTTTCTCCAGTCTTCATTTGGATTGAATATCCACCAAGTCTATCGTGTCTATTGATAAATATTCATGATTAAACCATGAAAGCATTCTAAAGTTTCAGAATGGCATGAACAATATTTACCAAGTCATATTTTTTAAATTTCAAGCATTTATTTTTAGATTCCTTTAAGATGTTCCTTCTGATTTTTTTTCTAAACAATCACAAATATTTAATAAATATTGTGTTATTCGAGTTCTATAAATTACACTATAAAAATAATTTGACTGCCTCAATAATCAGTTATATAGACATTTTTTTCCACTTTTATCTTAATATTTTAATTTTTTCTCAATCTTGGGAATCAATAAATGTACCCAGTGTATATCATACCCCGAAAAACTTTACAGTGAATAAAATGATAGGTTGCAGCTAAATGTTATTGATCACATCGTAAACAATTTTTCAGTTGATGGCCTACAAACGCAATGTTTGGGAGCCATTTTTCGATTCCTAGTCTTATCTAAAGGTAGTTATAAGTTGTAACGGTAGTAATAAAAATTACACATCTCCCAGGCTTACAAAAGTGGTCTTGTTCTCGTACCTGCATTTAAGCATTTCTGTTCAGCATATGTATGCAAGAGTGGACAATTTGATGGTTGATAAACACGAAATGTTTTAAAAATTTATGCCTTTCAAGGCCTTAAATGTTAGGAAAACCATGCTAATTATTATATATTTATTTTTAATGAACATTATAACAATGCCATGAAAAATAAATGGTTTTTTAATCGAAGTTTTCGTAAAAGAAATACAGTGATTAAGGTGTCAAATTTAAAACACCATATTTATAAATTTAAATAATAAAAATTCACTTTAAAACATCAGTGTACATACTAGACTGAACGTACATAAGAATTTTTAAATGGGTGCTCTCTAAGGGCCTGTTCACATAGGAGTCCGTTGCGTTACGTTAAGGAAAATATGATGTTGAGACGAAAATAAACCAATCAAAGGCGTTAAAAATTTCATTGCTAATCATTTGGAGGCCTATGATTGGTTAATTTTCGTCTCAACGTCATCTTTTCCTTAACGCAACGCAACGGACTCCTATGTGAACAGGCCCTCTGGCTGCTGTGAACGATCCCTACGGTATTCGCTCACCTTAATGTTAACCTATGGAGAAAATTTGTTCAAGGGTCGCCGACTTGGATTTAAAGACTTAATAATAATAATAATAATTGTACTCCGTAATAGAGAAAGTAATTTTACACCTTGAGGCATTTTTTGTTTTAAAAAATGGAAATGATGTTTTAAAATTTAAATTATTCGGGGGTAAAAATCGAGTATAGTGTGTTTTAAACGCTCATAAATTCCTTTGGTGGACGGCATTTACAAAATGAATCCTGTTGTAAGGTACAGAAAAGTTCAGACTATCTGAAAATACTATTTTTATTGGATTATCAGCATTTATGTAGCTGTAAATAGTAGACAAATTTTCTCCATAGTTTAACATTGAGGTGACCGAATCCAATAGGGTAAGTACACAGCAGCCTTAAATCAGCGTGCAAATGCAGAAACAGTGCTGACTGCAGTCTAATCGACAACCAGTGGTGGATGAAGCGCTCGGAGCCCCTCACACGCAGTTTAGTTTTAAGGCCCCCCTCTTTCTAAATACTAGTAACAAACATTAATCATTACTTAAGATTCCTCACGGTCGAAAAGGAAATTTTATTGCTAGTCATTAAGTAGTAAAACCTTGTACTACGCCGTTTGTCGTTAGACGAACGGTAAATTGTTCAGAGGAAGATGGTATGTTTGCTTGAGGTTCGCAGAATAGTTTTGAGAATGTCTCTCTTTTTGAAGCTGCTGAATTTCGGGGCCCGGAGCGCACGTTTCTAGCGCCTGTGCGTGCCACCACCTATACGAAAAAAAGAATACGGTCTGAGTGTTAGATCCTATAAATTACTGCGGTATATTTCACGAAACTAGCAATTAACGCGTGCAGACAAACATACACAGTGATCTGAGGAGAGATTGGACGCTGACCATTACAATTCAAAATTTTGATCATTTTTATTCAGTTTGGGAGAGGGATTTTCCTCAGGCTCTTGATTGTACGACATTTGGAAGCTGAGTGACCGCTCATGGTTTGGACCCCGGAGACATGTAATACGATGCATCAGGATTTTGACTCATCGGAGATTTCAGAGGTTTCTCAAAAATGTATATGTGAGAGAATTTTAGTTAATACAGATATTCTATATGTTTTGGAAAACGAAATATGATGAAAAATGAAGATGATGAAATACAGTGGCGTAGCGAGAGGGGGGGGGGGCAAGGGGGTCTATCATGTCCCGGGCGCCACTCGCAGAGGGGCGCCAAATGGTCCCCAAGACAAATAAGAGATTCCGTAAAATTTCAATTTTTATATGGGGGGGGGGGGGGCGCCAAAAAAGGTATCGTGCCCCGGGCGCGAGTTATGCTCGCTACGCCACTGATGAAATATAAAAATGATAACAGGGAGGGGTCAAACGTACTTGCATTGAAGTAAGTCCATGAATTTAAATAAATTATCTAGAGATCAGAAAAATAAATCAATCAGTTGAATGAGAGCTTAACACTTTGACATAACGTGCGCACAAAATAATGTAGAAGAAAATATTCAAATTAAATCTAATACAACATACTAAAGAATGTAGTACAGTTAAAATAGTACAGTTTGAGGAACATATTGTTCGAATTAACCTTTATTTTCGGTCATACCAATAACTTTAACTTTCAAATTCCTATTAATATGCAATAATAGCTGATTGGTTGAGACGTCAGCAAGATGTCTGATTGTTCTATATATATGGAAGTTACCATGTTTTTCTCTAGCTAGCTCGATGTATGTTCAACTGAAGTTTTGTTTGTTATACTTTTAACGACGAGATGTCTTCATCATTAAAGGACTTATTTTACTCTGTTTTTTTCCATTTAAGCCCCTTACAGTCAGACCAGCATGACAACAGGGTTATGGGCCATTAGCAGAGTTTTCAAGCGACTATATCTGTGCATAGTTACAGAACCAAGCAGTTCGAATGGGGCCGCTATTTTAAAAGTCTGTGATTCAACGTGAGCAGCTTATATCTACAATATGACTGAGCTGGATACAAACTTTTCGTTGGGTTTTCCGAAATTTAATTCTATGAACTATCAAGTTGGAAAATCTATATGAAAGTACTTTTGATTGACCGAGGTTCATGGGAATTCATTTGTGGTGAAGGAAAGCCGTATGCAAAAGACGCTTCTGAAAGGGATATGCGAGCGTACGAATGGCGGAAAGCACGTAGCTATACTACAATATTTCAAGGTGTTGAGGAGCAGTTCCAACCGCTGATAGCCGATACTGAAGATAGGAAAACAGCCTGGAATATCCTTAAGGAAAGCTTTGAACCTTCTACGAGAGCTCGTCTTGCTGGACTTCTAGACTACTTTTTGAATTAGTTTAATCCAGAAAAAGAGTATAGGTATTTTTTGCAAGAAAATATGTCAAAAAAAAGAAATTAATATGTGAAGCAGGTTTCATTTTACCTGACGTCCTGCGGATTATAACATTGTTCAAATGCTGTACCGGTTGGAAGATAAAGAATTTTACTACTACCAGAGTCGAAAAGGAATTAATTATAGAATATGGAAGAATTCAACAAAAGGTGAAAGACATGGGTCATGATATTGCTGATGCATATACAGCTACATCGACTAGTAGACATCAGAAAATACTCTTATAGAGGCAACCACAGTGGAACTGTCCTGGGCAACCGAAAGACTCCTATGATATGCGAGTACTGCCATAAGGACATGAAGTAAACAAATGTTTCCGTAAGAAAAGAGAAGCTGAGAGTTTACAAAAACCACCAAATCAATCCCGAGATCGAAAAGAGTGGACATTCTATAGTGAATCATCTCAAACCTGAACATGCGAAGAATTCAGCACACCAACATATGAGAAAGAACAGGATGAATGGCTCATTGATACAGCCGTGACATCCCATTTCTGCAAAGGAGCTGGTTTTCACCTTTCCGGAGCCTGACCCCTTTTAAAGTCCTTGTTGGTGATTTAAAAATAGTAAGTCTGATATATTAGGTATTGGAGACATATTTTATGTTAAATATAAATTCTAATTTATTAGAATTAAGTTAGCTAATGTGTTTTAGCACCAAATATGAGAAGAAATTTAATTAGTGGGGCAAATTTAGATATAGCTGGAATGACTGAAAAATTCGGGGGGGGGGTGATAAAATGATTGTGTATGATGATACTGGTGAATATCTCTTAACTGTACCTAGAGTTGATAGACTATATTTTGAAAGGTAATCCATACGTAAAGAAATATGATGCTGAAAAAGCATTTAATACTACTCTTTTTGATACTGTATTATATCATACAAGATATTGTCATATTAATATGCAATTGATAAAACATATGAGCGAAAATGGAAGTGTTAAAGGTATGGGAAGATTAAAAAGTAAAATTGAGTCTTGTGATACATGTAGAGTAACAAAATTTACTAGAGCTAGTTTTAGAACAAGTTATAATAGAACAAAAAATGTTTTAGAAAGAGTACACATGGATGTTTGGGGGGAAAAGCCCTGTAAAATCAATATTTTGCTGAATATTTTTTGTCGGTAATCGACGATTATTCGCGTAGTATTGAAGTATACACAAACATAAAAACGAGGTCTTTAATTGTTTTAAGCACTATTTGGCTAAATATGAAAGGCAACTAAGCGTTAAATTGAAAACTGTAAGAACTGACAACGGTTTAGAATTTTGTAATCGTGAATTCGAAAACTTAATGATATGGGGATAAAAGCTGAAAGATCCTCAGTTTACACTCCTGAACGACTTAATAGAACGGCAATTGAGGGTGTCCGAGCAATGTTGTACGATAGTGGTTTAAAACTAAGATTTTGGGCTGAAGCTTTACATTTTGCACATATAAAAAAAAAAAAATCGTAGTGAACATAAATTAAGGTAAAACCCCTTATGAAATTTTTACTGGTTTCAAACCGTCCGTAAAACATTTTAGAATTTTTGGCTCATTAGCCTATGTACATATTCCTAAAGTACAACGGAATAAATTACAAGCAAATTGTAAGTTAGGGATTCTTACAGGTTACGCAACTAAAACTAGGATATAGGGTTTGGATACCAAAGGAAAGGGCAGTTGAAACGATGCACGTCAAAATTGACGAGACCAAAAATAGAGTTAAGTCTGTTCGGAATAAGTAAAAATGGAAAATATATATTTGGAAATCGTGACAATGATATAAAATGCCCTTTTGAAAATGAATTGGATAACGAGACATGTAACAGAAATCTAAAATGTAAAGATACTGAAGTAGTTGCGTTAAACCCGATGAAAAACTAGAAAAAGTAAATGACTAATTCGAACTTAAACCCCTTAACATTGCAGAATGGAAAAGAATAGAACGACCAGGTAAATTAAGTAAAAGAATGTTATTATTCACCATATGATAACACTAGATTAGGATCGGATCGTCAAGCTAAATCATACTGTGATTTAAAAATCTGATTGAATTTGACGAAAGAAGTTCAATTTTAAAACTGTCGGGTAATACTTGTGTTGAAACCCCTTCTAGTATAACTGATAGTGAAGATGATAATTTAACCGATAATGTGTGTGAAGCCAACCTATCATTCTTATGATCAAGTAAACGATATATTTGAGGACGAGATATATTACATAGAAATACCAGAAAAATTATCACTGTGCACAACACCTTCCCGAGAATAGTGAATGGAATAAGGCTATGAAAGCTGAGCTAGAAATTATGAAGCAAAGAAATGTATAGGAAATAGTTGACAAGCCAACTAATGCCAAAGTGTTAAGTAATAGGTGGGTTTATACGGTTAAAACAGACGAACCGAAAAGTTTAAACAATTCAAAGCTAGACTCGTAGCACAAGGGTTTAAACAAGAACATGGGGTAGATTACACTGATATATTCTCACCCGTCGTTAATTTTTCTATCATTAGATTTTTGTTTATTTTATTAGTTTCAATATTATGTTGGGATTACGTTAAACTAGATGTAAAAGCAGCCTATTTATATGGCAAACTTAATGAAGTCATTTTTATGCAACAACCGCCTGGGTTTGAAATACCTAATCAGCCAAATAAAGCATGTTTGTTAAAGTCTATTTATGGATTACATCAGTCAGGTAGACAATGGAATTCAGAATTGGATAGTATTTTACAATCAATTGGTTTACAAAAGGTTAAGTGGTGCAATTGTGTATATAAAAGTTATAATGTAATATTACTAGTATATGTTGAAAATAGTTATTTTTTGTAAAACTAAAGATGATTTAACGAATTGTGTCAAGTTTATAGAAAGTAAACTTGATATCAAATATTTAGGAAGAGTTAAATATCTATTAGGCGTCAATTTTGAAAATTGTAATGGAAAAATTTACTTGCATCAAAAAACTTGCATTGATAATTTTCTAAAGAAGTTTTCTGAATTGCCTAAATGTTAACATAACTTATTAACTTATAACCCACTTTAAAAGGTAATTTAACACCAGATGTAAAGGATAATTCCATAATTGAGATTGATATAATGAAGAAATATCCTTATCGAACGTTAATAGGGTGTTTATGTTTTATTGCACCCTACATGCATTTACTATTATTTACTATTACCCTTTTATTGCATTTACTATTACCAGTCGCAGTAGACCAGACATAGCATATTCTGTAAATGTGATGGCACAATTTTCAAATTGCTATAACTATCAACATTGGACTATTGTTGCAGATTTAATGAATTATTGAACGAAAAATTTGCGAGACTTATGCTACAGCCAGCCGGCCGGCTTTGTCTCCACATATCGACACGAAGAGGAAAAACATAGATGGACAGACGCTAAACAAACTAGCACGGAGAACATAAGAAACAAACATCGTACATGATTGAAAGAAAACAGCGAGAAGGCCCTCCCGGGACCACAAAACAAACACGGGGATGATATACCACGAAGACACCATAAACCAACAACAACGAAAGACACAAACAAAACACAACACGTTGAGCGAAACCAAAGATTACCCCCAACCAAGGGAGCGAAACGTAAAACACACCAGGGCTACCAGCCCACGCCACGAACTCTTAGCCGAATTAATAACGAACTCATAAGGATTACCACTAATCTTAAGTGAATTAAATAAAGCACTACGCTGCACCCGGAACTTGGAGCAGTTTAGCAAAAAATGATCTGGCGTATCATTTTCATTACAAGTGTCGCACAGAGGGGAGCGAGCCATACTCAACTTATGCCAAAGATGGTTACATTGTATCGTTTTGGTACACCAGCGGGAAATCAGAACATCAATCTGGAGATGATAAATACACCTACGATGCGTTTGATTCTTAAGATTAATTGTGCCATACCGCTGACGATAGCTACTTCTATTCCATTCATCCTCACCAGCAGCATACATATCGCTTTTGTTCTTTCTTATGGTGTCTGCCGGGCTTACTACATTAAGTTGATCGGTAGTAAAAGGGCCATGTCTACACATCTCATCGGCCACCTCATTTGGATAGATGCCCCGATGCCCAGGGATCCAGACCACCCGAATGGATATGATTCTCTCAAGCGCATTAATTTTACTATGCAGCTGAAGGATGACCGCAGGGGACTTCGGATGTGCCTTTTGTAGCGCCGAGAGAACGGCAAGGCTATCCGAAGCAATTAAAACATGATCAACCTCCTGGTAAAAAATATCAATAGTCAGAACGATAGCGAGAGCTTCCACGGTAAAAATTGAATTCAAACGATGGGTTAACATGGCTTTCCCAGATTTAGTCGAGTGGTTAAAGGCCGCTTTCGCCACTTTATCGTCTTTCTTGGAGGCGTTAGTGGCAATCAAAATGCACTTTGGCTGGTAATTATTAACATACTCCGCCCATAAGGCCAAAATCACCAAGTTCGGGAGATCTTTATTTTGAAAGGGGCGACCCTGCGTAACAATCTCCACCTGATGAGAACGAAAGATGCTGCCAGGGTCCAGGGAAAAAATTGAGCCCAGACAGTACGTATCCAGGGTAATATTCATGGTATGCAGCAAACCAGGGATATTTGATGGGTTCCCCGATGTACACCTATGGAGGTTTCTGTAAAGCAAGGATTTGGTATGGAGTGACAATTGTTTAATGAGAAAACATTTATTAAGATGCTGAATACGGCACGTAATGCTGTTTTGATGAACCTCAGCCCGAAGCACCGGAATTGGCGTCCACCGGGGGAGACCAGTGGCCAGACGAAGAGCAATGGAGTATAGGGCTCTATGGTATTAGCATCTCTTTGAAATCTGGGAATACATGAACCTAGAATAGTCAAAAACACTGCGGATAACTGCATTGACGATTGGGATAAGAGTACGGCTTGTAGCGTTGAGTTTTATAAACCAAACCTTTTAACATGTTTAAACGGCGGTGAGTTTTTTCACGCAGATACTGAACCTGAGGCGCGATGGACATAGTTGACGACAGCACGCAACCCAGAATTTTGATATTCTTACTCCACGGAATAATAGGATGGCCAGCGATACGGCTTTCAGTACAAGGAAATCTACCCCTTGAAAAATTTATAGCTGTGCTCTTCGAGGGGGAGAGAGAGAACTTCCAATAATTACACCACTTCAGGATGTTATCAAGGGCGGTTTGCAAATCATTGCAAGCGGTAACAGGATCATCACCAATAGCATACACTAAAATGTCATCAACATAAGTCAGCACAGTTACCCTGGGCGGGGTCGTTTCAAAAATATGAAGCATATACATAGAGAACAGAAACGGGGACAGAACGCTGCCCTGTGGAATCCCAGACGTAACCTTTTGAGGGGGGGGGGAATGTGATTACGCCATTTCACCTTAATATTCCTATCCTGTAGCCACTTAGAAATCCATAATAAAACATTTCCACCAACACCAACGGAAGCTAGTTTGTAGATCAACCCGTCAATCGAAACGGAATCATACGCCTTTTTAATGTCTAGGTTTACGAGAAGAATATATTTTTTGTTCAGGCGAGTTTTCTGGATATCTAGGTACAGCTTGGCCAAGACAGTTTGGCTGTCCCTATTGGGGAGACAGCCACCGAGGCCGGGAGGAAAAACATTGGGGCTAATAGACCAGCGAGTGAGACGGTGGAGAATGCGTTCAAACATTTTACACCAAACCGTAGTAAGGGCAATCGGGCGATACGAAGTAATCAGAGTACTGGGCTTCTTGGGTTTCAGAATAGGAAGAATTATGGCATAGCTCCACTGACACGGGACACTTGCCGTACCAAGGATATTATTAAAAATACCAACAATCTTGCAAAGGTTATTGTGATCAATGTGCTTTATCAGCTTTGCCGAGATACCATCTTCCCCTGGAGTGGTGGGTCTAGTTACCTTGATCGCTAACTGGAGCTTCGGAGTAGCAATAGGGTTGTCTAACTCCCCCATCACATTGGTAAAAGCGTACAGAAGGGGAGGGTGATGCGAAGTAGGGTAAAAGTTCTGACCAAAAAGAACAGCTTGACGATGGGGGCAATTGATACAAATTCCCCGATAAAGCAGCGTCCCCTCAGAAGTCTGTAGAGTAGACTGCTTCTTAAGAATGCGATAGATCTGCATACTGTTTTGTATATTGCAGAGTTTGTTCCTAAAGCTCCGAATACTGCATTTTATGTGCCGACGTAAGAGACTTGACAATTTTTTATACTGTGACCAGTATTCACGAGAAAAAGTCCACTTAGCCAGCCGAAGATACTTTCTTTTCTGCCCCAAGATCCAAGAGCATCTCGAGTTCCACCACTGTGAGTAGGACGTCCCAGTAATCCTTTGAGAGTGATTATTATCAGAGATAGCCTGTTTACTCGATGACATAAGATCCGAGTATGAAAGTGTGTTATGACAATTCATGCTATTATTTAAATCGCAGCCAGCCCTGGTCCAGTTAGACCGAAGCCGAAAGGTAGTAGTAACACACTGAGCGTATGGACCATAAAGCTGTAAGAACATCGGACAATGATTCGAGTCGAAACTATCAGGGTGAATATAAATTTAACAAAAGGGAACAAGTTTGGAGAAATGATAGCAAGATCAAGTACAGAAGGTGAATTGTTAGCCATGAAACGGGTAGGGATGTCCCTGTTAACAATGCATAGATCATTACCAGCAACCCAGTCAAGAAACTGATTCACCGGGGCCAGGCCTTGACTGCCCCGGTTTAGTAAATTTAAATTTAGGCCCCCCCATGATAATAAAAGGTGGTTCAATACCATCAAGAAGAGAACTGAAAAAGCCAAAATCAAAGCTGCACCTGGGGTTATAAATATTTACAATGGTGAGAGGAGTATTACTGACCCATGATTTAACAGCAACGTATTCAATGAAAGGATGTTGTATGGGAAGAGAAAGGTCGATGGAAATAACATTACGCTGGATCGCGGTGAGGACGCCACCCTCAACGCTCCCAGGCATATCTCTACGATACAGAACTTTCTGATTAACAGCGAAGGAAAGAGCCGGAGGAAGAAAGGTTTCTTGAGTAAGCAAAACAGGAACATAAGGAAAAACCGGACACCGGAGCCAAGCGGCCCTGGCCCGAACACCACGAACGTTCCACGACACAATAGAAAAATAAGCCAGACCAAAAACAATAAAAAAACCCGGACAAACCAAAAAAGGCCGCCAGGCAGCCCACCCCCTTAAAGGGGAGGGGCTTCGGAAATGGCCCCCTCAAAACACAGGGACGGCCTAGGCGGAAGACAGGGACTATCAAGACCGGTGGTCCCGGAGTAATCCATCAAACCGAAGTCCCCACCAGTAGAGGACAGGGGAGATGGCATATCATCTTGTGACAGTCTCTGTTTTTTCTTTGTTTTCTCTCTTTTTTTGAAGAGCACCCGACTGCGTCGGAGGGAGAAATTTATGTAACATGTTCGTAAAAGATGATGTCATTATTTCAATGACCTTGTTGAAAGTTTCAACTTGAGTGCTTAAAAAAATTCTGGAGGGTTTCCTCAAACTTAGCCTTGAACCTTTCCATGATATTTTCCAAGTCCATGGTTACCTCCTGCAAATTAATCTTTTCTACCCTATAGCTGGGAGACGCTACCCCCGCATAGGAAGGTGCCTTCCTATTATTATTATTATTCTGCGCGTAACGACGCCGAGCTTCTGTGATCGTTAAGTGGTTAAGATATTTGAATTTATTTATTTCAGCTTACCGGATATATGCTCTACAACTTTTGCTAATTGCTTCATGGCCCTCGCCACAATTACTACATTTCACTCTATCAGCCTGGCATTGTTGAGTAGCATGTCCTTCTCCACACTTGTAGCATACCACAACATTTTTACATGCCCTAGTCGAATGTGAGAATTGGAAACAATTATTACACTGCCGAGGTCTATCTATAAAAGGCCGTATGCGTATTTCTTCAAACCACAAATGAACCTTGTCGGGGAGTTGTTGCCCAATTTTTGTTACCAGCATGGTTTTAAGCGGAACACGATTACCTCCCATCAGCTTCTGAAACCGACGGACTTCAAAATCCGGTATGCCGCTTTCTAACAGTTCATCCGCAACTTCATTACAGGTGACATTTAGCGGTATATCATATAACAGAAACTTTAACGTAAGTGTGTCCGGGTTTAATCTGGGCACAATTAGTACAGACAATATTTCATTAATTTTTAACAACTGGATGGCTGTGTTGTTATCCTCCGTGACACATACTACTTTTCCGTTACGCGTGGCCTTTAAGAAACTTAAATTTATCTTGGGAACCACGCAACTGACCAGTTCATCCTTCAATTTTTTTGGGTGTGAGGTAGGGATAGCTCCTGCAGGACTTTCAAGAAAAATTGTTAAAGTCCCCACACCTTGACCCAAAGCCTCATTCAAAAATTCATGCGGCTGGAGATAGCAGACCAGAAGTTGTCGTCAGCCGGCGACTCCTCCATACCAGAAAAGAAAAAAAAAAACCAGAGCCCACTTACCGCATACTCCGTGACCGGCAGCTGCAGAACCAACACCACAACCAAACCGAGGAAAACCCCCCAAAAACAACACGAAAAATCAGCAACTTGAAGCACTACGCAATACGGAAACCAACTCACAAACGGTACACGTGGAACGTCTATCAAAATACAGTGAATAAACAAGACAGAAAAAAGCTACAAGAAACGCAACCGACCGCCTGCCTTGCTACGAAATATCCTTATCGAACGTTAATAGGGTGTTTATCTTTTATTGCCAGTCGCAGTAGACCAGACATAGCATATGCTGTAAATGAATTGGCACAATTTTCAATAACTATCAACATTGGGACAAGAACAGGAACACACTGAAGAGATGGAGTACTCTATTCCATGGAATTATACTTCAAGACATCAGAGAAGGTACATAGCAATACACAGTTGAACGAAATGGCATAAGCTGATGATATGATGTTTTACAATAACGGCAACGGACAGCCCGGAGCTGCCGGGCCTTGAGTATCGAATACGGTTACACAATAATATAGTTGGAAGCAATACGCAGACAAAGGACAGAAGACGAGAGAGCGCGAGCCAGAAGGCAAGCGTGCAAAGGGAAGAAGGAAGCAACGAAAATCTCTGCTTAACGTTTTTATACCATTGGGGCGCTAGGAGCTTATAATTCGTTTAATTGGTTAGAATCGAACACATGAAGGTATGATTCAACGTCGCAACACTTTCCGAACAGGTGTGGCGTGGCGAGTTATACGCGTGACGCTGACTCATGTCTAAAAATAACTTTACTGCGCGTGCATTGACGAGAATAGAATAGTCTTTTATTTCGCTTTTGAAATAGGGGCTGTTCTTTATTGAGGATGAAAGAAATTTAGAATATGCGTTAGCTTTTCAAAGGCAATTAATAATGGTGGGGCGTTCTTATTACTTACACTTACACACACACACGCATACATACATATATATATATATATATATATATATATATATATATATATATATATATACACACACACACACACATACATAAATACATATATACATACATACACTGAAGTGCCACTGAATTAGGGATACCTACCTAGTAACGAGTTCGGCCTCCTCTGGCCTTGATAACGGCTGCCACACGACGAGGCATAGATTCAACAAGTTTCTGGAAACGTTCCACGGGAATGGCTTGCCAAATATTGGCTAAAGCTGTCCATAATTCAGTAAGGTTCTTTGGTGCTATGTGATGGCCTTTCACGCCTTGTTTCAAAACATCCCAAAGATGCTCAATAGGATTTAAGTCTGGGCTTCTAGGTGGCCAATTCATGACAGAAAAGTCAGAGGAATGCTCATCCAACCAGCCAGTAGCCAACCGGGACTTGTGAGAGGTACAGTTGTCTTGCTGGAAAACTCCATTACCGTGCGGATAACAGAACAGCATAAACGGATGGAGGTGATCACCCAGCAACCCTACGTACCGAATTGCATTGAGGGAGATTGGTACACGCACCAAAGATCCCAAACTGTGCCACTAAAAAACACCCCAGACCATGATTGAGCCACCATGCCCTTGTACAGTTCCAGCCAGGCATGCAGGATCCATGGCTTCATGAGCCTGACGCCATATTCTCAGCCTCCCGTCGGCGTTAAGTAGTCGGAATCGAGACTCATCACTCCATGCTACTCATTTACAGTCCTCTACACTCCAGTCTCTGTGCTCTCTTGCCCAGGCAAGACGTGCAGCCGGATGGCGAGTATTGAGCAATGGTACTCTCGTAGGTCGACGGTTCCCGAAACCCATACGGTGAAGCGAGCGTTGCACAGTCCGTTTACTGACTGTACGACTGGCACCGTCATTAAACTGGGTGGTAATTTGAGCTAATGTTTGGCTTCGCTGGCTACGTACAATACGCCTGAGCCGTCTCTCACCACGCACTGTCTAGGCTAATTGTTCTTTGCAGTTTGCCCGATCGCTAGTTTTTTTTTCACCATCCATGTATTCTTGGTATACTCTTGACACTATCGACCTTGAAAATCCTAGCTGTCTGATGATTTCGGAAATTGAATGGCCTATGCGTCGCGCACCTACGATTTGTCCGCGATCGAAGGCGTCTAAATCAGGCAGTTTACCCATACTGGCAATTCCAACAACTAATTCAGAACAACCACAGTACGCGCTATATATGCAGTTACCACAGCGCCCTCACTTGCGCATACATGATGCGCAGCGCTACACAATTTACATAGGCTTTGCTATCCCTAATTCAGTGGCACTTCAGTGCATAAAAGTTAAAGGGTGCCAGGGAAAAACGTTAGGAGTCACAAAATGGCTAAATGAGTTAAGTCAAAAGCCAATGAAAACTAAACTAGTTCTATTGATTGGCAAAAAACATGTCAATTGTGTCTCTTGACAAACTAAGTAATTTGTTTAAGCATATGGAAAAAGTAGACAATACAGCAGGTAAAAAAGTTTTTTAATCCTTCTGAAAAATGCTGTTTTTTTTACTGATTTTCTTTATCCCTTGAACCCCCCCCCCCACACACACATATATATATATATATATATATATATATATATATATATATATATATATATATATATATATATATATATATATATATATGGGTGTGATTGGTTCGGAAATCACACGTCCTACTTAAAAGCGATAAAACTTCTTTATTAAAAAAACGATTTTAGGATGCAATATGTCCAGGTGAAAAACTTGCGGTAAAAACTAGATAGGCTGTCACGTCAGACGTGCCCACACAGTCGCCTCCAAAGCATTTAACTCTTCTTGCCTATCCACGCGCGCCCTGCTCTCCGCTACACGTGGATCTTCTTCACGAGAACTCAAGGTCAATCCGTTCTCCTCCACGAGCACGAACGAACTGCCATCTCTTCTACGAGCGAGTGAGCCCAGTCAACACCCCCTAAACAGAGAAGGCCTGAGCACGGTTTGCCAGAAAATGTGATGACGTAGTGAGAGTAGGCTGACGCCGCTTTGTTACTCTGACCAGAAACTGCAACTTATCGCGTATCGATATGTACTTTTCCAAGTCATTCCGTCGCCAAACACAAAAGCGAGATATGCCTATAACGGGCACGAACAAGGGGGTGTTGGCACGAATGTGCGTGTTGGCGTAATGTTGGCGGAATTCAGTATTCTTTGTTCGCTCCAGATTTGAATGTTTCTTTGTCCGTGCTTTGACAATTTTGAGAATTAAATCTTTAATTACTGCAGTAATATTTCTGACAATGCCGTACAAATGTATTGTACCTTTCTGCAATGGAAATTATGACTCTGAAGATAAAAAAGTTTCCATTTTCTCTTTTCCAACTAACGAATCGTTACTAAAAAAGTGGATTACAAGTATTCCTCGAAAGAACCTGATTGTGAACAAGAATTCTCGGGTAAGTAATCTCTATTATTGTTATTAAATATTTTGTAGCTTAAGTTTATGTAAGATTAAATCAGGACTTAACAACCAGATTATTTATAATATAACTTATATTTGAGTAATTTCTGTAAATATAATAATGAACAGTAAATAAAGAATAATAAATGTATTGCAAATATAATAATGTTGCTATAACCATATAAGAATGAAGAATTTTAATTAAAAATCTCATTAAGAGTAGTAAGTTCTCTAGGAATAAATAAATTTTTAATTAAAATATTTTTTTCCTTCTAGAAAAATTATAAATCAGCTTATGCTTTCTATTATTGTGAATTTACAATTGTGATATGTTATTAAAAATTATTATTAAAATGTAGCTGGTCCATAAATATTTTATATATTTCCAGCAAATTTCAGGATGTAGCTTTGTTTTATTTTCAGGTCTGTGAATTGCATTTTACTGAAACTGATATTCAAAGAGTCACAGATTTTTGGAATTCAACAAATGGTGAAAGAGTCTATGTTAAGCTAGAAAAACCAAGATTGCGAGAAGGAGCAATTCCATGCATATTTCCCGGATGTCCATCTTATTTGACAAATCAAATAACATACCGTGAAAGTAGAGATGAAAAAAAATTAAGGTAAATATGCAAAATATATATTAAAATTTTTTTTTAGAATTTACAATTTCAATTATATATTGAAATACATTTATATTAAATATGTTTTTTTCTTTTCTTAATGTAGTCTTGAGAAAAACAGCTTAAAATGTACTGAATTTCTATGCAGATAATTATTTTTAATGCATATAAAAAAAACTGTTTTATTTGTAATATACTAAAGTACTGTCTCTCCACTTGTTAGGAAAGAAGAAGAGGTGTTGTCTAAAGCTATTAAAGAGAGCTTGGAATTTGCTGAAGTTGAAAAATTGAAATTTAATTTCAATTCTTTAGCCGAACTTTCAATTTGTGTATCAGAAAATGAACTGCACAACTACTGGACATTTGTGGATATGAAGAACAATATTATTTTTGCACATATTGAGTTGCCAAATCCGCAAATAACTTATTCTGTTTGTGTTGATAAGGATTTATCTGTATCAGTGTTTTATAAAAATACAAAGTTGAGCAAAATAGGTCAGTATAACTTTCCTTGTATTGTTTCTGATTTAAAAGTAATATTTGATATATTAGATCTGTTGAAAAAATCAGATAATTCTTCTAATGTTGGTAATAAGGAATTAAGGTTAGATATTGTTATTGACATACTGACAGATATAAAAAAATATTTTGATGAGAAAAAACATATGTTAACATTTTTAATTGAACAAATTGAGTTAATGAATGTAAGTATCAACCAAAGAGCTTACAATTCTGAAAGTTTAATTTTTTACACACTTTTATATTCCATATCTCCCCATTCATATCATTTTTTGCGTAGTAGTTGTAATGTTATAATCCCACACCCTAGCACAATAAAACGTTTAATTTTAAAATATAATTTAAGTCCAATGACTGAACAAACTGATGATAATTTTTTAAATTACATAAAACAGAAAGCTGCATATTTAAAAGATTATGAAAAGCATGTGATTTTACTGATGGATGAAATTCATTTAAAGCCCTTTTTTGATTATAAGGGTGGGAATGTTATTGGAGTTTCATTTGACTGTAAAGCTGCAGCAAAATCTGCTTATGTATTTATGATTCAAAGTGCTTGCTCTAACTATAAAGATGTTGTACATATTCTACCAGTTAATACGTTAGATGCAAACACACTTTACGCATATATAGTAAAAATTGTGTGTGGGTTACCCAAAGGTGTGTGGGTTCATGAAGCTATTACCCAAACATTAAACGCAATGTTAAATATAACACAGTATTGTGTTGAGGAATTAAATTTTAAGTACTTGTTGACAGGCAAATTCCAAACAGATCCCTTAGAAGACAGGTTTGGTAAATATAGGCAATATTCTGGTTCAAATTATAACATTACAATAGCCCAGTTATTTGAAAATGAATCAAAAATAAGAATGCAAAATTTAATGCCATTATTAAAATTTCAGGCCATTGATTATAGTGATTTAAATATGTCAAATGATAATTTGAAAGAAAGTTTTTTTACCTCTTTAATTTTTTCTGTTAATGATACTGATTTTGAAAAGGTACAAGATATTTTGCCAATTCTGACTTACATTTCTGGATATTGTGTGTTTTCAGTTTTAAATAAAATCAATTGTTCTTTCTGTGAAGCTAAATTGACAATAAACAAATCCTTAGATTTCAGTGAAAAATATATTTTAATAAGGAACCTAGATCGAGGATCATTACGTCATCCACATCATAAAATCATTTACATGATAATTCATAATTATATTATTTTATCAAAATTGTTAAAAGAATTTGAATGTGAATTTTTAAAAATAGTTAATCAACGTCTATTTGCAGTCAATAACACTTTAAACATACTTTCGTCAAAAGAAATATGCTTAGATTTAGATGGCTGTCCACAAAACCATGGAAGCGATCAGGTCACTAAACAAATCATTTGGGCTTCAACAAATATAATTTTGAAAAATTTTTGCAAAATAAAAAATAATATATTAGATGAGAAACGCAAAGAAAGGGCAGAATCTAAAAGTAAGAAAAGAAAACTCCAAACACTTAAAAATTAACACATTTGAAAACTTAATTTTCTGTAAATACCATGATTATAATTACTCTTATTAAATAATAAATTTTTCATTGTTTATATGTAGCTTTAATATCAAATGTAAAGAATCAAGCTTCAGTTTTGCTTTGTTTTGGAGAAATAAAATCTTGTTAAAATGCGTGTTTTGTTTTCCTCATTTATGACAGTTTATTTGAGCATTTTTTTAAAAATAATTCCTTCAAATTTTGGAGAACATTTTTCTATTTCTTGAAGTCAGATGAACTCATTTTAAGTATATTTCCTGGGGTAAATGTGGAAATTTCTTAAAATTTTATCAATGCATTTCTAAATAGTAAATAAAGTATAAATAATAAAAAATTCTGGGGTGCTTCACTTTTCTTTCCTTTTGGAAATTACAAACTTGTTTAAATGTGTGAATGTGTTGGTTTTTAAAAAATCATTTATGACTTTTCATTTGAAATTTAAAACAGTAAAAAAATCCTCCATATTTTAGAGGAAATATGTTAATTTCTTGAGATTATGTGAATGCAAATAGGTAGGTGAAATTTTTTAAATTCTGGGTATTTTAATTCATGCTTGAATTTCCTATTGTACTAGAGAATTTAAAACATATTTGTGTGTATGTTTTAAACATTTATGATATTTTAAGCAGATTTCTTTTAAAAAGGAAAGAAAAATGTTTTGTTTTGTTTTTAATTTCGTGAATGTGACTATCAAATGTCATTAATGTATTTTAAGTTGCTCAAAAAAGAAAAAACGTCTCATTGTATATCTTGGAGGTAACATTTTTTAAAAAATTTGTATGAATAAATTCCCAAATAATTGATAGAGTAGATAAACAGCAGTGTAAGTTCTGTGACTGAGAACAAATATATGTTTATAAAAAAAACATTAATTTGCTATTAATAACCCTAAATGATAAATCAACAACAATTTTTGATTGTTGTTGAAACTAAAGCACCATCAGTAGCTCCGATCGGCGTTGAAACTCAGCCTAATCTCATGACGTCACACCGAGCGTGCTCAGGCCTTCTCTTGAAGGAGGCATTGGCCCAGTGCCCATCGAACTGCCGGCCTTTTATACGAGTGCCCGGGTAACGTCTGCTTGCGTCATACTCGGAGGTGTTCGATTCCCACAGCCTGGTGTCAGAAGTGGGATTCGGCTTCTTCGCTTCCCATATATATATATATATATATATATATATATATATATATATATATATAACACTTTAGTGCCAGAATAACTGGGACTGACGATCATTTTCGGAACATGTAGCAATACTCTCTTTCTCGTAAATGCTTTCATCCGCAAGCAGTTTATAGAGAGCGACAGATATTTGTAGGTGCTTAAAAAGCTGTCTGAGCAGTGAACATGGTAGGCGATCATGATTTAAGTGAATTTCAATGAAGTGTGATAGTTAGTGTTCGTGCGATGGTTCATGGCATTTCGGAGATACAGACGAAGTTTAGATTTCCGACTATTTCAAGGGTGTACCGCGAAGAGAAGAATTCCGGTAGAACATCGAACCTACTGCAATAGAGTGGCCGCCGAACTATTCTGAATGACCATGACCGGCGTCTTCTGTTGACAATCATATCAACAAAAGGATAGCAACATTGGTGCAAATAACATCGAAATTCAAAACATCATCGTCAATTCATTCATCGAAAATGGCACCTGGGCGACTTAATAGCATAGGCAGTACAACTGGTGTTAAAATCTCGTCCACGTAACTGCGTGCCGTCAAAGTGCGTTGAAGGACGACTGGAGGTGATCGTGTGTCCCAACAAATCGCTCCCCATACTGTCACACCTTGTGTAATCGCCGTATGCCTCTCGACAACAAATGCCGGATCGGACCGGTGGCATGGTCGTCTCCACGCGCGTATGCACTGGTCATCAACCTTGAGACTGAATTGGGAATCATCGCTGAAGATCATACGCCTCCAGTGGGTCACACTCCAGCTTGCCCGAGGTCGGCAAAAATCCAGTCAGCACTGCCTATGATGTGGTGTCAGTGGTAGGCGTCTTAATGGACGTCGGCTCCTTATGCCTGCGTCGGCCAGTCGTCTTCGAATGGTTTCCCTTGATACCATCGGATGTCTGGAAGGCGGTAAATAGCGTCGAACCGATTCTAGCGACGTTGTTGGTGCGGACGTGGCCGCTCTTTTGATTGCGCGATCCTCGCCCGCATTTGTGTTCCTGGGACGCCCTGACCCTCCGTGACGGTAGACTATCCCTTCCGTGATCCATTGTTGCCAACAACGAGCAACTACCATATTGATCCGACCGAGGTGGTGGCTGATACGCCTGTTTGACCAACCTGCTTCTCTGAGGCCTCCTCTCCAAGTCCGGAACTTGTTCGTACTGTCGCCGGTTATGTCTCAGAGACATCTCTAGTCACAATACCGTCCATCCAAGTCGACAGATTTGTTTGAATAACCCTGTGACGGACCTACACGAGCAATCATGCTTTTAAACTCTCCCAGCTGCGCATCTCATATGCGCATAGCGCGCTTACTCTTGTCTCATTGGCGTCGAAATTTTAATCACTTGCATATCTCTTATCAGACTACATTCCAAGTTTCGTGATAGTAGCTCGATTTCTTCTGGGTGCATATATTTTTTTGTGAGAGTGTATATATACCGGGTGAGCCAAAAGTTTTTAAAAATTCATAAAAAAAGGAAGAAATTATGATAAAGAAGTGCAGTTTGCAAGAAAGGGCTCACAAGGAAGTCAGATTCTTTTAGTAGCAAAATAAAAATGAAAAAGTCACTGGTAGAGTCACTGGTCCAGCTTTGCGAGCACAGCTTCTCCCCGTAGACGATTCCGCCGCCATATCATTCATAACGTTTTCCACCGCAGTATGCGGCCCTCCGCCAACGAGGGAGTTTCACCTCGTGGCCGATCGTCCAAATCCTCGTGTATCACGGTCTTTTATTGTAAGATGGATTTGCATAATTCTACTGAATCTCTCGCATGTCAGCGCCATCTACCGGTGACTTTTTTAACTTTTAAAATTTTTAAAACCTTTTTTGGCTGCTAAAAAAAATCCGACTTCCTTGTGTTCCCTTTCTTGCAATCTGCAATTCTTTGTCATGATTTCTTCCTTTTTTATGAATTTTTAAAGTTTTTAGGAACTTTTGGCTCATCCTTTTATGTATATAATACCCTTAATTACGGATGGTAAACGCATGAATGATAAATTCTCTAAGTTAAACCTATGACAAGTTGAGTTCAATTTTAATTGTGGAAGATAAGATGAATCAATTTTCCTACATTCGTCCTAAGGTAGTTCTCCAATGTGAAAGGTATGTGACACAGTCCTTAAAATATGTATTGACACTTACATATTTACTATATATATACAGCGGCCGTTCGCACATTTTTAGACGATTTTGGTAAGCGGTAATAAAAAATCGTTTGTTGCAAAAGAAATAATTGCAATTGTACTATGTTTTTAAAAGTCAAAATTATCGTCTGCGGCTTGAAAGTTTTGTTTTTATTCAAAATGGCGTTTTTAACAAAGCAGTGGTTCGAAGGCTACATTTATGCTCTTTCCGAAGAGAAATATGCATACTCCGTTATCCAAAAACGATCTGAGAGTCATGGTTTTGTGATATCTAAAGCGTCAATAGGTAATATCGTCAACAAGAAAGGAAAAAAACGTCAAATTGGAGCCTCAAGTGGGACAAAAATTCCAAACAAGTATCCAAGGAAAAAACGGACATCTTCGACTATTGCAAAGGTACGTTGTTTAATGTTAAAAGAAAATCCCCCTAGTTAAAGGACAGTTGCAAAATTATTAAAATGCTCGGTGTCCACTGTAAACAAAATGATAAACGTTGATTTAAATCTTAAGAAAGCGAAAAAACGCAATGTGCATCGTCTTCTTCCAAATCATATCGCTGAACGCAGGACACGCTGCAGAATTCTATATGAGAAACACTTATCCAAAGAAAAATGGAAAACAATTGTCACAATAGATGAATCATTGGTGTATTTAAGTGATTGCAGCAAAAAAAAGAGCCATTTATTATCATGAAAGGTGAGAAAAAAATTTAAGTACATGGTTCAAAGAATCGAAAGAAGGTTTTTATAAGGGATTCATGATTGTTGCTGGTTTTTCTTATAATGGCAAGTTAAAAGTAAAGAGAGTGGAAAAAAATGTCAAGATTAACTCCAAATACTATCAGGAACATATTTTATCGCCAATTTTTCTGAATGAAATACCATCGCTTTACCCACAGTGCCTTCAATCTGTGAGACTCCATCAGGACAAAGCTAGCAGTCACACATCAAAATCCACTGTAAATTTCCTAAAAGAGATGGAACAAAAAACTGGTATCAAGGCTATACCCTTCACTGATATCCCTACTAAATCTCCCGATGTATCACCTATGGATTTTTGTGCTTTCGGACTTTTAAAATCTGCATTATCCAAACGTCGTCCCAAAACCCATACGGGTCTCTGGAAAGCTGTTCAGGAGGAATGGGATAGAATACCTCTTCTGACACTTCAAAAGGCATTATTATTCTGGAAATTGCGGTGTCGAAAGATAGTTCAGAATAAGGGATGTCAAATATAACATTTAAAACACAAGAATTTTATGTAATTTAGTTTTGTGAATACAATATACATCGTCTAAAAAATGTGTGAACAGCCTCTGTATACATTATATTGGCATTATAAATATACTTTAAATCCAAAATTCTTAAAATGGGAGTTCATTAATATTTGAGAGAAGAAGCAATGGTACTTTAGAAGGTAATTTAGCGCATATCAACCTTCATTACTAAGTGTGAATCTTAATTCGCTTTCCGAAAAATAATTTTGGCTATTTATGAAAATCGATCACTTACTCGTTGGTTCGATTCAGCTCTACTCACGACTGAGAATTTTCATTGTGAAATGGAATTTTAATGGAACATTTCTTGAATATCTCTCTGAATAGCTTACTTCATACATCACTTTTAATTGTTTCTAACACGCATTGAAAACACCATTATGCATATTGAAATGCATCAAATATTGATTTACACCGATGAAACCCTTTTACATCCTCTGGAATGTGACTTTTTTTTTAAGTAGCTGATCGATTCCGCCTGTCTATAAATTTAAAGAATTTTCTGTATTATAAGCATCGAAAATTCCTTTCCTACTTTGCAATTTCATAAGTACATGGTTGTTGGAATTTACACAGTTTTTAATCAGTCATGCAAAAAAAAATTAATATTTGTTTATACGAGAATTAAATTTCTCAAAGTCTTATATTTATCTCAAAGTTTTATATTTTATATTTGATATTATTTTAAGGAAATCATAAGAAATATTGCCGCAATCCACACCCGAAGGTTACACGACCCTTCAATAATAAAATTAATCACCCCGACGGCATTCCACCCCAGCCGGGTCCCGAAGTTTTTCTTTTTACAATTCGTTTACGTGTCTTTTTTTTTTTTTTTTTTTTTTCAATCTGAGGGGCTGTACACCTTCCCCTTGTAGAGGGATGTGTATATTCATAAGTTCCTGCATAATATTTTTGATATACCTTCTACAATAATAATCTGTAAATAATTTACTAGGGGGCCCCAATCTTCAAAGTCCAAAGGTAAGTTTTTTCGTGCTTCAGTTCATTTGCTACAGTTGTATATACAGTGCTTTATAGTTTGTACAAGGTGCGCCCATAAAGTAACCGGACAATTTTTTATAAATAAGAAAAATATTACTCACCTTCAAATAAATTTATCTCCTTCAAAATAATCACCAAAGGAGTCTATACAATTTTTCCAACGTTTCTTCAAGTCATCGAAGCACTGTTTACAGCCGTTGGAACTAACCGTTCGCAAAATACGCGTAACATTTGATTTAATATCCGAGACGTTTTCAAATATCTGTCCTTTTATGGCCATCTTAAGCTTTGGAAAAAGGAAAAATTTCAGCGGACGATAAGCAACTTTTAGACATGCAGGGGATAAGCAAAGAAAGCTGTAGATTAATTTAAATTGAAAATCTGAAAATAAAAAAAGTTTGTGCTCGATTTGTGTCTCGGATTTTGACAGAACAGCAAAAAGAAAACAGAAAAGCTTGTTGTGGAGATTTGCTGACTACTGCCCAACAGCACAACAGTTTCTTAAAGTGTATTACAGCAGGAGATGAGACCTGGTGTCTACACTACGAACAAAAAGACAGTTCACAGTGGAAAGGACCGTCTTCTCTCATACAAAATAATCACGGATGTCAAAATCAAAGACTAAGGAGATGCTGATTGCATTTTTTGATTACAAAGAACTTATTCACCACGAATTTGTTCATGAAAATCAAGCAATTAATCAGTATTTTTACAAGGAGGTACTTTTTCGATTAAGAAACAGGATAAGGCGAGTTAGGAAGGAACTGTTTGATTCTGGGCAATGGTTCCTTTTACACGATAATGCTAGGCCCCATATAGCAATTTCTGTACAACAATATCTTGCTAAGCATTCAATTACAGTGGTAAATCACCCACCATATTCTCCCGACTTATCGCCAGCTGATTTTTCCTTTTTCCGAAGCTTAAGATGGCCATGAAAGGACATTTGATTTAATATCGAAAACGTCTTCGATATTAAATCAAATGTTACGCGTATTTTGCGAACGATTAGTTCCAACGCCTATAAACAGTGTTTCGATGACTTGAAGAAACGTTGGAAAAATTGTATAGACTCCTTTGGTGATTATTTTGAAGGAGATAAATTTATTTGAAGGTGAGTAATATTTTTCTTATTTATAAAAAAATTTCCGGTTACTTTATAGGCGCACCTTGTATATTGCCACACTCACAAGGATCTGTTTTAGCAAAAAATCTGATTTGATAGACCCCTATACAGCCATGTTCAGTTATTGCTTGATTAACAAGGAAATCTGCCGACAGTCATTTCGTAGAAACTCTAAAGGCGCAATTCCACTGAGGCAACACTGAACGACATGAGGCATGCTATTTGTTTCCTAGTGTTGCCTGATCATAGGTGTGCGACTACGTGCCACAAAATTCAATAATGTCGCATGCGGAATTTGTCTCCCCCTATCGCATGCGCTTTGTCGTCTATGCGTGTAGCATGCGACTTAAAACGATTCCATTTAGGCAACTATTTCAAGGCAACTTTTCAAGTAGCCCTTTAAAGGTAACTTCAGTTTGGTGCATCATGTCTTTACAAACAGTCGCGGCAGCTGCTTATTTGGTAATAGCTTTGAATCGTAAAAAAAAAGAAGAAAGCCACGGTGGTGGAGAAGAGAACTATATGTTAATGGTCAAGAAAATCAGTATAATTTATATAAAAAGTTGGTTGCTGACGATGAAGCTTTATTTCGAAATTTTACACGAATGAGTAAAGAAGATTTTGAGTACTTGCTTGAAAAAATCTCACCTACTATAAAAAAATCTGATACCAACTTTCGGGAAGCAATACCACCTCGTGTGAGGTTGTTAGTGACATTGAGATATTTAGCTACGGGTGATAGCTATCCATCACTTATGTATCTGCTTCGGATATCTGAGCCAAGAATTTCTCGAATTATTCCAGAGGTATGCAGAGCTTTGATCGACGTTCTACATGATTTTGTCAGGGTAAATAAAAATATGAATATATTAAACCATTTAAAAAAATTTTTTTATTTTAAATTTATTAATTTATTAGTATATTAATATATTAATTTATTAATATATTAATTTTAAATTTTTTCAGATGCCATGCTCTGAAGACGAGTGGAGAAAGATAGCAAGAGATTTCGAACTTTCCTGGAATTATCCGCATTGTGTTGGAGCTTGTGACGGAAAACACGTTGTCTTCCAAAACCCCAAAAATAGTGGCAGTATGTTTTTCAACCACAAAGGGACTTTTAGCACTGTTTTGATGGCCATTGCTAATTCAAATTATAATTTTATACACGCTAATGTTGGCTGCCAAGGCAGGATATCTGACGGAGGTGTTTTTCGAGAAACGTCATTTTATAAGAAGTTGGCCAAAGGAAAGCTAAAATTACCTGACCCAGAACCCCTTCCTGGTTGTAGTAAGTTATCGCCTTATGTAATCTTGACGGATGATGCATTCCCTCTACAGGAACACATCATGAAACCCTTTAGCGGCTACCACGACAAAGGCACTTGTCAACGACTATACAATTATAGGCATTCACGAGCTCGAAGAGTAGTGGAAAATACTTTTGGGTTGCTAGCAAGTGTCTTTCGTGTATTTAGAAAACCACTAATGATTAATTTGGAAAATGCTGAAATTGTCACAAATACATGCATTCATCTTCATAACTTTTTGAGAAGGAGTAAAACATCGCGATCACTACACTGTCCTCAAGGAACTTTAGATATCGAAACGCAAGATGGAAATATTATTCCTGGATCATGGAGGGCAGTTGTTCAAGGCGATACTGGTCTGCAGGATTTGCCACATAGAGCAAGAAAGTCAACTTTTGAAGCTAAAGAAGTGAGAAATGAATTTACTAGATATTTTCAATCAGATGAAGGACGTGTGCCTTGGCAGGACCATTACGCTTAACTTTTATGTGTAATATTCAAATAAAATTTTCAATATACTAATAGTAATATAATATATAATTTGTATGTACTTATTTTTATAAAAACTCACCTAATTTTGTATAAAAATTATACAAAAGGTTAAAAACTTAAAGATTAACTTGAAGTTGGAAATTTTTAATGAGCAGAGAACCAGCAATGCTATCTGAAAGTGAATAGCATCAACATTAACTCAAGTATTTGCTACTAGGAGCTAAATTTGGAATAATTAAATCTTGAAAATTTAAAGCTCAGCATCCTACAGTAGATATGTTTTACCTGTAGTGTGAATGAAGACTGCTTGGATTATTTTTTCCATAACAATTAAGTTTTACCTCTCAAATTGTAATTTAATCATGTTTTACTCTTTTAATATGAAGAAAATAAAATTATAATTCATACAAGAATGGGAATATCAATCATATATAGAAGGGATGTCATTTAAAAAAGCCATAATATACTAATTCCATAATATACTAATTCCATCTTTACAAAATTATCTGATATTTATCTTTTCTGTTTTATTTAAAATAATAATTCACTTACCTTAAGAGATTTCTTAAGCAGACGTTAAAATACAACAGCAGAAAAATATGAATATATTAAACCATTTTTTTATTTTTTATCATACAAATACTTATACAAGATGTATATTATTACCAGATT